>CP103006.1:1800000-2133039 GCA_024752465.1 Allantophomopsis lycopodina | reverse complement strand
ACCTCAACTCCAACTTCCTTCTCCTCCTCTTTCTCTTCCTTTTTATTATTCTACTTTACTTACTTCTCTTACTTTACTTCTTTATTATAATCTCTACTTCTCTTTTTACCTCTTATACTACTTATATATATATCTATATACTAAACTATACTCCTATAGCAGTTGCTTAACTTTACATTCTATTCTATAGCGGTTACCCTTATTACTTCAATTTTCCTCTTATTTTTTAATCTAATTTTTCATACTAATATTTCCCACCATTTATTTCCTTATATTTTCAAATCCTATTTAAAATTCCTTTTCTTCCTCTCTCTTATAATACCTATTTTTTACTTACTCCTCTATATCTATTTATACTCTATATATACTTCTATTTCACTCTAATTACGTTGTTGCTTTTTAATCTATATTTATAATTTAGCTGTTACACTGCACTTCAATTGGGAGCTTGGTGCTAGCCTTCAATTGAGTGCTGGCCTTGGGAGCCGCACTGTTGTGGATTTCAAAGCTACGCTGCTGTGGCCTTCAATTGAGTGCTGCTGTGGCCTTGAATTGAGTGCTGCTACGGCCTTAAATTGAGTGCTGCTATGGCCTTGGGAGCCGCACTATTGTGGCCTTCAATTGAGTGCTGCATTGGCCTTCGAAGCTGTGCTGCTGTGGCCTTTAATTGAGTGCTGCATTGGCCTTCGAAGCTGTGCTGCTGTGGCCTTCAATTGAGTGCTGTATTGGCCTTGGGAGCCGTGCTGCTGTGTGGCCTTAGCCGCTGTGCTGTTGTGGCCTGCAATTGAGTGCTGCTGCGGCCTTTGAAGCTACGCTATTGTGGCCTTCAATTGAGTGCTGCATTGGCCTTGGGAGCCGCACTGCTGTGGCCTTCGAAGCTACGCTACTGTGGCCTTGGGAGCTGTGCTGCTGTAGCCTTCGAAGCTACGCTACTGTGGCCTTTAATTGAGTGCTATGTTGGCCTTGGGAGCCGTGTTGCTGTGGCCTTCGAAGCTACGCTGCTATGGCCTTCAATTGAGTGCTGTATTGGCCTTGGGAGCTGTACTGCTGTAGCCTTCAATTGAGTGCTGCATTGGCCTTGGGAGCCGTACTGCTGTGGCCTTCGAAGCTACGCTGCTATGGCCTTCAATTGAGTGCTGCATTGGCCTTGGCAGCCGTACTGCTGTGGCCTTCGAAGCTACGCTGCTATGGCCTTCAATTGAGTGCTGCATTGGCCTTCAATTGAGTGCTGTATTGGCCTTGGTAGCCGCACTGCTGTGGCCTTCGAAGCTACGCTACTGTGGCCTTCAATTGAGTGCTGTATTGGCCTTAGGAGCCGCACTGCTGTAGCCTTCAATTGAGTGCTGCATTGGCCTTGGGAGCCGCACTGCTGTGGCCTTTAATTGAGTGCTGTGTTTGCCTTGGGAGCTGTGCTGCTGTGGCCTTAGGACCTACGCTGTTGTGGCCTTAAGAGCTGCACTTCAATAGCCAATTAGAGTGCAGGACTAAATCAAAGTCATATGACCGATTTAGGGATGCCTTACAACATTTCAGAATTCAGGCGCGAAGGGAGTACCAAAACTACCCAACTTTAATAGCCTATAACTCTACAATAGATTTTATTAAAATTAATCCGAGCTTATATATGAAGTGTAGATACTTACTAAAGGTATACTTAAGAGTTTTAAGTGCTCTTTCCTAGTAGGAATGGGTTATATTAGCCTTAAGGCGTGCAGCCAATGAGAGTGCAGGACTAAATCAAAGTCATATGACACAATTCTTGATGCCTCACGACATTTCAGAATTCAGGCGCGAAGGGAACACCAAAACCACTCAACTTCAACAGCATATAACTCTACAATGCGACGAGATAAAGGGAATCCGAGTGCAGAATTGGCATCGCGCAATTGAGGAGCATTTATTGCCCAATTTTGGCGTCCTCCCGAGTCGCGGGCGTGGAGTTGGCATGTGCGAGTCCCTTCCCAAATTCCTAACCCGAACCCGGTTTGCACTGTCCCTACTAAACCTAGTTTGCACTGTCTTTAAGTAGCCTACACTTCTATAGCCTTAGAAGTACAGCAATAAGAGGTGAAATCAGGCAACACTATCCATTCTTTAGGGTTATACTGTTTTATATATAACTCTACCAATATATAGGCTAGCGCTATGAAAATTGAATATAAACAAAATTCAAGCTCTCTACTATTTAATTCCCGATTTTAAGGTCTCTACCTATAATATTACAGATTTTAAGGCTAGTTACAAGGAAATAGACCCACTTTTCGTGTAACTAGCAAGGATAAATCGCTAGCCAAAGGCGGTGGTAGAATATTTTAGTGGTGAAAATCTTGTAACTAGCCCTGGTTACACGATGGAATAAGAGGTATAACTAGGATAAGAGGTAGGGTAAGGATTCTACAACCTCTATAAAGTGGAATCCTTCTAGTGCTATACTCATTTTTCCTAGGATAGGGCGCTTAAACTACAGCCAATACCGTATTCATTCAATTTTACACATTATTCTCACCTTAACAAGTCATTAGGGTCATATAAAATCAATCACGATGTTATAAAATACTATTGACCACTCGAAGTGCTCAAATGATTACACTACCTCCTCCACACCCTTCAAGCCTGCATCTCTACTGGTCTTGAAGTGCCATCAACCTCAGACCTCTGTTTCGCAGGTAAGAATGCATTAATGAGAGTTCCTGCTTTGTAACTCCCGTTATTATTCTCGCCATTGCTAGGTAGCTCAATAGGAGCCACCTTATATGTTCTCCTCCGTCGAAAGAACAGCAATGCCCCTATAGTAGCAACTATAGCAAAAGCTGTTGCACCCACCCCAATTCCAGCCTTTGCGCCCGCTGACAATCCACTTTTTGGTGCGCTTGTGTTTGTAGGTGTTGCAGTACTGTTACTGGTGCTTTGTGAAGTTGGAGTGCTCGAAGTAGCGCCTAAAGATGTAAACGAACTAGTTGCGGAAGCAGCAAAGTTATACCCTTCAACCGGTACTGCGAACATAATTCCAGAGTTGTCTGTGAAGGTTGCTGTAACTGCCACGTAGCTGTTGGTTCTTAGGGAGTCGTAGGTCAGGCTCTGGCCTGAAGTGAATGGTGAAGTGCATATGCCATCAATGCCGCCATTATTCAAAATTCTGCGCGCAAAGCTGAAATTACTACGTGGATTAGAAACTTGACTAATTGATGATTTCAAAATACGCACGTAGGGCAGCAGATAATAGATGTGCTTGTAGTAGAGACGATGATTGTGCTTGCAGTTGTGTATGCCGCAGGACAGACAAGAGGACCAAGGCTCCAACTAGTGATTGTACTTGAGACGGTCGTCGCACTTTGCCACCAGGTAGTCGCTTGAGGAGGAAGACATGTCAATGTATTATCTACTGACTGCCCGTATGCTGGATCATAGATATAGGGCCAGTCGTTACGAGAAGTCTGAATGCCACCACGCGCCCAAGCTGCGGAGTTGCATGCTGCTTGTAAGGGCCATGCCGTTGTAATAGGGAGCCATGATGTCCAGATCCCGTTGTGAAGCTCCACTGGGTGAGTGGTCATATTGGTATTAAAATAACGGGGAATGAAGAATTACAAATAATAAGAGACGCGCATGAAGTAAAACGGACGAAGATGGGATCGGGCTGTAGAACGAAGGGTTTTGTTGGTAGCTTCTAGTGATGTTACACTGCATTGCACTATTTCAGCGTCAAATTGGGCTTAGAATAGGTACACAAAGTACTATTTACCCTACTTTTGATTTTTTTTAAAAAAAAATAGCCTCTAACTATTAGAGATATAGTAATCTTAATAAAAACTCAAATAATCAAGGGTTCTGTATTTCCAGGTCACTAAAGGCTTAGTATCTGTAACGTGGAAGCAGCGGAACGGCCCGTTGTAGTGGCAGTAGGGAACGAGTAATATTTCTGGAGAAGCCCCGAGCCGAAATAAAGCTTTATAAAGCCTTGCCGAGGTTTACCCCTGGTGAAGTCTACAATCTCAACAACAAACCTAGTTAGCTGTCGATATGTATGTCTAAATGACTAGCATACTACGTCGATGCTCCTTAGAACATTCTCGACTAGATATACTTTCAAGCAAAGGTAAGGCCGTCAACTCCTGTCTAAATGATGTAGTCATGTATAATGTAGAAGAAAGCGACCCGTACTATCTAGGAATCGTAGGCGGCCATTGAATATTGCGGAATGGGCCGCTAGCGTTGGCTTAGATGTTATCTCGCCCTTTTCTACATTGTTCATGGTTCATTATGGTTTATGAGACTTCCCATCATGAGGCTCTTTCTCCGAATGCTTGGGTATAAAGGCATTTTCGGCGAGTTCTCCTGAGGGGACCATCAATGAATTGCACGCAACCCCCATTTCTACCGTGATAAAAATGCGATGTTTTGTCTAATTTTACATCACGAAAGGGAAACACCTACAATTACTATCTATAAGTGGATAATTATTGTGGTCAAATTAGTCATTACTAACTAACCTCGTTTAAGGAAATCTGCGCTTTCGCATCTTATTCCTCAATGAGGAATCGTAGGCGCCGAGTTGGCATGTGCGACTCCTTCCCCAAATTCCTAACCCGAACCCGGTTTGCACTGTCCCTAATGGCAGGCTATTTCTTACTATATACTAGACAATGATACTAGGGAAATAGTATACATGTCCATTTTGTATAGGGGATAACAGCTCGCCTATAGGTAATTATAGTAGGACTATCTATTCAACATCACAAGCGTACCGGTCTAAACTGCTTTCTGAACAAGTATATCCAGGCCATGGAGCATCCCACGGTCCCTTTGCAGTCTTATAGTTGTACCACCCGGGTTTGTTATTCCAGCGAAAAAAATCCTCCATTGCACTTGCCACCTTCACTAGCTTCGCCTCGCCATATTGTCTTCCATATATACAAAGTCCAAAGGGCGTAGAATATCCATCTTGTCCAATTGGCACTGTGGCAACTGGATACCCTGCATATGACGGGAGTACCGCGCACGCATCGCCATGACCGCCGTCCCGTCCATTAGGTACCAATACACCATCGAGCTCGACGATGGTACCGTTGTCGAAAGTGTAGACGTGTGCGCTATCAATAGCCTGACGGGCTGTGAAGCGACCCCAGCCAAAGGCCGTCCAGAATGCTGTGCCAAGTGTACCGTTGGTAGCGACGCCATCCTCGTAAAAGTCTTGTCCTGTGGTCGGATTCCACCACCAAGTGTTATTGCCTAGTGAGCCGGTAGTCTCGTTGTGGGCGTCGTTCCACTCGGCCATCTCGGCGAGGGTGCTCATACCATGGCGCGAGTCATTTGCGGGGAAGGTCCAGTTCTTAAGCCATTCGCCATAGCCGACTGCGAGGAGGGTGTTAAATGCTATGGCATAGTTGAACATGGGCGGAGTACTAGTCGGCTGACCAGCTCCATATGGGTTGGTAATAGGCTCGAAAGGATTGGAAGACTGTGGGGTGTTAGGAGGTTTTATATTTCTGAAGATGAAGGCTATAATTACTGTGATATTGTAGATCACCGCACCAGCTGCTCTCAACTCTGCAAGTCGAGTCTCATATGCCTGACGTAGGCCAGGACTATTAACGTGCTACATAAAGGCGATGATTAGACAATTATAAGGGAAAGAAAATCACATAGGTAATGCCAGAACTTACTCCATTAGAGGACCAGTATGCATCCCAAGGTAATCCGAGCTTCATTCCGCGCAGGGAGCTTGCATCAGCTACCTCTACAGCATAACCTTTCTCTGGATAATGTCCGATTGCTTGGAATGTAAGGTTATCATAGTGATCAGGACCCTTCATGATGTCAAGCAAGACGGCTACATCTTTTATAGAGCGAGCCAGCGGCCCGGGAGTGTCATGCCAGTAGCTCCCAGTTACGATACCATGGCGAGAGAGTAGCCCAGGTGTTGATTTGATGGTATACAAACCCAACTGTGCAGCTGGGTGTACGAGAGAGCTAGGTCAGGATCAGTACTTAAATCTCCCCTTTATTGAAGATATACTAAAAGGTTACTAACCCATATGTCTCCGTGCCGAAAGCAATAGGAACCTGATTAGACCGAACCGCAATCACAGAGCCGCTACTACTACCGGCAGTTGGTTGTGTAAGGTTGAAGGGGTTTCTTCCTTGCCCCGTTCTACTTGAATAGCCACTAGCATATTCACTCAATGCGCGGTGATCTGCTGCTTCGGACATAGTCGAGTGTCCTAAGAGAACTCCACCAGCGGCACGAATTTTCGTCACAACTGTAGCCTCAGATGAATACTTCCCGCCCAGAAGCACAAGTGTTCCTTCGCTGGTGTTGTGCTTATCATCTGTATAGTAGTTGTCTTTTACGAGAAATGGAATACCGTGCATTGGGCCACGCATCCCGCGAGTAGATCTTTCCTTATCCATAGCTATTGCAATGGTGAGAGCATCTGGATTCACCTCACTGACCGAATGGAGAAACCTGCATAGTTTATTGTTAGATTGGGTATGTTGTATAATAGCCTAAGACGAGGACTTGCTTGTTAGTCTGTTCAATCCGGGCAAGATAACACATGACCAAGTCTTGACTGGTAAGATTGCCCATAACCATCCATCGTTGCAGCGTGTCTATCGTTGCATCTTCTATGTCGATTCCGTTACATAAAGGCACTATGAATGTCAGTATAAGTTTAACTGTCACCTAATATGAAATACCGATGACACTCACACGGGAATGGGTCAAAGCTAAAACTAGCAGTGGCAGCAGCAATGGTGCTGAAAGCAGCAACGTAAATCATTAATGAACGCATGGTGTAGCGACTTCTTTGTATTTCACGATTTCTAAATGCGACAAGCCGCTTTTTAATGAAATTTACTTTGAGCCGGAATACCGGCTTCTCTACTCCCGCTAGGATTTCCTATGTACAAGCCTATCTAAGATAAGAATATCGGACTCTTTTTACGTGAATCTTCAAATGGAGCATTCCCAATAAAGAGTAGGAGGTCTACAAATAAGTTGTACTTCAGATACGTTTTACTTAACGGTTCGTAACCGTATTGGTGGATACTCAGATACTGTACAAGCGTGAATTATTAGTCCAGTACTCGCATGTTCCTAGCGCTAACCCCCATTTTTGTTGCTATACTGACTATTCACTTTCGGATGTCTGTTTCCGGATGTATGTTGGTATACTGAATATTATAACTTTCGGATCTCTGTTTCCGGATACATGTTGGTATACTGACTATTATAACTTTCGGATATCTGTTTCCGGATCCATGGTCATACAATCGGTTATTACAACTCGAAATTTGCAATCTATTCTATCGGGATATACCCAGCAATATATTGATTTAAGCCAACAATAGACGCGGCGCAACCCTTGCTCTACCCGACGCAAACACATCACACGGTTAAACGCATCGTTCTTTCAAATTTGCTTGCCGCCATTAGCGACTATATTATGGATATGGATAAGACTATTAACACAAAGTCAACAAGAGCTACGAACATCCTATGCCCCCCATACCGTCTACTCTTTGATGATTACGCTGCCGCTAAAGTAAGCACGTTAAACTTGACTGAATAATGGATTGAATCAGAAAACTCCCATTTTGTTTTGTTCATATAGCACCGGGATATATGTTCGGCCTGAACGAGCGTATTACCGACCTGGAGAAATATTGCAGACGGGGACAAATCAAATAATTCTCGGGCCTGTTACTGGAAATGCATACAGCACGGAAGTTAGCTGGAAGCACCTGAAATCGTATATTGGTCTATATACTCGGTAAGCTGCAATGCTGTCATGGCTGACTCCTGAATGACTGGAATTAAAGCTGTAGAGTAGAATTGAATCAATATACTCTTATACAATCAATTCTTTACAATGGTTTTCAATACGCCGACTCATGTCAATGTTGAACTTCTAGTTGAGCGAAGGCATATGACTAAGACCCCTATAGTTAAGGAGTTTAAGATGAGCCGGTCAACTGTTGATAATATTCCTACCAACGGATGTGTATGATATATACATATATGCCAGGGGAGAGGCGGATTAAGGTCTAGAACTGATAAAGAGACTAATTTAAAGGTGGAGAAGTATATAGATGATTACTATAAGATTGCTTAATTGGGTTAGGAAGAGATAGTAGATTACTATGATCATAAACGTAGTGTGTATATATTATAAAGAGTATTTTATAGAAAAGGACTAGGTAAATTTATAGCTGCAGAAGTGTAAAGTAGTTCTTGTTATATCCTTCCCCTACTGTGAAATCCAACCCAGGGGATAAGGAAAGTCTAGCATTGCAGTCTATCTACCACTTCACATCTTACTTATACAACACTGTCGTGGGATTATGGGCAAAGGTGTTCCAAGTCTCATCCTGTAGCAATCGTGGCCAGGCTTCATCTGTAGCATCAACCAGCACATCCAAGGTTCCGCGAGGAGTGTTTGGCGGAGTAGGCATGATAACCTGGAAACCGGCGCAGACACCTCCAGCTGGAAAACGCAATGCCTTAATATGGTCACCGAAAGCAGGGCCCCATTCGATTCCGTAATAGTCGTTCTCAACCCAACTACTTTGAAGTAGGCTTTTTCCAGGCATGTCGAGAAAGGCAGTTCCAACGAGGCGGCCTACATCGTCCATATGTTCTATGTAGTGCGCTAACTCGTCATGGTACGTGCTGCCGCAATTATTAACGTTGAGCCGTATTAAACAGGCTAGATCAGCCAACGATGCCTGCCCGTTGGATAGAAGCTGCGAGAGTGGTATAGTTGCCGTTGAGAAACCGATAATATTTCCTAGCGTGTGAGGGTGGATGGGAACATGTGCTCGGCGCCGTGTGTCAAGTGAAACCATAATTATGGAAGGTGTTTTGCCGTCAGCGAAGGCAGAAACATCAGGGTGTTCCGCACGCTGGACAGACCTCCAGAGAAGTGCTGTTAAGGCGTCGTTCGTAGAGATGAATTTTGGTAATTGGTCTTGGGGGATCTGATCTTTCAGAATACTAACATTCGTTGGCGCACACTCATCTTTGAGCGCTTGGATGGCGTCTGGTGTGAAGCGAAACACATGAGCATGGTGTTGAGCTTTGGTTAAACCATCGGGCAGTGCTTCTGGCGTGAAGGGCAAGTGGATAAACTCCTTGTGATTCTCTGCGAAGTTGGCGCAAATATGCGTTCCTGTGCTCTGTAGCAGCTTAGCCCGATCCTCAATGGGCACTTCAACCGAATACTCAATATCTAAGCCCTGCGCTCTTCGAACATCTTCAGCGAAGAGCTGTGACAACTTCCACATCGCGATACCATCGGCAAAGGCGTGGAAGCACAGGTGGTTGAGCAGTAGGCCGCCCTTGACCAGGTTGGCTTGCATCAAGTTGGCTGCGAGTCGATCCACGCCAAAATTCGGCCACTCACCACTGCGACCACGAAGGCACAGTTTCTCGTTGTCTATAGCCGCATTGGGGAAGCCCTGTGCCTGTAGCTGTGAAAAGGAGGGTATGGCGTCGTCACCACGGTGGTCTTTAACCACGAAGTCCTCTATCTCGCCGTCGGCATAGACTTGCAGCTTGAACTTGCCTGCTGGTTTCGCATCAAGGGTCTCGGGCACACCTTCGACACCTACAAGAGGTGTGCGCGCCTTAAAGCTGGCCCAAGCTGTCTTGAGGATCGATGCTATGTAATCAGCATCATAATCATCTGCCAACTCAAGGCATAGCATGTCCCGGATCCATCCTTTGGGACCTATCTGTTCAGACGCCAAAAGAACAGGAGCCTTTTCTATTTCTTTCATTGTGCCTGATTGAGTAACGTAGAATATTTCTTGCAGTTTTCTTTAAAGTGCGGGGCATGACGAGTGTTAAATGTTCTACCCGTCATGTTGTCCAACTACTGACGTAACACTACGAAGGGGTTGGGTAACATAAGGGGTTTAGCGATGTCTTAATCTCTTCAAAATCTCCATTGTGAATACTTGGCATTCGTACGACTTGGTGCATATCTAACTGGCGAAGACCGTTGAGTTTAGTATGAGCTAGGCGGCAGTGGCTTAGCGGCTCCCGCTCAAGTGGGCTTCCGATAACACTAATTTGTTAGTACAATTTGAAGTGGAAAATCACCTTAATTGGGAACAGGGAGCTAGCCTTCACTTCGAAAATCACCTTCAATTGGGAGCTGTATTAGCCCTGGTAGCCGCACAGCCTAGTTACCTAGTAGGGTGAGGCGATGGCAGAATATTCTGGTGGTGTATATCTTATAACTAGTCCTAACTACAAACAACAATAGTAGGTAAAAATGCTACTTAAATTCCTAACACATTCTCAGCTAATAAATAATCCACTGCGCCTTTTTTAAAAGAATTTGAACATTGTAAATAGATATGAATTTATCGATAGTGTTTGGCAGGCAGACAATTTCTGTAAATTAAATTTCCCTTACTTAATATAAAAATTCGATGTCAATAGTAAATCCATCTATAATCCAATCTTGAACCTTCAGCTTCATCCTATAGCTCACAAGGACTATTGATCGCCGTATTCGAGCTCCGCATCATTATCTTCAAATTCACCTTCCAGGCCCGTATCATCCTCCATATAATCCTCATCTAAGATCTCATCCTCATCGGCGTAGTCAAACACCTCTCCAGATTCATGTTCGTGACATAGCCCAATTCCAGAATCATCTTCATCATCCAACACCTCATCGCCTTCAGCAAAATTGTCGTAGCATAACTCATCATCGTCATCAATGACTTCGTCACCATCTCGATACTCTCCAAGTTCTTCATCTCCCACATCTTGCAGTCCACTCCTGGCAGCAGCACCTACCCCGCCCGAGGCATTAGTCTTACTTAGTGGATCGTTGACGTTGCCCGAGGCTGAATTTCCTGTTCCTTGTTTGGTGCTAGGTGTTGTATTTTTGGTTGCAGAAGGTGGCGTTGTACTTTTTACCGTACTTGTTGATGTGAGTGTCGTGATTTTCTCGCTGACTGCAGTTGTAACTAGTTGAGTAACTGGTCCAGCTTGTGGTTGGGCAGCTGAGGGTATATTGCCTGCGGGTGTGATTGTAGCAGGAGCAGCGGCAGGAGCTGTGGCAGGAGCTGTTGGCACGACTGCAGCTGGCTGGATTGTTGTTATGGTTGTAGTGGTTGTAGTCCCTGCGGGAGCAGTTCTTGCTCGACGTTGTAGTGGAGCTGGCTTGCCAGCAACAGGATTAGTAACTACAATAGGAGCGGGAGCGGTAGCAGCAGTGGCAGCAGGTGTAGTAGCCTGGATGAGAAAATCAGCAGCTTCTCAATTGAAGAGATACGTTTAAGACCAATGATGGTTAACCTAAAAAGGTTTTGCTAATAATAAAATCATTTGTACTTACAGCGGATGATGCAGGGGCCTGTGGTACAGCAGCAACTGGTTTAGGAGCGGCGGCAGAAAAATCACCAGCTAGTACTTTGTCAAGGTTGGTAGCTGCATTTCCAACAGCACCTATGCTTCGTACTCCATTATTAAGAAGTGACTCTATGCCGTTCACTGTTCTGGTTAAAGAGAGGCGTTTCATAGCCCTCCCTACCCCTTGCCAACTATCTGAATTACTCCGGGCAGGTAGGATATTGCTAGAATCCCCCGCTGAAGGTACTGCTGATGGAGATGTGTTTGAGCTTTGTGGTGGAGTTACGGGGGAAGATGCTGGAGCTGCTCGAGCCGTTGATGCGGAAGCTGGTGGAGGAACTGCTGGAGCTACTAGTGCAGAAACTGGCGGAGGAGTTGCTGGAAGGTTTTCCGGACAGGCTGCTGGAGCTGCTGGCGCAAGAGCTGCTGCAGAAACTGCCGGAATTTTTGGGGGAGGGACAGCTGGTGTTTTGTTTCTAATTGGACGTTTAACTTTGACAATGCTTCCATCTGGTTTTTGAACTTTGACAATCTCGAAAGTGGGTTCTGTCTTTGCTTGATCTGGGGTTGGAGGAACTTCTGCGACGTTCACAATGCTAAGATCTGTGTATTTCAGATCTACCGCCTGGCTGACTACAGAGGGAGTCTCAAACATAGTAGCCATCTTGAGCTGAGAAAGTAATTGAGAATTTGGTGTCAAAGAAAAGTAATAGCGAAATAATAACTTGATGAGAAGTGATGATTATAACCTTCAGTTGCTTGGCTTCGGGGTCCTTTATCATCAAATAAATAAGCCAACTGTACGTAACACTAACTCGATGCATATCTGTTGCACGATGTTCATTTGAAAAAGAAATGATCACGAATCAGAATTATAAGCTTTATGGCTTAGGCTTTATGCCGCGCGGACCCTCTCTGAAAGCAGCCATCTTGTAATTCCACATGAAATCCACGGTTTTTCTGGCTCTAAGAAGCTTATCATGCAGCTAAGTATTGCTTGGGGTTTGTTTGTGACAACATGGAAGCGTGGAGTTAAAATGGAACATCCTTCTGCTACCGGACCTGCATCTACGTACTAAGCTGGCTGAATGTTCTGGGGCTTAAAGTCTTCAACTAAAATACGTACTAGGGGATTATAGTTACTTCACTAAGCGCTTTCCAGCACCCATAAACTTCGGGATGGAGCACCCATCAGCTAACTAAAAAGCTTGATTCTGATCTGGGCGTTGTTTCGTATGGTACACTATTATACTTAGTTATTAGTACAACCATATGCATGCGTCTATATTTACATATACTTTACCTTTATGAGAATGTACACAGTATGCAGATACTGGACTACTCTTATGATGCTTTAAAGACCCGAACTGATTAAAATTTCCTTGTGTTAAACAGTTTAGATTCTATGGATTGTTTATTCATGTAGCTAACTACTACTTTGGTGTAATTGAAATGCTTCTGGGATGAATACAGCAACATCCGAGGGGGAAAGAATTGGTGTCAGAAGAAGAGAACACCTTACCATGTGTCACGATATTTATCGGCGACTCCGATCGAATTTAGACAAAGACCGGACATTTCTTGAGAAAGCTTGATTACTCTAACTCTCTGGGGTTGGGTTTCTTACGCGTGATCCTCGTTTTCCCTGGGAATGGGACGGGAAATTAGTGTCCGACGGGAGGATACTGCAACCAATCTTATTTAAGTATTCTCGTGATATATACGAGTTGATTGGTTCGCATTGTTGAAAGATATATAATACTATCCTATCGTTGGGTTGATACCGTACCATACAAGTGGATTCACGTGTTGTGGGAAACTTTTGCTAGCTGCCCGGCTGGCCTTGCCCAAGGCTGCAAACAATTCTAAAACTGCAAGCGTTCACGAGCCCCAGATATCGACCAGATTGTTGAACTGAAAACTCAACAGACGCCTCGAAGCAGGTTTCCACTATCTTCTGATCCCTATTTTCGTAACATGATCATCAAAGAATGACCTTAGGAGGAAAGTTCTTATCTCTTATCAATTTGAGTAACAGTCTTCGGTGTGGCCCAAAGCATTTGGAGGAGACGTTCTGTGCCGCTCAGCCTATCATAAGTATCATTATATTAACTAGACTTAGAATACCAGCGCTACTTCCTTCAAGTTCGTGTGAGAATTCTTTTTACAGACCTTCAGGAAGAGTTACTAAATGTAACTCACAAAATATGGGATTTCCATGTCTCAGCACGGACGTATAATTGAATTAGATAGAGTGTTTTATCCAACTGCCCACTTGAAGTGTCTGCTGACGAGCTAGCCTTTAAGCTTCATTTCTACATCTAAATCATGCACAAACTATCTATCTATTGTGTAGCAAAGCTGTTCACAGATTTCTTCCAGTCCAGGCCATTGAAGGTCAGAAGTAAGCTACCGTAATGCCATGAGTGGAGAGCAGAGTATGGTATATCCTTTGAACATTTAAGTCTTTGTACATTCTTCTGTATTCAATCCATGTCCTACATTCAACTTATTGTTCCTCATCAGAAGCATTGAACTTTTACTAGTATCTTATTCCCAATTGTTGTATATACCTACATTATCTTGAATCATGGATCACGATACACCAAAGACAGACGGGTCCTCAGCAATGCCCAACAAGAAAAGGCCAGATACCAGAACTACACATGAATCGTATTCCCAAAAGTCCTCTCGTACAGAGAATCGTGGACTTTCTGCATACAAGAACGCTCGAAGGGTGCATAGGATTGGTTCCCATGTTCATAGGATTGCTGGGGCATTTGACCCAACTGGAACCTTGGGAGAAGTTGATGATATTTCCGACTCTGATGTCTCAATATCTGACTCAGATGATGGCCATGACAATGGAGATCATGACACAGATGATGATGTTTATTCTGAAAATCCTGATGACGAAAGCATTCATTCGAACGATGATTCGCAGAACGATGATTCTAATAATAACTCACGACAAGATGGCTCAAAACCTGCTGCCTCATCAATGAGCAAACATTCGAGGGTTCTACCTTCAAACCGTCCCTCAAAGTCTCAGGAACTCTCAAACTCTAGCGGCGTTACTCCAGTTACTATGTTACCTATAACTACAACGTCCAATCCCCTTACTCCTGGTGTTTCATCGAAAGCTGCTGCAGCCCCGATCCAATCGGTCTCAAAGGCTTCAGGGCCCCAGAATACATTACTGGAAACACCAAGTACATATACTACAAATTCTGCAGATGTCGTTCCCATGCCTACATCAGACGATACCTTTAAACCCAAGCAAACCTTTCAAATTGTCAAAGTCAGGAAACCAAATGGAACAATAGCAAAGGTTAGACGACCTAGCAAACCTACTACGGAAATAGCAGATGCGATGCAAGATAAGACGGGGATTTCACATGCTACCATTATCGATAGCAAGATTGAAATCCATACACAAACAACAAAAGTACCTAATTCAAAAACCAAAGAGATGAAATCAGGTGTCACAATCACTGAGACAGAGAAATCCGATGATAGCAGCCAACAACCGCTCAAGCCTTCAGAAACCAAAGCAGAAATACTTCAAAGAAGAACATCGAAGGTCACTCAGATTATTGTCTGGTCGATTATGATTTCTTTCCCCTTGTTTTTCATAAGTAAGTTCACCTATTTTATATTCCTCTTGCCAAGAAAATGTAGTTTATCAAACTAACATCGTTTACCAGTCCTCGCTGTTACGACAGCCTCTATGTATAAAAGACCTGTATATTATATCAGTAGCATTATTATCATGAGAGTCGACAAAATTGCTGTTTCTCTATGGCCGATTGCCTATGCAGCTGTTGTTGCTCAAGTGTTGAGAATGTACGCCTCTT
This sequence comes from Allantophomopsis lycopodina, assembly GCA_024752465.1. Lineage (NCBI taxonomy): Eukaryota > Fungi > Ascomycota > Leotiomycetes > Phacidiales > Phacidiaceae > Allantophomopsis > Allantophomopsis lycopodina. The sequence goes on along the minus strand of CP103006.1, from coordinate 2,117,808 downwards.
ACAAAGTTGAGACTGGAATGCGATTGATTGTAAGTGTCTTTTTTCTAGTCTAACTTAGCATTGTAATTAATTGATAAACTCTAGGATCTTGAACAGTTGATCAGCAGCCATTCTGTAGCCAGCGCTGTCAAACAACCATTTATGCTTCAAAGAATCAATTGGACTAGTATTGTGTTATTGTGTCTTTGGAGCTTGTCTCCGCTTGCTGGGCAAGCAATTTTACGAATGGCTTATCCGGGTCAATTTGCGACAACTTCAAGCTCAAATGTTCAATACCTCAACACAAGTTTGCAGTCGATGGTATTCATGAATGACCCTAGCGAGCAAGATGGACTAACAGTGAACGCACTCCTTTCGCATACTATTATGAGCCCAATTTATTCACAGGAAGGTCCTATGGATGCTTGGGGTAATATTAAGATACCTACTATAGAATCTTTCGAAGATCCACCACAATATGTCGATTCTTTAGAAATTTCGCCGCTCAACTATTCCTCCTTATTGGGTATACCAGTATCAATGATCCGCGATAAAACCGACAAAACCGACCCATCCAACTTTGAATTAACATCAGAAAACCTTGACGGAGATACAGCATCCGAATTTGAGTCAATATTGGAGACCCTTTACGAAAACAAAACATCTGAATTTGAGTTGGATTCCCGGTATCTTGTCTTGGATTGCCCCAAGATGACCGAACAGAGCTACAAACAGATCAATGCAACCATAAAATCTTTATCAAACAGTACTCTCGATAACCACGATTCCAATTTTGGAATGAGCACCTCTAAATCTATGATTATGGGTATGCTTGCACCGGAATTTGGACAGCTCGGGAAACTCCTGTTTGCCTCTATCAGGCCCGGCGCTGCCAACATAAACAGCTCAAATTCTATGTACGGCTACACCATGTGTACTTGGAATTTCACATATGTGACATCCAGTATTTTTTGTGATGATATAGAATGCGCGGTTACGGGAATGCGAAGGAGGCCTAATACAGAAATTAACAATATGGATTCCGAGGCTTGCGGAAACTTTATTCGAAACTTCACACAATCTGGAGAGGGATTTACGACTGGGACCGAGTCTTCAATCCAGTACTATATCAACAAGCCATCTAGCTATGGCGCAGGAGATAAAAGTACAACGCCAGATCTTTTCCAAGTACCTACGCTAGACATGAACGCCCGTCTCTCTACCCTCCTTAACACATACTGGATTGCCGGTCTCATGCCAAGTGCTATTACGAAAACTCTAAATAGCACCGCCTTAACACCACCATCTACACAAAAGTCGAATATCAAAGTCACCAAATCTGAGACCGTAATCTATATCAGATGGGGTTGGGTTGCCACTATTTTAGTCTCAAGCGTCTTACTCCTGGTTGGCAGTATTATCGGTGCGTTCTGCGACTCTCGAACGGTTGGTCCGGATATATTTGGCTTTGCAAGCTCATTAGCACATCGTAATAAGTACATGCGCGTCCCAACGGGCGATAGCACTATGGGGGGCCCCCAGAGAACCAGATTGCTTGGCGATATTACGGTCATGTTGCAAGATGTTAAACCTAATCAGGAAGTGGGCAGGATTGCGCTTGGGACGGTAGAGAATGGGGGTACGAAATTGCAGACTGGGAGACTTTATAAGTAGTTTAACCAATTAATTCACTTATTATATCTTGGATTGTTTTTACTACAATCAAACGTGCGACTTGATTATCATCCTCATCGGTAGAGAAGTAAGGCACTGAAAAAGACAAAGGATTTTAAAGATAAAGGTCTACAATTGATAGCATTGCATTACAATCGACCCTAAAGATGGCTTAACGTAGCTGAACCTAAAATTACCGAAGATATTGTAGGTCATAAAACCAGCGTTAGCGTTACAAAGATATTCTTTTCCGATTTACAATCAAGTACATTTATCAACAGTCCAACAAGTTCGGTCTGTGATACTGTCTGCTCGCATAACATTTGTACGGACATACTCTTCACTCACAGGAAAGCAAATCAAACCTAGAAGGAGTAGAACAAATTGGGTTTCGCCTCTCTTTAAACCGAAACTACTCGATATGTAGGTGTTCTTTTATCCTAGATGAATGTGGGGAAATATGATTAGCGGCAGTATCTCCAATTCACATTGCATTTATCGAGCAGCGAAGTCCTGCTATGCTGACTTGTGTGACATAGCAGTGAACTTGCCACGTAGAATATTGACTTGGCGGCTGGATAGCCAGGGTGAGTGAACAAAAAATAGTAAAAAATAGTTAAAGCCGTTCATGCCGCCTTGCTGGCTACTATGGCAAACTTACTTAGGAAGCTTCTTATGATAAAATTTATAATGCGTATTCTACTGCTTTGTCCCAGATATATAACAGCTGCTTGAGCCTCAAACTGCTGTTACTTGCTATCTGTGTGCTAACTAGGCGACGCTGCAGATGCAATTCATGCAGAAGATTTGAGGATATGCGCTGGCAATGCTCTCATCAACATCATAACAACCCTAACCAGAATACCAAATAGATCGGCTTTGGAACCATCCTTGCTTGGAAATCACGTTATAGCAGTGACTTCTATCACGTTGGAGCTTTCCAAACTGCCCCGATTCGATTGAATCCCTGCACTTCAACCCTGACGCAAAACATTAGGCTGAGAGGCTGTCCCAGAAATGACATGCATCTTAACTACTCATGATGTGCATATTAGAGTATATTATTGAACGGTCTGCCTGAGAGTACACCACTAGCTAGGGACACCCATGCCCAATATATGCATGTGCTAATAGGTCCCCGCACTTATTAATTTTCCAGCATTATGTCTTGGCGCCCTCTACTCTTCGGATTCTCGACACTAAACTATTGCACACAGACCTCCGCATACTGCACTTGTCAACTTTTCTTTTGGAGCTCTTATTGGTGGAGACTATCACCATCTTAACTCGCTAAAATAGGTGCCGAATAATGTCACTTGAGGTCGTTTGCAATTTACATCTATCAAGATTGATGAAGGCAATTAAGTTGACAGGTTTTTAAATCCTTCTCTTCACAAGATATACCGAGTTGACAAAATACAATTATGGAAATCAATAAAGCTTGTTTTTCTATAAGTATGAAGATGCAGAGATCCTTTTTTGCAGAGAAGATGTCAGAGACTATATCTAGCTTACTCAAGCCTCATTATCACAATGTTTAATATCACTCATCTTTTTCTGATATCCAGCTTAATAGTTGCTGCGTGGTCTATCACGATCGAACCTAACTCAACCCGCTGTGAGGGTCTTTCTGATCCATATGGAGTTTCCACAGTCACACCGCGGCTATCATGGCGCTTAGAATCATCAATACGCAATGATTCCCAAACAGCATATCAAATCCAAGTCTCGACATCTGAGCTGATCTCTGTGGCTGATTTGTGGGACAGTGGCAAAACCTATTCATCTAACATTTCTGCATCCTATAGCGGGGAGACTTTGGACTCACGTTCAATTGGATACTGGCGTATCCGCTCCTGGGACTCACTTGAGAATCCTTCTCCATGGAGTCAGGTATCCTCGTTCGAAATTGGGCTGCTATCTTCATCCGACTGGAATGCAACTTGGATCGGCAACACTCAATATAAGATAGGAGAAACCTCCTTGCCTTTGTTTGCCAAATCATTTGACGTTTCTTGTCTTTCGGTTGTTAAGGCCCGGCTATACTTGACAGGCCTCGGACAGCACTCAGCTTCAATAAATGGTATTCAAGTTTCAGATGATGTACTTGCGCCTGGTTATTCAAACACCAATAGGACCATATTTTATTCCACATACGACGCTACACCCTACATCAGTAACGGGAGTAATGTGCTAGGAATCGAGCTAGGTAAAGGTGAATGGGATCCAGAACCCGCCTTGAATAGCCGTTACATGAAATACACCACAGCTCCTAAGCAGCTCATGCTTATCGCACAGCTTGAGTACACCTGCGCAGATGGTACAGTCAGCAAGGTTGTTTCTGACACGACATGGAAGACTTCTGTGTCAGGACCTCGGATTGAGTCTTCGTGGTATGGAGGAGAACAGTACGATGCTCGCCTCGAAATTTCAAATTGGTCTTCACCGGCCGGTAATATCTCAGCATGGAGCACATCAAATATAACTACGCCTCCTCCAGGGACTTTAGTTAGTCCGCAGTTTCCTCCCCTTGAAGTCGTTGATAGCTTCCCCGCCGTCAATATTTCGGGTCCATTTAGTGGCCAGTACGTGTTTGACTTTGGGACAAACTTTGCTGGTTGGTACTCATTGAAGGTCAACGAAACTTCTGGTGTTCAAGTTACTATGTGGCCTGCTGAACGACTTAAGTCTACCGGTGCCATTGATCAATCTACGACCGGAAGTCCCATTTGGGATGGCTATATTAGCAACGGGGAAGTTGCGTATTTTTCGCCAAAGTTCATGTATCATGGCTTCCGATATCTCGGCGTCAACTTCACATCTGCACCAGCTGCTTCTGATGCTACTGCTCTGGTAATTCGTACGACTAGTGAATCGATAAGCACTGTAGAGACAAATGACAGCATGCTCAATAGCATTCACAAAATCATTGACCGAGCCATTCAAAGCAACTTGTTTAGTGTCATGACGGATTGTCCACATCGAGAAAAGTTTGGTTGGCTCGAACAGACTCATCTGGTGTTTGATCCGGTAACTCGTGGTTACGATATCGAGGCATATGGGAAAGGCATCGTCAAGTCTATAAATGACTCACTCGTTAGCACTGGTCTCGTACCCGACATAGCACCGGAATTTACAGTCTTTTCTGGTGGATACAGGGATGATCCAAACTGGGGGAATGCTATGATACTCGTTCCCCAATTGCTCTACAAGAACTATGGTGACATCGATCTTCTCACAGACTATTACAGCACAATGGAAACTTATCTCGACTATCTTTCATCAAAATCGACTAATTATCTCCTCAGTTACGGACTTGGTGACTGGATCAGCTTCGATACTAGCACTGTTGTTGGAGTTACGGCAACATATGGCTATGCGGCGGCAGCCTCTGCTATGGTTGAAATAGCCACAGCTTTGGGAAAGACATCAGATGCAGCGACATATACGGCATTACTGGAAAATATTCTTATTTCCTTTCATCAAGAATATTTCAATAGCACAAACAGCAGCTATGGAAGCAATTCTCAAGCTTGCAATGCTCTTGCGCTTGATATGGGTGCTGTACCTGCTGAATACCAAACTGCAGTCTTGAGCAATATCGTTCAATCCATCCAGAATAATGGGAATCATCTCACTGTTGGCGAAATTGCACTGCCATCACTCATCCGTTCACTACAAACACTCGGAGCCGATGACACGATTTACGCCATTGTGACAAATCCCACATCTCCCAGCTATGCGTATCAAGTTCTTCATGGTGCAACTTCTCTTACAGAACGATGGGATGGTCCCACAGCCAGCTGTGGTGGCTGTAACAGTCTCAATCATTTTATGCTTGGTTACATCGATCGTTGGCTTACCCAACTGAGTGGTGTCGTGCAGTCAAATACTTCTGCCGTTTGGGACACAATTGAGTTTTCCCCTATCATGTTGACCAATCTCACATCGGCCGCTTCGTCCTATCGGAGCCCTAAGGGAATTATATCCGGTAGTTGGTCATTGGAGGACTCCACGATGACCTATAATATCACTGTCCCTATCGGAGCAACTGGAATTGTCACTCTTCCATATTCATACGTGTCAGAGAGTGGGAAAAATGTTACAGAACTTATTGATGGCATTTCGGTGCTTAGTAAAACAAGCAATCAGACCGTTCTCAACGTGGAGTCAGGGTCGTATAGTTTCATTGCCACGCAATAGTGTGTTTTGTAGCTTACCTAGCATAATGATTTCTGCTGTTTATCTTAAGTTCAAGAACTAAATTGCAGAAAGAATATCAGCTGTACCTCTCTGATGGATCTTTTGTGACCATTTGCGGCGACCTCCTAGCTTGAAACCATCTTTTCCGCGGACTCAAGCCAGAGGCTGGGTGAAAATATGACGAACATAGCCTTCTCTACAACCCTAACGATTAACCTTAAAACTTAAGTCTAATTATATATGTATATCCTTGACTAACACTATGCCCGGGAAACAATCATCAATCAAGCTGTTTTTTAAGTTTGCCGTTTCCCAGCCCCATAATATGTACAATGAATATTGATAAGTACTAGATTTAGTGCGCCTCAAACCGTGGTATTTGATTTATTTAGTGCTGTTCAGTCTAATACTAAATTGTGTAGAACAGCTTCCTCGGCACAACAAACTTTTTCTTAAATCTTCATTCTTAAAATAACCATGAGTGAGGCAGTAATAATGGTTCCAAATATCGAGTCTCTGGAAGGTCATATAATGTTGTATGTCGTTGTTTTAAAGGGCGTGACGATGTTGTTTGAAGGGCGTAGTGGTGTGATTTCAAAGGGCACGGGCCGCACGTTACTTGGGTGGCACAGAACAGTTGCATATAGCTATATATCTTTCGTTCCTTCTTCCAAGAGAAGTCAACTTCTGTTGGAGATGTCGGATCAGAGTAAAGTAACAATGGATAATATCACAGTCACCAAGCCAACTACAGCGGATTTTGGACCTTTCGCAGAGGTCCCCAATAACGAACACAATATTGAGACAGTCGATATACTCGATCTACCCGAAGACCCAGAAATTCGCACAACACTACGTATCTACGTTATCTTAGTCTCGCTCTGTGTACATTGCCCGTCCAAACCCTCAAGTGCGCCATTTGGCTAACAATGTCTTTTCCAGCTCGTGCTCTTCATATCAGCCCTTGATCAAACCATCATCGCAACCTCCATTCCCACGATCTCCGCCTCTTTGCATTCGGCTTCAGGTTATGTTTGGATTGGCGGCGCGTATTTGCTGGCCAATGCCGCAGCAGGTCCAATCTGGGCCAAATGCAGCGACATTTGGGGTCGCAAGCCCGCTCTTCTAGGTGCAGTCGCTATCTTTGCAGTCGCTAGCATAATTGCGGCGGCGAGTACAAGTATGCGGATGTTAATTGCCGCGAGAGCGCTACAGGGTACAGCTGGCGGCGGCTTAGGCCAGTTGGTGACTATTACAATCTCAGACCTCTTCAGTATGCGAAGACGAGCGCTGTATCTGAGTTTGCTGGGGGTGATTTGGGCAGTCGCTGGATCCACTGGACCTTTGATTGGAGGAGCTCTCACGCAGTTCGTGAATTGGCGGTGGTGCTTCTGGATAAATCTCCCGGTCTGCGGAATAGCATTTATAGTATTGCTGCTTTTTTTGGATGTTCATAACCCACGCACGAAGCTAGGCGAAGGTCTTATGGCCGTCGACTGGTTCGGGACACTCTCTATTATAGTGGTAACCCTACTACTTCTCCTCGGACTCAACTTCGGCGGTGGGGTATTTCCCTGGGATAGTCCAAAAGTTATCTGCTTGATTGTTTTTGGAACGTTGATGATCGGCTTCTTCATTTACAGCGAAAAACGCCTAGCGAAGTATCCCCTAATGCCACTAAGCATATTCAAGAACTGGTCCAATAATGCAGTCTTCCTTGTTGCCTTTGCACACAGCATGGTCTCTATCGGCGTTGAGTATTACTTACCGTTGTACTTTCAAAGCGTAAAACAAGCATCACCTCTACGCAGTGGTATTTTGATAGTACCAATGATGGTAACGGAAGCAATTGTGGACGTATTGGTTGGCATTCTAATTCACCAGACAGGTCGCTACAGGGAAATCATTTGGGCTGGAGCAGCGATCATGACGTTGGGGACAGGACTGTATATCAATTTTGAGACAGACACACCCATTGCAAAAATTATTGGTTTCGAAATCATTGGGGGTATCGGCACTGCACTTCTATTCCAAGCGCCTATGATTGCAATCCAGAATACTGTTAGCCAGTCTGACACTGCGGCGGCTACTGCGACCTTGGGTTTCAATCGCAATTTGGCAACGTCGTTGTCTATCGTGGTCGGTGGTGTGGTGTTCCAGAATAGTATGGCTGCTCAACAGCCATCTCTTGCTGCAGCTGGTCTTAGCGAATCAGTTCTTAAGGCCTTGTCTGGTGATCAAGCAGCGGCAAATGTGGAGATAGTTAAGTCTATCCAGAACGCTGCACAACGCCAGGTGGTTAAAGACGCTTTTGCGTGGAGTATAAAGAATATGTTTATAATGTACACCTGCGTGGCGGCTATTACGGTTGTGGCGGGCGCTTTCATTAAGCATCGACATCTGAGCTCGGAGCACATAGAGATGAAGACGGGAATAAAGAATTTGACGGAGCGGGCAGCTTAAAGTAGAGAAAATCCAAGTAGTCAGATAAATTGGGAATATATCTTGGTTTAGATCCATTGCAAATACACACTAGAAGTTCAATAACAGTCTTCCAAGTCTAATTAGTGCAATTTCTAATTGAGGTGTCGCTCCCAAGTCAAATATGACCTTGGGGTTAGTACGTTCCCAACCGTGGTGTAGTGCCAGAGTACGTTTCCAATTACAGTGCAACACCCAACTAAAGTGTTCCCCTAATTATAGAAGGGTATATAGCTATGAATATTGGAATTACTAAACGTATTTACTGTTGAAATTGATGTTGAAACATAGTTTCCTATATACATATCTAGAGTCTAGATGTGGGTAATAGGGGCCGAATTATTACTTGGGAATCTCCAATAGTAAGCATTATTCGAAATTTCCTACACAGGACTGATTAGAATTTCAAACTGGATAACACAACATGAGCACATATACTAACATATACCATTCAAAGGACGCGAAAGCTCTTTCAACCGTATGGACTTGAGTTGCCTTAGAAATCACCGAGGCTGTTCATTAAAGATAATACTGGCTTATTTTGAAACCACATACTTTCCCGCTCTTTTAAAGCTACAAATCAAAGTCTGTACCCTTTTCTATTTAGCAAAGTGCCACTATTATAATAGAAAGCCTCGGGTTGAGGGATCTCATAAGCCCGGTAATGAAAGCGAAGATATAACAAAGCGATTGACACAGCAGCTGATGTAGTAATGCGTACAAATTGAAGATTAAGTAAATGATGCTAAATTGGGCTCATAGAACTTATTTCTGGATGAATCTTGGCTATACATAATCAATTATATGACGTCACTAACAAAATTTAGAGCACTGGCCGAGAATCTCTCCAAAGAACGTCTGCCAGAGAATCCAATTACCCACGCACCTCGAGAGGACAAGACCAAGAATCATTCCCCAGAACCCTTCAATATTTCCTCACAAATCAAAGCATTGTGGCAAATTCAGAGGCTCAAGCATCTTGCAGTACAAGGCCTCGAATAGAGCCGTAGATCAATGTATTAATGGTTACCTAGCTTATAAAGCTGAGCTGCTGAAAACTTTCTCAATTTCGATCCAAGTAGGAGAACAATTTGGCATAAATCAATAAAGGTCAGCTTATATTCTTCATCGCTGACAGTAGTGGCTATCTTTATGAAAATCCGAAAGTATGATTCCAATTTCAGACCCCACCGTTCGATATGTCAAAAGCGAAGGTAGAGAGGTATAACACTTGATTGATATCTAATCGTACTCTGAGTTCTCTGATGTAGAACAAACGTCCGACTCATACGCCAAGAGAAGAAAGATCCACAACCTTGAAAGTGAATATATCACTCTTTACGCTTAGAGTTTTGCCTTCTGGGCTGTGAAAGTAGATAGAGCGTCCATGAGCGCCGGTGAAAGTACGTCGTAGGTCTGGAGGCCGACTGAATTTAACTTGGAGCGGACATCATCCATCTTTTCAGGGCTGTATCCAGTCTCGATTATAGAGGATACGAAAGCGGCGAACTGTGGTTCCTGCCACCCTTCCTCATCTGAGAGCTCCACGTGAACGAAGTCAAGACCCTTAAATGCGTGTTCTTTCTCAATTCGGCCATAAAGGTGTGCGCCGCACTCTTTGCAGGCGTGGCGCTGGATAGTGGCGTTTGTGTCCACGATTTCTAGCTTGTTCTCATTGGCTGTGACCTTTAAAGTCTCAACAGGAACAACAGCGACAACGGAAAAGACAGCTCCTTTTGGTTTCCAACACTGTGAGCAGCCACATGCATGATTGTGCAGGACATTTCCTGTAATTGTAACCTCAACCTTCTCACTCTTGCAAAGGCAGCGGAGTTTTCCACCAGCGAAATTGTCGCTTCCCTTCTTAATGCCGTTATCGACGAGTGGGTGAAGAGAGAGTACCATGATGGTTTCTGTAATATTGTCGTTTAACAGATGGGGCAGATAAATGGTAATAATAAGTACAATTGAACAAAGATGACGAAATTTCTTGGATATTTTGTTTTCAAAGGACAGAATGGGAACAACTTGAAATACATATTTATAATCTAACCCCGCCCTTGAGCCAAATTAAGCTGGTTTAACCTGAACCCCCGTTTCCCCTCACAATCCGAACCACCTATCCCGCCTGGGTAAATGGATGCATTGGTGCCTCCATTTGCAAGGCGAGAATACACCGCCTTTGGCAGTATTGTAGGACTCAGTACCTCCATTTGTAGGGCCACGGCATACCGCCTTTGGCAGTATTTTAGGATTTAATGTCTTCATCTGCAGTGCCTATCCCAACTGGGAAACCTTATCCCAGCTGGGAAAACACATAATTATACTGCACTACCAAAAGCATTAATATTTTACATAGGCGCTCGACTCTATCCATCAGCCTATACATTTGACTCTTGAAATTCAGATAAACCGAATAGAAGAAGTCCTTCTTACTAATTATTTGGTACCTTCTTTATGTTTGAATAACAACCGTTACGCTATCACTATTGAAGCCAGATTCTGTGACTTTTGTGTTGCGTTCCGAGGCCAAGAATGTTTCGTAAAGTCATCACGTGCTAATATGTAATCCCTTAACCCGGTGTAGCTCGTGCAGTATTATGCGACTTTTGGGCTTGCCATTCACATAGATTTTGCGTAAAAGCATTTGAATCTGACTTGGCTAATATTTGTAGCTAGTGAATGCAAACAAAAATCTCCTAAAACACTTACCTGATTTTCTGAATCCGACGGAATTTTCGGAGTTGTATGATTTTAGTATGAGAAAGGTTCGTATAAATTTTAGGTATATATTTGAGAATAATTGCGGCCTGAAGGCATACAAGCTCACATGCTACCGATTCATTTTCGCATTTTATATCTCACAGATTTTACCCAATGTTCTAAGGGGTGTTCCTAAAATTCTCATTTTTCAAATATGCTGACAGCATTGAAAGATTGCATATTTTCTAGTTCAACTCTGTTTAAATGCTTCAGGCGCTTTCATTGCAGGTTCTGGAGTCTGATTTCACTCTCTTCCATTTTACTTAATTTATTACAATTGATTGGGTTTTTGTACACCGACAGGTCTCTTACTGTTTGACAGCTAATTTGTTTCTAATGTTATTATTTAGATACCCATAAATAATTCAACCTTATATCTTGCTCCGTCCTTTGGTAACAAGATCGAATAAACTGCCGAGATTATATTGCCGCTAGTCACCATTTTAAGTTCAGTCATCAAGATATGAAGATGTTCTAGTACCAACCGACTGTCTCCATTATAGCCATAAGAATTCTATATCACAAGAAAACGAATTTGTAAGTTTCGATCTATGAGGGCCGCCTTGTTCAATAAGTCGTGGTCACTTGATCTATATGCCAACATAGCTCCCTGTTTGTCCCCAAGAGGAACGGCACACGTAGGAGCCCGAAAAAGGCCCAGACCCAACTAGTCAGTTAATATTCCCATTGGGTTAACCATCAAGTTACAGGCTAGATGTAGTAAGGATTTGATTTTGCAGTATAGTCATAAATTTAATAGTCTGTTCGAATCAACTCTATACCTCCAACGTTCTGTCTTGCTTCAATATTAGCTTTTCGCGGGTTTGGAAAGGGCGAAGAGATTAGGTACTTGTAAATTTATTGTATGAACCTTATACATATATGATGGATATTCTCTGTTCCTTTAATCTAATGACTAAGCTATTCATGAATCTAGAAACCCATGATTTTAGTCATTTCTACTGCCATCTTTTCCCAGCCTGTAAAATTTTCGTCATGCTAAGGTCCATGTACATACTTAGCATACTTATAGATGCAGAGCTTTCGTTGTGTTCAATATATTTTTTTTACGCCTGTTTGCCTTCACAAATCGTCTTCTAGTTCTTAGTAGCCTCTATTAAAACTCCACTGTCTATAAATATAGTCTAGGATGAGGGAGGCCTCTCCGCCAAAGGTTTTCTTCCAGGGATCTATTATAAATGTGAATACAGGGTCTTCGGGGACAGAAACTTCAGACAAGGAGCAGTTACCAATATTAAGCCAGAGATGTATCATATTAAAGAAGTCATCCGGTATTCTTGTCAATAATTTGTACGTTATCGTAACAATTACACTCTCTGTATCTGTGTTTTTATTCATGAGTTCTACCAAGATTGCTGGTTTTTACTTTTGCGCCAAGATAATAACCATACAAAGGATGTTCCATAACCAAGTTAGACTCTCTGAGTGATAGCTCGACCCAGAATTATCATACAATAACGCCAACTCCAAAATATGGGTCTAAGTCGGAAATAACTTCCCAAGGGTTGACGGCGCAGAGCATTAGTTAAAATTTTGTGAGCCAGGCTGTGAGGTGGTAGATTGGTAAGCTAAGCTATGAGATGCAATTGATAGCAACCTGGGAATGGCGATCTGTTGGCCAAATTGTTTGTGGGAATGCAATTATTGCTATTATGAAATTACAATTCAAGAATGAGATATTTTACATGTAGAAGGTCTTGTAAATTGAGCGTTTGAAATAAATAGCAGATTGTTGTACTTACACAGGAATTATTATAGGGGGGGTCTTAGTATCAATTGATAGGTTGCTTTTGAATGCACTAGTTATTTATGGAAGGTTTATGGAGCTGGTTGATTAAATGTATTAGTTGGAATATCTAGGTATGTCAATCGTCACTGCTGCTTTGAATTAAAATTTATCCCATGTTCTTAGGGGCTCTCAATAGTAGACTTATAAACTGTATGATAACAGTCGGTTCTCCAATGATGGTCAGCCACACGCATCCTGGATAACTCAGCCTTGTCCTTGGCCGCTGACAAAACTTGAATTACCCCACCGATGATGTAAAGCTTCAATCTCCTCACATCAAATATTTGTGGTAGTTTATCATAACGAGTCGCAATGTCATCAATACCGGTCGTTGTTCGCGTTCAAGGCATATATGCTAGCGATTCAACCAAAGCTACAGACATTGTCAAGTCCGTAATTGAGGAGCAGTTAGTAGATGAAGATGCGCAGCCAATATCTATCATCGCAGTTCCGTCTTGCTTCGATCACCGCTTCGATGCCCTTGTTGATTTTATCCGCCTTCCGCAATTTCTATCTAATTTGGAGAGCGGATCACGGCAACAGGCCGCCAGATCAGTTGGCAAGCTTATCTTCGATCTTCATTTCCGGGGATTTACGCAGCTGTACCCGACTGAGTCGCATCCAATCGCAGAGTAAGTGATGGTTCAAATTCCACTCATTGAACCCTTTTTTAAATCGCTAGGTTAGCCTCGTCTTCATTACTGGCATCTATGAACATGCCTATGACTCTTGGGTGTCGAAAAAGGAGCCATGGTTCATGTGGCCACGACACTTTCTCCCTGACGATCTTCCCGAATTTCGAACAATGATCTACGGTCACGATACCAAATTTACAGATTCCGGAAGTCCTATAGACCACACACTACATCTTCAGGGTTATTTAAACTTAATGCATAAAAGAGTATGTGCAAGCAATTAGTGTTGGATATGACGTTGACATCGCCTAGAACCCGGAGCGACCAATCTTCTTTGTGTGTCACGGTTTCGGTGGTAACTTACTGAAATCCGTGAGTATCCAATCATATATATATTCTTTGGTTCTAACTTGGATAGTGTTTGGTCAAGAGTTCTCAAACGGATCGAAAATTGTTGCAGGCAACGCGTGGCATTCTGTTTTTTGCTGTACCTCATCATGGTATTGATCTTGAAGATATGGTTTCGGCCATTGAGTCCGGAGAAGAAGAAAAGGACTTCAGTCGAGAAATTCATCAATGGCAGATGCAGCTTGATTCGTTTCGAGAAGTCATTGCGGGTATTTCTATCGCAAGCTTTTATGAGACAAGGCCAACTAGACGTTTGACGAAGGTATGATGATTATCTTTGTACGGTTCTCGCTGACTATTTTAGGACTCCGACGGGAGTCTCTCTCGAACCGGAGATCTAATAAGTACTCCTACTGCTGAGGACGCAACTCTAGGCCTCGATGCTAGTATTGAAGTGAAGCATCCTTTGCAGCGAGATCATGCTGCAATTTCAAAGTTTGATAGCCGCTATGAACTCGGTTTTATGCTTGTGACAGAATTCCTGAAGGATTTGAAGTTTTCGGCTTTGGCTAAGCTGGAAATTAGAACCCCTGAGCATGAAGCAGTCGGCTTCATTTTACCCGCATCTCCACCATCTGTTTCACCACCGCCATATATTGGTGTTTACTCGGACACTGAGGAGTTCAATCAGAAGCCAGAAGTACTCCATTTTGAACCAGCAAATGTTCCGATTTCTGTTCCCAACTTTGAAGAATCTCACAACTCTGAAAGATCTGACGCAACACCAGTCCAAATACTTCCCTTGCCTAAAACACCCATCGCAGACGTAAATTATCTCAACGAAGTTCATCTACTACACCTATTGAGGCTCGGATATCGGTCATTTGTCCAAATCATCATAATGAACAATTTTCGGGAAGAAGATCTTCGGGAAGCCGATCTAAAGCCAGAATGTAGCTATAATACGCCGGCTACTTTAGAAAGCCTTATTTTGTGGGCCAGTTATGCAGGACTGGAGACAGTTGTAGAGACCTTACTTGTTGAAGACCCCGATGTTATTGCACGAGACGGGAAAAGTCTAGCTGCTCTACTTTACGCTGCACACCGTGGACATTTTAAGACGGTGAAATTCTTGATTGAAAAAGGGGCAGATATTGAGGCTAAGAGGACTCTTGACAGAACCCCCTTGATATCAGCTGCACAGAAAGGATATATTGATGTTGTACATTTGCTTGTGGAAAAAGGGGCGAATATAGAGGCTAAGGGAGCAAAAGACAAAACTCCTTTGGCATGGGCTGCAGAAAATGGCCATCTTGATGTTGTACGATTGCTTGTGGAGAAAGGTGCGAATATCGAAACAAAAATCATCAACAACTTTAATCCTTTGATGTTGGCTGTATGCCAAGATCATGTCGGTATTGTACGGTGCCTTTTGGAGAAAGGTGCGAATATCGAGGTAGAGGAAATCCATGGCTTCTCTCCATTGATATTCGCTGTAATTAAAGGCAAGGTCGATATTGTTCAGTGTCTTGCAGAGAATGGAGCGAATACTGAGGCAAGGTGGAACGACATGACTCCCCTGATTTATGCTGCAGCTAAAGGCTATGTCAGTGTTGTTCTGTGCCTTTTGAAGAACGGAGCAAATATCGAAGCAAGGTGGGGAAAGGGCTTGAGCCCTCTGATGACGGCTGCAATCACAGATCATATCGATACTGTACGGTGTCTTGTAGAGAACGGGGCAGATATCAAGGCTAAGACGCATGAAGGCTTTTTTGGCAGGAATGCTCAACGTATAGCTAAAGCCAACGGTAAGACTGAGATCGCAAAATTCCTTAATTCGAAAAAGCAGGACTGTAGATATAACAAAGCAAAATGATGAATTGCACGTATGAGATCTGGGTCCGTTGCTCCCAAAATTTTACAACAAGTCACTGCTAATAAGTGTCTTCAGTATTGGGTTTGCAGTTAATTTTTGGCGCTTAGGTTTCAAAGTGGATATACAAGCAAATAATATGCTAAAAATACAAATTAGTATAAGAGTCTGAAGTACTTAATGCTCCTTCCTTCTCCTCTTGTAATCCTTTGCTAGTTCCTCACTCTATTCTTTGGGGGTATTTTAAAAGAAAGAAATAGCATACAAGGTAGGTTCAAAATACCGTTCTCAATTGGTCAATTCATAATTCATCTATGTAAATCACCCATGTATATTGCTCCGTACTTTCACTCTTGAAAGATGGGTTTCCAGTGCACAAGAACTCGGTATATGAGTTTATTATGGCAAGCATGTATTTAACACTTTCAGAAGTTTTGTCACAAGTAGAAATTGAATAATTATCCAATATTACATCTAATACAGGTTACTACAGGTCATATTTCCAAACTCTGAGAACGGATCTTGTAATTCGTGGTAGTGGTATAGTAAGTTCGACTTAACTTGCTGCTCCAGGATTGTACAGCTCAGGAGTTGCTAACAACTGCGTCTGTCAAGGTTAGTGAAAATGTATCTCAATAGCAAATAGCCCTCATTCAGGAAAGATTCAACCCAATTTACTGGTTGCAAGCACGTTGACATAATAATCTGCTTTGAAGTACTTTGCCATGCACAAGTCCCCAGGAGTAACGCCGGCATTTTGTACTTAAGTACGTAGCCATTCAGTAATATCATGAGTCTTAGTTACATATTCAGAATATATGTCATTCTCTTACTCCTCACTTTTACAATACAGCCTCTAGAGCCGCTCCTTCTACTCATACAACTATTTAGACTATAAGTCAATTGCTCATGCACTGCGTTCCCCTACGCTATCTCCAATGGCTAGTGTGAGAATCTAAATTTTGTTCTCTTGTTATTTGTAATACCTAGGTGCCATTCGATTACAATATCATTTTTACATCAAGATTTTGTACAGAGATAGATAAGTGGTCTCTAAATGCAGCGGATCTAACATTGCGACTCAGCATCCATATCCCTCACCGACCAAGTTTACCTTCAAATTCCCAATAGCGGTGCAAGGAAAATCTGCCGGATATCCTGAAGTTACACCGGTGAAGTCTGCGGTACCGGCGTAAAGTCTCCAAGAGTCATCAAACCACTTCGGGCACACAAACCAACTTCCATTTCCAACTATAGTAAGTCAGCGCAAGTTTGTATTATCTCAAATGATACAGTTGATAACATACCACCATCATCCCCAAGAAATCCTATATGAGGGTTACTTCCCCAGGGATCGCTCTCATTCTCACCGACAACAAAGAATGAGCCCGTGTAAGTTGGCTGATCATACTGCAGCGTGCTGGGTTCATCCAACTCTGTACGCCCAGAGAAATTATCGCTTCCATTATACGCATGGAAGATCCAGTCCTCAGCTGTGAAGCCGCGGCTCGTAACGAACGTGCCGTACATGTGATCGGTGTCGTTCTTCATGTAGTATGTAGGTTGGTACTCCACGTTGTCAACAGAAACGTTGGTGAAGATTCCCGCGTTGGCATAGATCACGGGCAGGCCATCTAACGCAAAGCCCGGAAGATCGATGGTCAGCGTGAAGTTGTGGAAAGCGGCTGTGGAGTTGCAGGTCGAGTTAAATGTCGTGGCTTCATATCTTTTCGGCAAGGTTGATCTCGCAGCTCCAAGCGTAGCTCCTATAATTGTGAGGAATCTCATCGCCATGCTGATAATGTAGTATAAAAATGTAAATAACGTTCACAAATACTTTTTCAATTCCACTTCATGCAGCGAGTCACCCTATTTATGCAGAACTCGTTGTGGGGACCAAATAGACGATGACCTTAATATTTACCTTGTTCTTAAGCTTGTTTGTGGCTTAGGACCTTGCAGGTACTCTCGCTCGTATATTGTGCATCTATGGACAACATCCTAGGTTGGGGCGAAGTCAACATGCATTTCCCGACCTTGAAATTTTACGAACACACCAGATTACAGGGTCCGTGTGTCGTTTGTGTGCGCAGTCAGGCAGTCAACCCTGCGTTATTATGTATGTGCAGTCGCGACTATTTCGTTTAAACTCATAAAAAGGCCGATTTAGATAATATATATAATTTGATATACTTGTATTACTATAGACCTCCAAGCTAACTATTAGTCTTGTTAAAACTCATATAAGTCAGTGACATAGGTTTGAAGACTAAATTATTTCAAATTGAGCTTGAGTGGCTGCTTACTTTTGAAGTGAAGTTCGTAATTATGGAGCTCGCCTGGACCCACTTCAAAAGTAGACGTTCCACCATCCTGCGCTTCTACCTTAAGTAACGTTAGCCATAAATCGACCACAACATATTAAAAAATCCAAGGTTGAAAAGTTAATTTCTGATTCAACTGTGAGATGATGACATTTATACCTGTTTGATCCGACGATAGTCCTTATTTTCATTATTGGGTCTTTGATGAATATTGACGTATGATCTATACGTTTCGGGCAGTTGACGAACTGCCCGAGATACATAAACATTTGTGCGCTCTTCCTATGCTTCATTGATGTCTGATATACTCTATTCATTACTTGATTCCAATTGAAACAAATTTATCAGCCGGTATATACCTACATTTGTATGCCGGCATCATTTCGCAGTCAAATTTGTGCCCTGCATAGTCTACCACTCCCATCAACGATCCAAGCATCACTTCCAACCGCTGTCTTCGCGTAGAAAATATTTTTTGGATCCCATTCCTTTTTAATACTTAATAGCCTTTCGTAGTTCACCCCATAGTAAGCCTCTTTCCACCCAGCCTGATTATTATCGCCTTCGTTCAGATATGTTCCACCCCCTGGAGTCACTGAATTCATCAAAGGTGTTACCACTTCAGTCATCTTCCGCTCCACAGCAAGGTTTTCTTCGAGAGGAACTTCGAAATCCCAGGTTCCAGAAATGATAGCTAAGAAGAGAGTATCTCGCCATGCAGGAAGTACGGCATTGCTTCCAGGAAGATTACCCGCAACAGAATGAGGAACGTTAAGAGCAACATGTCCTATGACGAATTTAGGATCAGATGTAATGTTTCTGACTACTTCTGTATATGCCGTATTGTTCTCGTTGATAACAGAGCGGGAAATCAGACGCCCTCCAGTGACCTGTTGAATAGGGAAAGATCCGTCAGGTAGAGGACCAAGCCAGTATTCGACATGTTGGAGATATGAAGGGAATGAAGTCACCTGAAGATCATAAGTAATGTTCCTCTGATCAAGAAAACTGGTGAAAGGTTGGAAGATCCCAACCATATCTGATTCGCTGCTGCCAGATGAAAAGGCAGGAAATATTGAGAAACTCTCGGCTGTAACTCCCCAGTCAAGTGTCGCTCCTCGATCAATTATATCGGGTACATAAGTATGCCAAGTTTCGATTATTTTCCACCATGCATCTTGCGATATTCCCGTGCTATTCATGCTTAACGTCGCCCCACCTGCTACGCCATCGGGGAAGGCTTTGACGGTTAGAGAAAGAACAACACCATAGGTTCCACCACCGCCACCACTCAAGGCCCAATATAGGTCAGCGTTCTCATCAGGAGTGGCCCTTACTAGTTTTCCCTCCGCTGTTACAACTTCCCATTCGAGTGTCTGATCTGCTGCTAGACCGTGCAGGGAGCCTAAAGCTGAGTGACCACCTCCCTGAGTAAAACCGCCTACAAGTCCTACAGTAAGACAAGTACCGCTTACTACGCGGAGTCCATGATCGTGTGCTGCAATGAAAGCTTCGTATCCTTGGACTCCGGCTCCAAATTTGGCTGCTGGACCAGTATACCAGGAACTCGAATAGTTCAGGAACTCTCTAGTTTTCAAGTTATGGGTCCAAATGGCAAGGCCTCCTTTGCCACTTGATTTTCCCCAATAGCTGTGTGAGGAAGTCAGTCAGAAACTTATCATGTGTCCAAAGCTTTTGTACTTTCAAGGATTAAATGAAAGGTTCCATACTCGTGGCCTGTGTTCCGAATAACTAGCCTAACATTCTTTTCTTCAGAGAACCGAAGACCAGCAGCGACATCCTCCGCAGACGTTACGTTTATAGAATAGCTCACAACATTTCCAAGTACGCAAGGGTCATTTACAGGGGTAAATGGGTCACAACTTTGATTCTGCGCAACCCCTGATATAGGCATTGAAGACGAATTATAGCTATCATAATTAGCATTGAGTCAAATTAATGATGAAGTTAACTTACTATAATCCTGCGGTATTCCATTCTGCTTTCAGGACCGAGCATTCGGTAGAGTTGTATACAGGCACATGGCAGGGTGCCGCAAGTGGCTTTGTAGCGATAAGCTTTCCGTGGACACTTGAGTTAAGTTCCGCCCATTCATTAACACTTGGCCAGCAGTCATCACCGGGTATGCAACGGCACGAATTATTAGAGTTGGATATGTAGCTAGAAACAGGTAATAGGTGTATAACAATGCATAACCAGATAGCTTTTACGGTGCGATACATGTTTGCGTTGAGGAATATGGAATATAATGCGATCGTAGAATGAGGGGAAACACATACTTTTATAGCCGACATGCACTGCTTGAAAATACCTGCTGTACTTTCGTAATGCAAACCTATGTGCTTAGTAACAATCTGACTGCATGGAGGCTTGGTGATTCATGCAGAGTTCTATAGGTTGGCTGATATACAGTGTAACATTGGTAGTTCAGCCCGAATTTACAAAAGGTAGTAAAATGTAACTCGCAGCATCGGCATTCCACCGAACATGCACCTATGTGTAGAGATCAAATTCAAAGATTAAGTGTTGACTAACGAATAGTCAGAAATATATAGAAATTGAACAGTAGAGTGAGGGTCATACCTTCTGTCTATTTCTAACTTCGGATTGTTTTGGGACTGTTGAATTGCTGCTCGAGAGTCAATATTGATGTTTATTACCAATTTCATGTCCACCTATACAGATCATTGTGAGATGTAACACCGGTAACTATTACTGCCGTATTTATTTGTGAAAGTTTATACATAGAATCGCCATATTAGTTGACAACGGTTAGGAATCTTCACAAATATCATCTTTCCTTTCACAGTAACCAAAAATTTCGAAAATAATCACCAGTGGAAAACAGTGGAATTACTAGCAACTTAAAGGTATTTGTCTTGTCACGATGTTTGATGGCTGAACAACACAGATTCTTGAGGTAATATAAATCAGCATGTAGCGTCGGAAACCCTTCATATTTCGGTTGAAGATAGCAGCAGATCTTCTGTTCTAATATCTACTCAACTATATTAGCAATTTATCATAATTGGCTGTGATGCACAGTTATTTATTCAGCTGTTCTAGCGCCACTTGCATGAAGCATCAATAATTTCCTGAGGCACCTTGATTAATAAGATAATTTCGTCGAATAGGCTGAACAGAATTCACGAAGTAATTGAATCAACCAGATCCTAGCGCAATGCACATATCTTATGACTCTTCCTCAACCCACTATTAGAGGTTCGGGGTACCATGAATTTTGAAGAAATTCGAACAATACAATTCAAGTCATTTAGTTTCATTAAGTAGTTGAGCCAGGCAAATAATCAGCCAGTCATCTTTGTATGTATGGTGGCACTCACCACCACACCAACCCACCAACACTAGTGTAGCTCTCCAGATCTCAGCCTCGTCTCGCGCATCATCACAAAGTAAACAAAACATCAACAATGCCATCCGCAGATACAGCCATGTCAGATCAAAGATCACCCAGTCCGGCTCCTCCAGTCGCATTGACTCCAGGAGTACGCGCTGAAGCCTTCAATCAACTCTATGATAAGACACTTAAGAAGACGATGACTACAATCTCATACGATAAATTCGCGGAATGCTTCCCTTCAATCAACGCGAAAGCACCAAAGAATCTTGCCCACTACCATAAGGCTACCGTTGAGCAGATGGATTCGAGAATGAGGGTAGGTTTCTTGTTCCTACAAAAAACGTCGCTGACAAATCTAGGCCGAATTCGAGGATATTTGCCGTGATAGAAACGTCGTGTACAATCTGAACAGTCTGGAAGATATGATCGCAGATGCAAAGAGAAGAAAGGATCGTGGCATTGAGGGCGATGAGCCACCTGTACCGTATGTCTGCCACTCATTGACGCGTTCATGACTAATACTACTAGTCCGCATCTCCTTGATGCTTCCGCGATTCAAGCAGCTCACCTAGCGCCACACCTTACATCGACACAGTCACAGCTCAATGCGAAGCTACAAACCATACAGTCGCAGAATGCTTCGTTGGCTGAATTGCTACAAAGCCAAGAGAAGGAGATTGCGATACTCATGGGAACTTTGGAAGGACTGGCCAAGAGTGTTGATGGCGCTGTGGAGGGATTGAATAAGGATGTCGACGAGATTGCAATTGAGACACGGAACATCGACAACGAGATGAAATCATTATGATCGGATAGAAACCAACCCTGGAAATCATTTCGAAGAATGGACATGATGCAAATTTGGAAGGAATCATTTGGAACCTGCTCATAGGAACACAAAACGCATCGCCAAGCAAAAGATGCAACTGATTCCGTTAGGTCAGAACACCTCTAGAATGCGACTATTCTGGAAGCTGTAACTCTGGCTAAAACTATAGAGTCACTGGGATCAGTACAGTTAGAAATCTAATAATTAGAGCCGGTCAGGGCAGGCCAGAGCTATCTGAGACTTAGGTCAGAACTATACAGCCACAGAGAGCTGCACAGTATGTACAGTCGCTGATACTGTCTACTTACTGAGAGAAGAGCTATTTCATCATAGCTATAAATTTGCTGGGCCCATCATGGAAACATGAATAACTACACTTATTCTCCACAAGTCTAATGTTATTGAGCTTGCTCATCCTATGACCCTCGATTCGGCAACTTCTTTCACTTCAGCCAAGTCCTCATGAGTTTCTGAAGTGGCGAGACTGTTAGGGCGAGGAATAGATTCCATCCAATTAATTTTGTACGAATGAGCGAAATAATGCTATCAAACCTAAATGCAATCAAATGCTTCCCACCAATGCATATGCTTCCTTTCATGCTCCCAAATTATATACGTGCAATAACACCACCAGGACTGAACCCCCAAGGTCCTACCAATTCTACATCACCATATGGAGGTGGTTCAAACCTAGTCAATGCCCCCGTCGCCCAATCTATGACCCATCTCGTACCTCTGGCTATGACCAAGTTCGTCTTCCGTGGTGAATTCATCAACAATAGGGCCATACATCGTTTGGCATAGAGTAGATCATGCATGTTGGAATGTTGATGAATAGGTTGCCATTTTCCTGTCTCAGACGAAACAGATGGATTGGGAACTGGGGACGATGAGATTTGTTGAGTAATCTGAGGCATAGGAGATCGTGCCGGCCTGGGTCCTTCAATACTATCTTGAACCAAACCATGTTGGTGCGATTCTGCAGAATCAGGTCTCGTCATCAAAAATCCTTGAAGAGTTACTACTGATGCTGAGGCATGTGACGATGTTGAACCTTGACGAGCTATAAGCTGAGATATTGGTACCCTTGTACCTGGATGAACGTCTGGTATTCTGGGCGTCTGTGGAGCGGTATCTGGTCTTGCTCTCGAAGGAGGTGGTGAAGATCTACTTCGGGGAGGTGTCCTCGGTCGTGTCTGGGTTCGTCGAACAGGGTCCTCGACTACACTGACATCAGCAAGTCGTGGATATTGCGATCTCATAATCTCCTGTTGCTGTCGAACAAGTCCATCATTTCTCTCCATGTCAGTAGCTCCAGGACGTACTCGACGACGTCGGATCCTTGGTATGCTTTGGTCCACCGGTATCTTACGCTCATCTATTGAAGGGGCCAGATCAATAGCTGCACATAAAGATTCGAGCCATGTGAGAAATGTCTCAATCTCTACACACGATAGAATAAATTGATCAGTCTCAACTCGAAGTCGAATCACGTATCGACGCCTGTATCAATTAGATCTGCATATTCCAAATTTGATAAGAGAGAATAAAACAAACATACTTTCGATAATCAGCCGCAATTCCAACGTCTGCATGTTGCAAAGTATAACTCTTCAACAACTCTCCAGCTTTCAAACCCGGGGGCATATCCGGTGTAGCCTTTGGTCCACTCTTTTGTTTTGTAAATAATCCCGTCCTTTTTGTCTTGTGAATTTTAAGAACCGTGCCTTGAAGGATTACCCAATATTGATACCAATTCCGATCCTCAGCCTTATGCACAGCACTCTGCAGTTCCATCTTGATCTTCAGAACATTCTCCAGATGAATAGGACATGAATACTCGGGTAACTTTTCTTTTCCTTCATCTTCTCTTGGCTTGACGTTGAACCGTGAAGGTGGAAGTCGTCCAGACTGGGTTATTGCGTCGTAAGATGGAGGAGGTTCATCCGAGACACCCGGAGGTGAAAAGCGACTTGCAACAGTGAACAACTGATTATAATAATAATCCTCCATCGAAATCCTACGAGGTAATGGCTGTGATAGTTGCGATGCCTCAACACTAGTCGACTCGACGTTGCGTTGATGTTCGCTCGTTGAACTCTCCATCTCAAATGACATGGTGATGGCACCCTAAAACCTCCAAGTTGCAGGGGATCCAACTGAATCAAGAAAAAAACTTTAACATGGTCATTTTATTTCATTCACAATTCAAACAAAGCCAAAAATATTAACAAAAATTGAGTAGGAGACTAAAAGAAACAAAACACAAACAGAAGCTCACACGACGTAAGAATGGGTAGAGTAGTATTCGGGAATCTTGGGCCGGATAGAAGTTCTAATACGAGATGTAAGCATCGAATTGAGAAGAGGAAGTTGAAATTAAAGTCGTTAGATGTAGGACCCAATAACAGTCCGACCAAGGTTGATTGCTTACTTGGAGACGCTCGCGCCGATCTCCCTCCTTCCCGTAAAGGGAAGGTGTTCGTGAGTCAAAAGTCAGTGGGAGAGCAGTACAGCTTCAAGCGTCAGGGATGTGGTGGGGAATCCTGGGCCGAAGAGTGCGTGGAAGTCGTGGAAGGACTGATGTTCATCCCTTGTACATTTTGTGGTGTTATCAGCTTGACGAATGGAAGATACGCGACCCCGTCCGGGAATTATGCGGTGTTTTGAGGCTAAACCATGACCTCGAAATCAGCGAGCACGATGAGGTCGAATGACGAACTTCTAAGAGCCATTCGATGGTATTATGGTATGGGAGAGGACATGAGGGCACGAATAAGAGAAAACTGCTGCACTGTGCTACACGAAACGGTCAAATTGTGCTGCATGGCCTGTGCCGCAGCCGTCGCGAGATCCATGTCCAACAAATACATGGATTGAATGACTTGCGGCCACCGAAGGATCTGCCCACATACAGATAGATGCACGCCGAGTCCGAGGAACAGGTTTGACCACAAAAGACTGTGCATGATGCGGAAGGTCAGAAAGCTTATGTAAAAGTCAAGCATTAAGAGATCTCAAAACATCTTCCTGGAGATGATATATTATGAACCCAATCTCATATCACCTACTACCTCTTTACCAGTATCCTTCCTCAATCCATATCCATACATCACGCCACGACCAACAAAAAAACAAAGCAGGTCAGCAAAGCAAAGGCTTTTTGGAGAAGAACATCGTGATGACATTATTCTTTAGTATTTTTTGAAATGTAAACAGACCACCAATTTTCACCAAATTTTTCTGCTCCCGAAGTCCCATCCACTCGTCAGTCGTAAACATTCCTCCAAGTGTACAAGTGGAAAGGTAGTAGCCATGCTATGCATATAGAAAAATAGCACGCAAAAGAAAAACCCAACGCGATGCTGACCAACATGAAAAAGGGTGAATTGCAGGGAAATTGGAAGATTAGCATTAGCCTAGCCATTTTCACCTGCCAGCGTATGCAATATGGAATAAAATGTAGCAAAAAGGAACCATCATAAGAAAGTGCAGCACTTTTCCCAACCACAAAGGAAAGTAAATGTAGCTGAACACATGCCCGAACAGAATCCAAAGAGTCGGAGGTTGCGAAATGGAGGTATGATACATGGGTCGAGGTTTGTGTCTTATGTTATGCGTAGTGACCGACGCATATCATTGTCGTTTAGTTGCTTATGAAGAAGCGGCCTGGGCTCCGCCACGTCCACCTCTTGCGGCACCACCGCGTCCACGGTTAGCAAAGTTGCCGCGTCCACCTTGGCTACCCTGTCTCTCGAAGCCACCACGGCCACGGTTGTTCATACCTCCACGGTTGCCATTGAATCCAGCACCATAAGCGGCTTTTGGTCGGCGAGGCTCGACGTAGATTTGCTCACCACCAATGGAGTGTGGGTTGGCGGCGGCGGCGGCCTGGTAACCGGCTGGGGTGGAGTACTCAACGAAAGCGCAGTTCTAATCTGGGTTAGTCACGTCAATTTATGGGGTTTGAATAATAAAAAACTTGCCTTGGCACGGTTGACATCAAAGTATACAAGCTCACCGAAAGACTGCAAAGCGGCCTTAAGGTCGTCGGCGTTGACTTTCTCGGTAACATTCTTGACGTAACCAAGAGCACCCTCCTTCTCAGCTGGAACGGAAACTGATTGTGGGCGAGATTGTCTCTTGGACTCGCCACCAACAGATTGCCACTCAGAAGCCTGGGCTGGGGAGGCCTCCTTTGCTGGCTGAGTAGCAGCAGCAGCAGCTGGAGGAGTCTCCTTCTGAGCAACTGGAGCGGCACGTGGCTGAGCTGGGGCTGGGACCTGCTTTGGCATAGCGACAGGTGGTCTAGCGGTACCAACGGCGGCAGCAGCACGGCTAGCCCAGCTCAATGGCTTGGCTGGAGCTGCTGGCTGAGCTGGAGCTGGTTTGGTGGCAGTGGTGGTGGAAGATGGAGCACGAGTAATGGCTGGGGTTGGTTCAGGGTCCTTTGGCTTCTCAGCCTCCTTGGAAACCTCTTCCTCAACCTCCTTCTCTGCGACCTCTGGGGTTGGAATTTCCTCGACCGGCTTTGTGGCAGCAGCTGGAGCCTCCTCAGCCTGGTCAACCTCGGTCTTCTTGGCCTCAGCACCGTTGGTCTCAGGGGCGGCAGCAGCAACTGGCTCAGTCTCAAGTGTCTCCTCCAACTTCTTATCAACGGCCTCCAATTCAGGCTTGTGCTCCTCGACTGGTTCAGCCTTTGGTGCCTCAAGCTCCTCAGCTACTGGCTCCTGCTCTACAACTGGCTCCTCAGGCTCACCCTCCTCCAAGCGGTCCTCGAGGATGTAGCGGAAGATGTCGTTAAGGACGAAGTATCCAGTTGGCTGCTGAGCAAGAACGAAAGTTTGAACGAACTTTTTGATCTCGGCGGGCTTGTTGGAAGTTTCACCAATGACCTGAATAACAATGTTGTCGAAGGATGCCTGGGAATCGACGTTGAGAACGCGGACCTTGCAGTCCTGGAAGCCTAGATTTGCAATGCGTTCTTGGATCGCGCTTCGTCCGACAGCGACAGTGCAGACCTCAGCTTCAACACCTGAAACAAATTGGGATCGCTTGCCGTAGAACAGCTGCAGCACAGTTAGTATTAAGTTTCGCAATTGCGAATGAAAAACCTACGTGGAGCTTCTCTGGAGACTTGCTGAGTGTTGTGTAGTATTGTTCAACAAAGTACCATCCAACCTCATCCTTGGAAAGATCGCCGTTCGAAGAACCATTGGCAGCTGCGGGCTCAGTAGTTTGACCAGCTGTAGCTGGATATTGCTCTACTGTGCCCTTGTACTGGTCCTGCTGACTGAAGTTGCCATTTGCTGCCATTGTGTAAATTTGAGGTGGACTGCAGTCGACCTTGTGGGATTTGATGAAAGGTTAAGATAATTCGCGAAGAAATTGAAGCTTTAGAAGCTCAACGGAGATCGTGGAAGAAGTCTTTCGAAAGCGAGAAGACTTTTTAGTGAAGCTCGTGGATATTATGGCTCTATCGCGTGGGCCAAGTTTTTTGTTGGAGTGCGGAAGTGGGTGATGACGAAGTTGTGAAGAAAAGTAACAGGAGTCAAAGAGATGATTTGGAGTGACTTTGATGGAGTTGATCAATTGCTGACCGTATCGATGTTGAAGAAAGGGAGATTTTGTGAGGTAACTGGACAACTTTTTGATGTGGTGGTGAAGTAGTGGTGATGCTGGGTGCGGAAGCCGGAGGAAATTTAGCAATCCATTAAGCGCAGCAGGTTAAGCGATAGCCGCAGCGATCGAAGCCAAAATTTTGAGACGAGATTGGAGATCGATGGCGATTGATGATGCACGAGTCGTGACAAGAGGATAGCCAACCATTACAGCAACATTAGACATCCCTCCCGCATAGGCGATATCAGCTTGACGGGCGATATCCATTAGCGTAGGACTTGGCTCAAATCACGTCAAATGCACTATCAGCCATTGATATATGTAGATACCCTAAGTCGGTATATCATCAGAAGCCACAACTAAATGCAATGAGTTAAGGCGCTGTAGTTGCTGGATCATTGTGAAATAGCTCAAACTAATCTCTGGTTTTGAGCGCTGTCTAAATGTGCAGTGTGTCTGGCATTGCAGTCTCCTGTTTTGTTGTCAATAAACTCGTAAGATTCTAAAAAGGAAATACTCTTGAGATGGTGGCGCTTGCTACAAATTCTATGATATATATATATACTATAGGCTACGCTCACTTCTTTTCAGGACACTTCTTTTTGAAGTAGTACAATGACTTTATTCGGTTTAAATTGACATCCGTTGACAGATATCATATAATTCATGGCGAAGTTTGCATGATCTCGAAATATGAACAGGAATTAAATACCCATACAAATGAGCTTTGAAGACTCCCACAATGCACCAAAAATGCCAACACTACAAAGGAAAGTCTCCTAGTATCAAACAGACAAACCTCAAACACCAAGTACACCTTTCAGATAATCCTGAACAATCAATTGAAATCCACGCTCCCCAATCCTCGTTGACTCCTTTCCGCTCTTCTCCTTCTCCGTCGTTCATCTGCCTCCTCACTCCCAGGACTCATTGCACTCCAGGTAGCCCCACTACCAGGACTTGCTACTCTGCCAGCATCTGCAGAGTAGTATGCACTATCTTTTGGTACCTTGCCCTTTGCAAATGCCGGATTAGGTGGACTCAATGGAGCCATACTGATGTCAGCGTCCTCAGCCCTTGTATTGCCATTTCTCCTACGAGACTCTTCACGGCGGTAACGTCGTCGAGAAGAGAGAGTATCTGTTCCGGAGATGCTGCTTGCCGAATCTGCACGACGTCGTCGATGGCCTGCCTTTCTTGCTGCTCGCTCGGCTGCAGCCTCTTCTTCAGTAAGACGACGAAGTGTCACATTACGGTTTTTGTCGCCATGCATCTGAACCTTAACACTGACGGGTGGAGATTCAACGCTATCATCCTCTCGTCGAGAAGTTGCATTTGACGCAATCCCCCCCGCAGTGGCTGCAGCTGCGGCTTCTTCTCTTCTACGACGAGATGAGTGTCTTTGAGGACGTGGGTTGGAGATGTAAGATTCGCTGTCGTATCCAGATGACTCTGGAGCCATCGCAACTCGATCGCGAGCTGATTGTCTGGATCTAGAGCGTGATCTTGCCGCTGCCGCGCCCAGCGCCGCACCTGCCACGGCGGCTGGCACAGCTCCTCCTGGAAAACCGGAACGTGAATTCCTTCTTGTTGGCTCTAATTGGGGGTTAACAAACTCAGAAGTGGGGTTGGATGGTGAAGATGCAGTGAGGTCACCACGTCGCCCATGTCGACCAGATGGGAATTGGTCACCGGTGTATTTCCGACTATTCCTCCTAGCTATTCTCTCTGCTTCGATCTCTTGTGCCCTGATAGCCTCGACTCTATCTTGCTCTTTTCGTTCCTTCCTATTTTTAAAATAGGAGCCCAATCCGCCAGCAAGGACTCCTGCACCGAGGGCTTTGCCAAGACGATTCTTTCGAGGACTTCGTGCGGGGCTCGTCATGTATGAGGTATATGAACTATAACTGTCTCGTCTTCCCGTGTTCATGGGTCGGAAGTCAGCAGCGCTGTATGCAGCAGCCTGTCCTGTTGGATTGGGAGGCGTTCGTGGTCGAGCTACAGGTACCGGAGCAGTCGGCCCCAAAGCTGGTCTGCCTTCCTCCATTCGATGAACTCCAACATCATCATCAGTAAAGTCACTTTCACTATCCCGACGTCTTCCACCACGACGGCTAGGTGAGTCTGGGTCAACAGAGGAGTAGTCATCATCCTCACGTCGCCGTTTACGACGATCCAAAAAACTTTTTCCAAGTGCACCTGCACCGAGAATGGCTGCCCCCGCGAGTAACTTATCCATGAGTCCTCCACCTTCCTTTCTTCGATCATACTTCTCCTCCTCCACATAGCTCCCAGATCCTCGGCGCGATGGTATCACCTCTTCGACACTTCTTCTACGACTATGACTGCGACTTCTGTGTCGGTCTCTCCTCAATCCAGACAGAGCAGCGATTCCAGCCCCAGCAGCAAGAGGTGCAGCCAAACTTGCAAGACGACTGGGTTTTCTTTCCGATATAACAGTTTCTCCCTCGCCATGGGAGTATCCAATCATATCCAGGGGTGTTTGCGCTCTATACGAGAGGACAAAGTATATGAAAATCAAGAAAGCCACCCATAGAGCGAACACAATAAAAAGTGGTTTGGGTGAGCCATAGACGGTCAGACCAAGGGGAACTTGAGCAATGCCAAGAAGTGCGATAGCTCTTCCAAGCCATTGATGAAGCATGAGCTTGACAGGAATCAGTCTCCGAATCCTACCCTTCTCTTTTCGATGGATCCAACCGCCCCCAAGAGCTTGTACCAGTATGAGAACATAGAGCGCAAGCCCAATGCCATGGTGTGGATTTGTTAGGCTTCGTTCGGGACCAACAGCAAACCATCCAAGTATGAAGACAACAGTGGTGAGGGCAACACTCAAGATTTGTAGGTAGATATGTAATCGTAAGGCCCAACCTGGACTTCTGCCATAAAAGCGTGCAGTGAGAATGGCTGCAGGAACTAGGCCCAGGAACACAATGGCAGCAATGATACCATGGCCGAGAATCAGTTTATGATAACCTGTCATACTCGAGAAACGATTTCCCATTCCTAAGATAGTTAGCCATGTCAACAGTCATAGAAGCTAGGAAACAAACCATTGTATCGCATAGTAGCGAAGTTCAACCCGACCAGATTCGGAAGCAAGAAATCATTCTTTGTAGAATCCCATGTTCCATCTCCAACATACATAGTGTTCGACGAGTAAGTACTGCTCCCCGCCGCTGCGAGGGAGTCCTGAGGCGCCATTCTGGCGACGACCTCGAAGTGCAAACCAGAAAGGCTCTATTGTTGTAGCGTATCCTGTGGGAATGCGGGTATGTGGTCCTTGGAATGCGACAGTTTATAATGTTCGAAATTTGTTGATCATTCGAGGATTTATTGCGGTCGTGGTGATCGATAGAGCAGCCCTAATGATGTGATGTGATAATTGTTACTGTGGCTCGGTGTGACGGACGTTATCGAGTGTGAGGTACTGTACTGGGCATGATGATTGAAGGTGATGATAACTTTCACAAAGATCTGTTTGGTCCGCAATTACCTCGATAATGTTGATTTTCTTTGTATTGAGTTCAGATTGAGTATTGAATGAGAGTCATCAGTTGTTTGATCTGCTTTTGCCTGCTTGATTGTGGGAGTCGGGCTGCAACTACGGTCAGCGTGCTGAACATTGATTTGTTGTTTACCTGCCTACCCTGGCTGCCTGGTACGTTTGGATGCACATCAACTGCGCAGCCAGCCTCCCGCATTAATTTCTATGTTGATGCGACAACCAACCTCTTCAATATAACTCAATCAACAACAATCAACAGCAGCAGATCGACCTGAGACACTATGACATGGTATTAAGCTCGTATTTTACACCAGAGTTTGCTTTTATACTTGTATAAATAGAGCTTGAGTTCCCTCCGAGTGCATCGTGAGATTTTGAAGTGCGAATGTCAGCATAAATGCTCAACCACCACTACAATCATACAGCAGCAAGCAACGGTCAACGGCTCGCTTCTTACCTGGCCAAAAGTCCAGTAGTAAACTGCTTCTACCCCGCCAAATACAAGCTGAAGCTCAAGCTACTAGCTGTCAGTTGAGTTATCAATCCAATCATCAGATGTCAGCCCAGTGAGAAGCGGCACATCAATCAACTTCCACCGATAATATGCTCTCATGTGTTACCTTCACACATTTGTTATGTGATGTTCGCAGGAGTTACGACAGTCAATGGAAATCTTTTCGAGCTCTGGTGGTGGATGGCTCTCGTATCATCCGACTATCTTGTGCTCTCGAACTGACATGCTGACTGCATCTCAATTGCCACACCACTTTTCGAGACAACATCGCTATACGCCTCAAAAAGCATATACTGTATATAACATAGTACGAGGGAGGTGAGGAACAGTCTTTGCTTTTTATCATTTCAAACAGACAGAAGAATGCCAAGCGATCATGGAGAATTGATGCACGCCATGAGCCTGCTATCCACAACCTTATTCCCATCCTTACAGTCAATCACTCTATCTCATCCCACTTTTGACAGATTGCGACGACGAACTCTTGATACATATAAACTTATCTCGGTGGTGTCCGCAGTAGTCAGCGGCCGTTTGCTATCTTCACAAGACTAGCATTCCCCTGCCATACCAACGCGAAGTCCACTTTGTGCTTGACACCTTTGAGGACTGAGGCTACATATATGTACATATTCACCTGGTTGGAACACCCAGCATCTGGCAATTGCCACAGTGCCACGACGCAAAGTCGGGGTACATGATCCCTAAGGTCGCACGAAGCCGTCAGAGCCTCGGGAAGAAGCTTGTTTGGTTCTAGGGCTTCAGCCTTTGATAGACGTATGTACAGCACTGACCAGCCTGTCGCCTCCACTCTCCACACAATGTATGTCATTTGCCTCGTCGTTATCAGTAAAACCATCCATTTTGTATGTCGTGTCGGACTTTAAGTTGCCACAGGATGGAGTTCAAGTGCCTCTTCATGCAGTTCCTGTGACTGAAGTATAAACCTATGGGTCTGTTAACCTGAAAGACGGATAAGAAAGGTGGGATTGACATTCAGCCACTACATCTCTCCAATCCAACCCAGAATGGTGGTTCAGCATTTGCGATTGCTGGAATCATGCAGTCGTCGGCTCAGCTCCACTGTAATGACTAGCATTAGCACCAACAGTTTTGTATAATCCCTTTATCTCATTATATACAGTCGTCCCCCGACTTTCTCCATATCCGGTCGATGCTCGTGTGATTCAACTTCTCTCGTTAAACCTTTCTCTGCTTCTTGTCGGTTTTCCGAGGAAAACCGTGTTATTATGGCAGCAATGGAATTCCATGATGCTGAGAAGGGTGAGCATCTCGATTCTCAGTCCAAGGAAGTTTACAGCTCAACAAGTCCCCCACCCGAACTCGCTGCAACATCCTCGATCATCATCCCGCCACCTCAATCGAAGTTCGCTCGCTGGAATGAAAAGATTGAGTCATTCGCTGGGCTGGAGGCTCGCGGGATTACTCGTGTAGAGCCATGGGAGCGTCAGGAGGCTTCCATTCTAGCTTATATGCAGATGCTGCTTATCTGGTTCAGTTCCAATATTACGGCAAACAATCTTGCTGTTGGACTATTGGGCCCCTTGGTTTATGAATTGAGTTTCCTGGATTCGGCATTCTGTGCAGTCTTTGGGGCCTTGGTGGGAAGTACGGGTACGGCATATCTGAGTTTATGGGGAGCTCAGAGCGGTAATCGAACTATGGTAATTACTCTATTCAAGATGGGAGTCATATCAAGCTGACGTGGATAGATCTGTGCTAGATACTTTATGGGGTACTCTCCCAGTAAGATCTGTTGTCTGCTGAACATTGTCATCATGGTTGGGTACGGAATGATCGACTGTGTGATCGGAGGACAAATTCTATCTGCCGTATCAGGAGGAAGCATGTCTATTGTTGTGGGTATCATCATAGTTGCTCTCATCACTTGGATTGTATCCATCTTTGGCATGGGTGTTTTCCATCACTATGAAAGATTTGCCTGGATTCCCCAGCTCATCGTTCTTTTTATCCTCATCGGTGTCTCCGCCAAAAACTA
Source organism: Allantophomopsis lycopodina (assembly GCA_024752465.1). NCBI lineage: Eukaryota > Fungi > Ascomycota > Leotiomycetes > Phacidiales > Phacidiaceae > Allantophomopsis > Allantophomopsis lycopodina. Next base: position 2,083,822 of record CP103006.1, on the reverse strand, counting down.
CGACACCAAGAGCCCCTCCGTCGGTTCAGCCTCCGACATCTCTGCCAACCGCCTTTCCTTCTTCAGTTTATGTCTTTCTCTCCCGGTATCTTGGGCTGGCGCTGCGTCCGATTTCTACGTCTACTACCCGGAGAAGACACCCAAACCCGTCACATTCTTCCTGACGCTCACAGGTCTCACCCTCTCCAACATGCTTGTCCTCATCATCGGCATCGGCCTTGGCAGCGGTGTTCCAAACGTTCCTTCATGGTCAACAGCCTACGACACTTCATCAGGCGCACTCATTCTCGCAGGGTTTTCGAGCGTCGGAGGCTTCGGCAAGTTTTGCGGTGTAATAGTGGCACTCGGTGTCATTGCAAACAACATCCCAGGAACGTACTCTGCTGCTCTCGGCATACAAGTCCTCGGACGCTATGGTGCGATGATACCACGATGGATCTGCTCGTGTCTCGTTGTGCTGGTTTACTTTATCTGCGCCATTGTCGGACGTAACAACCTGTTTGACATCTTCGAGAACTTCTTGGCATTGATGGGATACTGGGTCACGATCTTCATTTCCATCGTCCTTGAAGAGCACCTCATTTTCCGTCGCAAGATAGGCTTTGAGTGGGATGCTTGGGCTGATAAGGATAGGTTGCCCATCGGGTTCGCTGCTTTCACGGCTTTTGTTATTGGCTGGGTCGGTGCGGTGCTTTCTATGGACCAGGTCTGGTTCGTTGGGCCAATAGCTGCACTTGTGGGAAGTGAAGGTGCTGATTTGGGAATTTGGGATGGATGTGGATTCGCTCTACTTGTGTTCCCTCCCCTTCGTTGGCTGGAGTTGAAGATTGTGGGTAGATAGATGATGGGGCTGCATGAGTTAATCTCCTAGGTTTTGGGAGTTAACAAGGACAGATTATTGAACAAGTACATGTATAATAATGAATTCAACAAATGACCTACTATTTATAACTAACTATGCTACCGCTGCGATGCAAAATTTCAAACAAAACAAAAAGGTATACCGGCTCTGCCAGTCCCCAACGCCATCGTCAATATAACCCCCGTTCATGATCCTCATCTCCATGGCACTTATCACCAGTCCATGCCTAAACGATTCCACTCGACGCCCCAACTCCATCCCTCACCGCTCCAGGTTCTAGCCAACCATACAATAACGCCTCCGAGTACACCAGCTCCACCCAGGACCTGCAATGCAACTAATCCTTTGCGTCTCACTTCCTTATCAAAACTCAATAATCCCAATGGGTCTCTTGGATCAAATGCTGCCACTCCTACCATTGATGGAGAATATATACCCTTCTTCACCAAAGCTCTATGGTTATCCTGCTTGGGCTCAGGAGACAAGCTTGATCGTGGCTGAGAACGTGCATGGGAGATAGGGACAAGAGACCCATCCTGAACGCATTCGCCAAGTCTCTCAGTCAACCAAATAGCTCTCTCCCCTCTACAAAGAGCTTCATATCTTGCACGTTCATTCTCAATGCTACGCTGTAGCTCGTTGGCCCATTTCGCAAGACGCACTTGAGCATAGCGTTCCTCCCTCTGAGTATGATCTGCCACTCTGGCTAGAGCATAAGAATTGGAAAGACCTATAGGTGGCAGTACAGAAGATGCCGAGGAAGACAGACTGACAGTCCCAAAGGGCATCGCAGAAGTATATAGTGGGGACCGCGATGGCGAAGAGTTCTTTTGCCAAGCCAAAATCTTTTTGGCTGCGGAATGGCGAAGCCAGGAGATGCTATCGCGCTCGAAAACAAGGGACACAAGGTCCTGGAGGTCAGTATTTAGAAGTGGTTGTATGTAATCTGGACTCATGAGAATACTGGCATCCATGTTGTCACTGTCGCTTGTTGCGATGGAAGAGATTGCCCAAGGAGCGCAGGGACTCGTTGCATTCAATGCGTCCTCAAATGACATACCGAAGAGGAATGGTTTGATGCCGGATGTCTGGAGTTCGCTGAGTACTTGTCGCTTTTGGAGGCTGATTTGTTCGTCATTGAAGCGATCTGCTTGAGCGAGAACAGGAATAATGTTTGTTAGGGGGGAAAGTCGACGAAGGTACTCCAAGTCGACTGGTCTCAAGCCTAAGGTATATCAGCAGTTACTTCATTCTATAACACATACCAAACTCACTCCGGGAAATAACATAGAACACAACATCTACTTGCGAACCACCATTCCCACTCAACATGCTAATGAGATCTGCGTCACTCATTCCAGCAGTTGAAGCAGTACGTCCCATTTGTTCCTCAATATAGCTAATAACTGGAGTGATTGTCTCCATACACTAGATGAAATCAGCGATTGTCTTCAATGTTGTCCTAGAATCTCTTACGGAATTTCCATTGCCATAACCAGGTGAGTCAACAAAGCATAAGTTTCGCTCAAGTACTGTGTCCCCTACACTTCGTCTTCTTCGTAAAACTCGGCCTTCATCAAAATCAGACCACCATGAAGGATACGCTCTGGTACTTGCGTAAACTTCCGTAAGCTGTTGTGTGGTGTTCTGCTCAATACTGGCAGCTCTTGATTTGCTTTTAGATTTCTTGAGGGTTGCATCGGACATAGATAGGGGTGTCGTAGATAAAGGATCCACATGTACAATATCCTCACAAGCCTGAACAATTGCTTTTATCAACGAGGTCTTCCCAATTCCTACATCCGATTAGTAACCAAAAATTATAAGATGGCATCATAGTCTTACCAGAGTCTCCGGCAACCATAACCTTCAGTCTTCCCATATTTCTTCCCTTATCAGTAAAGGGTCGCCTACTCGGCATTTTGATGCTCGGCATAACAAGTTGAGGAGCAGTTCCATTATCCGTTACCTCCGGTTGTAATTCCGTGTCTTCGTCACTCGATGATATGACCTGACTAATAGTCTCTGAACTTAACGAATCCAAATCTGATCCGCGACGTGAATGTGCACTACTTGTGATAGACTCGGGTGCTGGTGAAGGGGAGAATAAAGGTGTGGGTGGTTGGGATGTCGTCTGGGAAGGGCGGCGGGGTAATCGGTCATAAGGCGATACATCTCTACTGTGTTCACCCGAAACTGAAGCCGGTGCCCAGTCTGTCTTATGGAAATCTTCCTCACTCTTTCTAGATTGTGGCTTTGGAAAAGACTTCTTGTTTGCTGGAATTCGGGGACTCGGTGGTTGACGAGAGCTGCCGAGTGAGCTTATCGTGGATTCGATACTCTCCACCCCGTACATTCCGGGTTTGACCCCATACCGCGGTCGGGGATGATTGGTTTGTATATTCGAAGATGAGGATTCAAGAGATTTCTCATCAGCCAGAAAGTAAGTCATTCCTCCTCCTTGGGAAAGGTATTGGGTAGGCATCGGGGTTGCATCGTTATCGCTGAAGCTGTGGCTGCGAGATCGTGCGGGTAAGGCGCTGGGGGCGCCAGGTGTTGGTCGCATGATTGAGGGGAAATGGAGACGATTTATATGACGAGAGGGTCGTGTATGTTCATGGATGGGAAATTCAAGTTATTAGGCAAAGTTAAGAGCATGGAATACAGTATTATTGCGAGATAGAAAGAGTGGTTTGGATATTTGGAATTGAGGATGAGAGGAGGAGAAGACGGTGTGGTGGTTGAATGTTTGAAGTCTAAGGGACAAAGGTTGGTGGGTGATAAGTGTGAGGTACACCAGTACACTCTACCGTACTCCAATCCTCCTTCTCCTGCCTTTACCCCTCCACGCACTCCATAGTCGCCTTATCACGCTTCCGCCTATCAGCTGATAGATACATGTAGCTTTGTCTCGTTTATGAAGTGTCTGGACAGATGAACAATACGCACCAGACAGAATAATGAGACAATGCTTTTGATACATGTAGTCTCCCGGAAAGAATAAGATTTATTCATTTAATCATAATCCGAGGCTAATTCTAATCCTAATTCTAATTCTAATCTTGAACCTCTATCCTCTCGCTCTTGGATTTATTTTTCTTTTATAGGTGGAACTGTGAGGGTCAATACAGGGCGTATTTCTCCCTCCATACGTTTACGATTCTCATGGCTCATGCTCAGCTGCGTCACTCAGCTCACTCGACAAGCATCACATCAAGCACTTTAGAGTGCATGGCCTTGCCTTACCTTATTTACCTGCCGTCTATAAATGCAACGTCGTGGGCTATTCATTTGATGGCGCAGATCTGCAGACTTACATAGCCATCTAGATCTCATATGCTTCGAGTAGCAATTATACTCTCCAGCAGTCCTTAACTATAAATGTCACACTACATAATTCGAAATGCTCGGCATCCTTTCAGGTACGAGTATTTATTATTCCATCGCCGTATATTTTATTCCACGAATCGAGGGATGAGGAGTGAGATAAATCGGGTAACTACATCGGTGCCAATGCTCACAGACAGTGAAGCGTGAGCAAAGTATCATATCATAGTCACTGCACTGCTCCTCATCTCACCTTGGGGTGAATAGGACATGATTATATAGGGTTGAAGCAGTCTCATGATGAGCTACACAGTACAGAAACAAGGCGTCCAGACGCACACACACTACGACACAGCTCACCTCTTACCTCCAGATCAAACTTGCCTTGCCTGGGTTGGCTGGAAATCTGTAAGATCCTCGTGACATTTATCCCATAAGAAGGATCACTCTTCTCCTGCACCTGCCTCTCATCTCTCCGAACACTTGTCATATATTTATTTGTTATTTATTCAGGATGTAGGCGCTTAGAACCGTAGGAATTGGATCGGAATGCATACACACACAATTCACTTTGCCTCCTCCTTCTTCACATTGCCTTCTTCGACGTCCAACATCTATGATCCGCATGCAGAGCTGCACGATCCGACCTCTGCACCACAATATATCCTGGGAAACTGTGCCTGTCGTTCAGGAGTCAAAGATTCTTCGTCGCACGTCTTCGTCCCTTACGGGTGTTGGTGGTCAGCAACTCTTTGCCTTTCTGTGGGCTGAATTCTACAGTCTGAGAAGGCTTGCAACATAATATGGAGATGAGCGACGGTCGAAGCTCTCTGTCGAATGACTCAAATAGTGGCAATGCTGCCCTCGCCAGCACCAATAACAACACCCCAGACAGCTCCCCCTCAGCTCCAATCTTTTCAAAGAGTCCAAGTATATCGCACGCCTCAAACAATTCAATACATTTGGACTCTTCAACTCCATATACTCTGAAGACTCATAATTTGGCTATTCAAACTGCAGCTGCTAGAAATATTCAACAGCAGGACAGTGGTGGTACTAGTGCAATAACAGCTCCTGCTCCTCAACCATATCATCAAATTCGGGAACATCCCGAACACCGATCGACACATCCCACTTCGTCTGTTCCGCTGCCGCCCGCTTCAGCCTCCTCATCCTCCGCTACAACGCTTACCTCCACGTTCTCCACCCATAGGAATCCAACCTCAAATACACGTTCGCGATCCTGTCGTGGATTGACGTGTTACTCCTTCGCAACGGCCACCTCACGTCCTCAAGAGGTTTTGTCTATACTCAGTCAGATCATCACTCCAGGATCTGTTCTGTTCGACCCTAGATATACTTCGCGAGCTAGACCAAGCCCTGTCCCTCCCTTCAGAACATATCCTCCGTCGCCGCCTACTTCCCGCCATCCTCCAGTCGTTCCAAGCACAATCAGTTTACAGGATCTCGATACTGAACCTCAGCCTGTAGAGATGGATCGCAGACACCCAAGCTCGTTTCAGCAGTTGGAGAAGTTGGGTGAGGGAACTTATGCTACAGTATGATAATTTTGCTTCTGGAGAAAGTGCAGGCCAACTGCGCTCCTCGTTTTGTACCAGATGATTTGTGTGCTGACGTATATCTATTACAGGTTTTCAAAGGTAGAAATCGACAGACAGGTGAGCTGGTAGCATTGAAGGAAATTCACCTCGATTCCGAAGAAGGCACACCCTCGACTGCCATCCGCGAGATTTCCTTGATGAAAGAGCTGAAGCACGAAAACATTGTTAGCCTTCACGATGTTATTCACACTGAGAACAAGCTCATGCTCGTCTTCGAATATATGGACAAGGATTTGAAGAAATACATGGACACCCAAGGCGATCGTGGTGCTTTGAATCCTGTCACTATCAAATCATTCATGCATCAACTCCTTCTCGGAATCGAATTCTGCCACACAAACCGTGTTCTTCACCGCGACCTTAAACCCCAAAATCTTCTCATCAACAGCAAGGGTCAACTGAAGCTCGCTGATTTTGGTCTCGCTCGTGCTTTTGGTATCCCAGTCAACACTTTCTCCAACGAAGTAGTGACACTCTGGTACCGTGCACCAGATGTCCTTCTCGGAAGCAGAACCTACAACACTAGTATCGATATCTGGTCTGCGGGCTGTATCATGGCTGAAATGTACACTGGTCGTCCACTTTTCCCTGGAACCACCAACGAAGACCAGCTGGTGCGCATTTTCAGGATCATGGGTACACCTTCCGAACGGACCTGGCAGGGAATCTCCAACTACTCTGAGTACAAGCGGGATTTCCAGATGTTTGCGACTCAGGACTTGAGAAGCATCTTACCGCAGATTGACTCGATGGGTATCGATCTTCTGCAGCGAATGTTACAGCTCAGACCGGAGTTGAGAATCAGTGCGGCTGATGCGCTCAATCACCCATGGTTCAACGATTTGCCTGCACTCATGAGAGGTCAACAACCTACTACACAGAGTTATGGACAGAGAGGTTATGATGGTTATTAGGGAATGGATCGATCGATCGAGGGCATTTTGGGCGTTAGGAGTTAGTACGAGAGGACATGAGAATGACAGGTGGATTAATGACGCGAGTGAGTAGGTTATACCATATGTGTGAGGCATGCACGTTCTTCTCTTGCTCATTAGGTAGAGTATATTCACAAAAAAGGCTCTACTTGGCGGGAGCAAATTTATTCCATACAAAGTCTTAATTACTCCTATCATGTCCTCTCATCGGATTATTTCTAGTTCTCCCCGTCCTCATTATCTTTCTGAACATCCAGGCCTTCAATAAGCATTAGGGAAAGCAAATGAGCGCTTCAATTTAATTCCAGGCATTACCGGTTAGTAAGAAGGGTATCGTACATGTATTTAATGACATCGCAGCTATGACACAAGGAGATGGGTTGGCTGGGGCGTGTGGCCTAAGTAACCAGTGGACAAATCTGCTCTTCAACTATCCTCTGAAGTCTTCATCCGCGTCATTCGCACCGCTGCTAGCTCAGTCATGCTTTCACTGGCCTCTGGATCGCTTCGGCTTCCTAATCTCGTCCCTCTCGATCCGTATCCAAAACCTATTCCCAACCCTTCGTCACCGAGCCCATGCCCGAGGTTTCCACACATCATATCCCGATAGTATGCTTTGCAGGCGTGGCGCGAGGTAGCGATGTATATGACAGCGTTCCAGAAGCCTTGTAGCGGTAGCACAAAGGCGGAGAGGTATTCAAGAACTGGTGAAATCTTACCAGGGTTCACAACAGAATACACGCGGTTGGCGGATGATGGGATCCAGGTTATCAACATGGCTGTAAAGAAAAGCACGGCTACTTTCGTGTATGACCATGCTGCATTGTTGGACTCTTGGGCCTGCTTGCGACTCATGGCTTGGTTCTTGCTGTTTGGCATACCTGCGACCGGCGTTGGTAGTGGTCGGGAGGAGTCTGTTGAGATTATTGGTGCTGTACGCTTGAATTCTGAGAGCTGAACCGGCTTGGTAGTTGGTTCTGTGGCTGATATGTTCACGGTGTAGCCCTTGTGGCCCGCAGATACCGATTCACGTCTCCCTTTGTTGTCTTGGCGCTCTTCCTCGATAGTGGGGAAGTGGCCTGGGTTCGGTTCAGATGTGACGTGGATTTCCTTCGTTGTATAGGAGGTGAAGGGGTCTTCGATGATCGAGATGGACTGGTTGTTGCGACTGAACTCCTTGAGTTGAGAGTGCTTTAGATAAATTTCACGACCAGCCCTAATGTAGATAATCATTGACGCCAGAATCACAACCCTGTTGGTATCTGTTAGTTTCTTATATCTTGGTGAGATTGAAAGAAGTTCTATTGATCAAAATAGCTTGCAGGCACTCACCAAACGGGAGCATAGAAGGTTGCTATACGAAGGATATCCCATTCATCAGAGATCCAACACCATAATGTCGCATTGCTATACATTCGAGAGGTCTTGCTTCTGATGAATATGTAGATAAAGGCTGGTAAGAAGGGAATACCGTAACATAAAAGAAAATACCACTTCTCAAGACGGCGAAGTTTGTTTGCGTCATATTTGAAGTAAAATGTCAGGTATACATTTGCTGCCATCGCAAGTGTCCAGTATGCGTCTGCTGGCATGAACCTGTATATTGTCAGTATGGTGTCTCCATATGTAGGTCCATGTTTCAAGTAGTAGGATAGCAAGTAATGCACTGGAAAGAGTCGGTGTAGGTATCTTGCTAACGTACATTTGAATAAGGAAGCCTTGAAATTGGCAGATACCACTACCAAGGTGAGGTAGTGTATCACGAGCAATAAGAGTAGCAATGTTTGACATGATATTCCCAGCAGACGCGTAGAAGACAAGGCGGTTAATCGGCTTGTGGAATGCTTTGGAAGTGCTGAAGGTAATGATTATGAAGGCACATCCTAATAACGAGAGTGACGAGCACACACGCTCTGTAACATCGATAGCTCGTAATTGAGAATCTGAGAGTTTTGACATTTTGAGGTTGTGATGAGGTTGTAATGAAATTCTGCTCAATATTGTGAAGTATAAAGGTTGACTTCGTGGCTCAAGACCAGCGAGAGCTATAATCGAAAGTTGACATCAATTTATCGATGTTGTAGAGAGCTGTCGTTTGAATAAAGTGATAATCAAACCAAATGTTCTTTGGATGTATACAGAGAATTATGAAAATGAGTGTGAAGGAAATAACTGTGAAAATAAAAGTGTGAAGGAGTGTGGTGAAGATGTCAGTGATAGCTTCGTTTGGGAAAACATTAAGCAATGCTCTTGCTTCTAACGCGTGGCGGCTGAATCGTACTTCAGTCAACCTAAGTATCAGAAATCCAGACAAATCCGGTAGCACCACAGCGACAAAGACTCTCGTGCTCCCGTACTTCGCGCTTTGTTCCTCGAGGATTGCCGGTGATGCAGATCTATTTGCCTGTGCGGGTCTGTATTGTGTCTCAGGGTGTTGAATGTGACGACTAACGAAAATCCATAAAGGATCTGATGGGCTGCGCAGTATTTGTCTTTCTCGTGGCTTGCTCTTTGACCATCCGGGTGGAAAACATGTGCTCATTCATATTCTACGATCTCAGGGCCATGGGCTAAATGAACCATGTACACAGTCAGACGTAGGGCTTATGGTTTTGGATTAGAAATGGGGGTGCATATGTGTACATGTTGTCTACGATGCAAATGGGCATAGGGTAGAAAGCACCAGAGCATGAGCTTGCAAGGTATACTGTATGTAGTATGTACACAGTACAAATAATGGAATTATACTTTACAAAAGAGTTCCTCAGCGACTTTGAATCGGAACATTACTCGCTAGGTTCTATGAAACGTTTTGTGGTGGGGTGGTGGTGATCATGATGACTGGGCGGATGGATATAATGAGGTGAGGAGCGTAGTCCACACAGAGGGAGTACTGCATTAGCCTTCAAATTGCATGCTCATTGAAATGGTACTATAGAAAGGAAAGTCTAGAGGCTGGAAGTAACAGAGAAGGGACGGAAATAATACAAACAATGATAGGTGGAAGAGACTCAAGTAAGTATAGTAAATACACAAGTACTCCATACTTACAGATAGGCAGGATAAGATACTGTACCTTACATTGCAATGCAATGCGTATGGACCTCACACAGTTGTGTCATTCGCCCCAATCATCTGTCACACACTTTACAGAGTAGAATTTGCCTATTCTGTACATAGTAGGGAAGTTCTCTTTATGTAAACAAGGACTACATCACTTTCGATTTGATAGTATCTCCTTTTTGGCTCGCTGAGAAACTCGGTTTATTAACATCCTCCCCCAATCCCTCTCATCTATATCTAACCAAAAATTCCCTTGGTCTTTCTCTCTCCCACTTAACTTAGTCATAAGCAATTTCATCTCAGACGGTAATTCCGCATCTCCATAACAAATAACTGAAATTTTCGTGTTGTGCGTAGGTACAGTAAGTAGACAAGGCATGATTCCGCGGGCTCCCCGGAACGCAATGACGAGAAAGTAACGATGGGGCCCCTTTCTGGCCCTAAACGTTCACTAACGAGCAATTCACATTCCAGGATAAATGCCCAGATCCCAATCCGATCTCATCGAATACTTGCCATGCGGATACTCTCAGTCAGAGCTATCCACGTCAAGTTAGGATTTACACTATGCTTCCCCACAAGACGGCTGGCAACGCTTGTTCGTTACAAATAGGCCCTTGGTGGTTGGGAACTCTGTTTTCCGGGGGCTAGCTTGTCAACGGTGACAGAGCACGACAAGCATGACAAGGTCACAAAATCAATGTTGCGAATGAGAACGCTTCGTGCCCTGAAAGTACCCATGAACCATTACAATATTGACAGGGTGTGAAGTCGATCTACGAAATAGCCAGATGACGGAGTAGGGATCTCCCATCTACTCCATATGCGCCTGGGAAGGCTCACCGGAGATCACAATGTTGGTTGTCGTCTTTCCGTAACGCTGGTTCATGAACAGTACGAGGTTTTGTTCATGCGGTTCTCGGTTTTTTCGGACCTTCTTCATCCTGTTGGAATGTGCAGAGGTGGTTCTTTTTGGTTCCTGGTGCATCCTATCCCACTACCGCGAAAGCTTCTTCTTCTCAGGGAAGTGGTGGACTTTTTTCCAATAATCTTCATTCGATGAACGGCGTGTACTGATAACGTTTTTCGTAGAACACAAGCCAGGCTCCTTGCAAAGAACGAAGTGCAAAATACGTAAGATTGTGCTGATGCGCCGTACCTCACATGGGCTGCGAGGATGTGGTTCTCCAAGCCTCGTATATGCTTCGTAGTGCTCCTCCGTATGGGGTAACGAGGCACGTCTTATACTCTGTATAGCAAGCATGTAAAGTACGTCTCCTTGCCAGACATCTCCTTTGACGCCGACGGCCTACTGCTCTAAACTTCGTACATACTGCATAGTACGCATTATTACACGACACCCAGAATGTATTAGTAATACAGCCGAAGACTAATTGAAGGTGCATGGAGTCCTCGTGAATTTTTGTTACTGTGAACCCTGATGAGTACGTATTCCATATCTAGAATATCCTAAAGCTTCAAGTACATACATCATCCTTCCTTGCACTCGCAAATGGTCATAACACACTTTGAGAGTTTCTCTGAGAGTTTCTCTGAGAGTTTCTCTGAGAGAGCTCCAGAATTGGGCCGCCGAAAATCATAGACTGAGACATTCTTGGAAATCCTTCACATCCTCAAAACTTAAAAGCTCGCTCTATTGTCGTCCTTCGGCAGATGGTGAAGGGCGAGAAACCTCCTTACATTAACAAATAGCGTGCTGTGGTGCTGCACACTCGAACTCCTCGCCTTGAATCATCTTTGTATCAGTCATAGATTCATCTTTCAATACTCATTAATATTATACCAAACCACCAGGCACATGTAAGCCTAAAGCAGCTGTCATGGTTGTTGTTTGTAGGAATTTGTGTAATGTCGTCTTTGCATTTATCCCATCAATTTGTACAACATTGTGTAACTCTGTTGTGTAACGGTTAACACGGATGATGAGCCTTGTCAATATTGGGAATGAATGATGGCTCAAGGTTTATACTCATGCCATTGAGAGAGTTTGGACAGCTTGCTTCTGATTCCGCATGCCTCATAGCATTATAGCACTGATTTATTTAACCCCCATTGCCCCATACTACTCTATATCACCACCGCGTGGTTATTTTGAGATTTTCAATGTTTTGGGCACGGTTCAAAGGGTTTGTGAATGAGGATCATCAGTATGTCTGATAGACAAACCCACGAGGAGCCACATACCGGACGTTGCTCATTTTGACTACAATCGTCACGATCGTCTATCAGACAAAAGGTTGGCAATATATATGGCCTCAGAAATCTCTTAATACTATTCAAGGCTGAGCATTAAGGTCAGTTCACGGCTCACCAGTTCAATGGATAATCACGGTGTTTAGGCTATATTAAAGATACGTGGTAACACAGTTGTGGGATAAATTCTTCCATTTATCAAAGATGACATTTTGGAATCACGTATTGTTTCTTTACGAATGTAATCTATTATATCTCCAAAACTCATTACTCATCTTTTGCTCTAACCAATCCAAATTTACTGGGTAATATATAAAGTCCGATACTGAGACGTGGACGACAACGGGTCACTATCACCACATGGTTCTCGAAGGTTTTTGCTATTGTACATGCTTTGCAGGTAGTAGAGATTCAATGTGTGCGTCTTGAAGTATATTGAGAACTGCGTGGGTGCATGCTTTGAATAATAAACCCCATAACCTCGCGCAGGCTTCTCGTGACTTGGACCATGAGTTAGAATAGAGAGGATGAAGAGAAAATTCCGTACTTATAAATATGGATACAAAAGACCTTAGTGTCAGGATGGTGATAGTCTTCCATTAATTGTCATATGTTCAGTACAGAACTAACTACTTCTTACTCCAGAAGTTGTATTCAAGCCTGAATGATGAAGACCAAGGTCCGGTTTGCGAGAAAGTATTAAAGGTTCATACATTCTTTGTTGCTTTGGTGCTTTGGTGCTTGTCACCAATGTGTTAAGGTAATGTCTGGCATCCTGGCGTGCCTGATACTTCGAAAGTCTGCCTAAAATATATGGATTCTCTTCGCTTGAACACAGCTGTTGTGATTTACACAGAACTTGGGCCGAAATGGCTTAATAGTCGGTCACGTGCGGATAATAGAACTTCAAGAGTAGAATAGAATATATAAAATATAATTGAACTACCTAAATAACTAGCTATCCCTTCGGCTGTAATTATACCAGATCCTTACAACGCTAAACACGTAACACGTGCGCATTGACTAGTATATTCACTCCTATTAGACAGCAATTGCTATATTTAACTAGAATCCTTTTCTTAATATAAATATCCTATATGTAGCTATTGTAACTGCTATTGTAACCACTTCCTACTATAATACGCATCAAGACATACTCCCTAGTATAACACTACATTAAATTGCTTATAATATACCCTGCTCTTCTTAATTTTAACCTCTTAAATTTGATCTTATAGCTTATAGCTGTAACAGGCTAACTACTACGCAGCTGTATTACTTAGCATATGAGTGTTTAGCTCTAAGATATATGTATATCTTAAGTGCTATAGTAATACTAGCGTATAGACTTACTAGACTTATATAGTATCTTTAAACTGCTAGTTAGGTACATCTGCTACAAGCATATATACAATTAATAATCGAAACTCCTAGTGTTCGCTCTTTTTATATGCCTCCTTCTATGTCTCTAGAAGCTTCTCTTAAGCTTTACTCTTAATAACTAGAGCATTGTCTTTAATAAGAAACTATCAATAAGAGATGTGTCGATTATCTACCAGAAAAAAGGAGGCTAATTGCGAAGGGACGCCAATTAAGTTTTGAATGAAGCTTGAAGTTGGTTAACAATGTTAACACCATTTATATATTGATTCTAATCGTTGATTATTGCTAGAATTGGGAGTAGGCGCCGGTGTACGTAACTAAGGATTTTACTTATATAAATAACTAGCTCATTCTCTAGTATTATAGTTCCTATTACTGTATATTAGAGCTCTTCTTCTAAAAGCCTATTAAATACACGCTGTACAAGCTTTATAGAGGTTGACGTCTTACTAGGTCTACGGCGCTATATAACTATAAACTCATTACTAGTATATATAGTTATTAATAGCTTTACTAAGTTATTGTCCTGCCATAAACATACTAATACGTCGCTGTTACTACTTATAATAATAACAACAAGATTATATATATAGCCAGTGTTTATCTACGCTATGACCTATTATCCTATGCATGATACTACGCTGTAATCATTTGATATTTAGCTGACATCTCTTTTAGGTCTAGCTGCATAACGGAGGTCGTCATTTCTGGCATAGCGTACAATAACAGCCAATAGCAGCAATCTTATATGCTTGAACGGGCAGGGTCATGCAGCAAGTATCACGTCAGGAAAAGAAGAAAGAAATGACAAAAGATACGTTCGATTACAACAGAATCATCATCGCCATCAACAAAAAAAAAGGTTCGTGGTATCGAAACACTCAAGTCTTTTCGCATTTAGAGAGTATTGACGTCGATTTACTATACCCCATGATCTTCCCCGTCTTGGCCTCGAAATAAGGTAGCACCCGGAACTAAATAGCGTATTTGTATCCACTATTGTACTTTACGAAATACGCCACAATGTCAGAACAACATAGCGTTGGCTTTGACAATGATACAAGTACAAATAATTATTGGGGCTGGGGTTTCTTGCCATTTGTATATGGAGTCGATATGAACACCTTGTGGGCTGCTGTTGCAGTTATCCTACTCTCCAGTACAGTACTTTCTCATGTTTTTAAGAACTGGACTGTCAGTACTGCGAGGAAGAATGGCGAACCTCCCTTGGTCCCTTATACCATTCCTTGGCTGGGCCATGGTCTTTCTTTCATGCGGAATATAAATTTGTTCACAAAATGGATCCGGTGAGTAGTAGGCACGGTTCACAATCTTGGGATCAATAGGACGTGGTAAGCTGATTCATTATGAAGTGCTCGAAATCCCGATTCTACGGTGGTTACTATCCAAGTTGCTGGTCGGCATCTCTACATAGTTTTCGATACCAAGCTTGCCAGCCAAATATATCGACGTTCTTCGACCTTCATTTTTGATCCTTTTTCGTTGATGGTGTCTCGTGCGTTGGGCGCTACGAAGGAAGATATGAAGATTATGAAAATGGGCGCCAAAACCATCAATCGAGATAAGGATTATGTGGACAACGGGATAAGATTTGGTGTTGACTCGCATAACATGGCTGTCAAACATCTAACTGGAAAATCATTGCAGACTATAACAGGAAAATTTATGGATGGGATGACTACACTGATTGATGCCAGGTTTCCAGGTGACAAGGAAAGCAGTTATGAGTGGCAGGAAATTGAGTTCACGGAGTTTATCAAGGTCTTGTGGACAGAGGCTGCTATTCCCGCTCTCTTTGGCACAAAAATGATGCAACAATGGCCAAATGTTGTCGAATGGTTCTGGAAATTCGATAAAAATATACAGAAATATGTCGCCGAGCTACCTCCCTTTGTGTTCAGCAAGGCACACGCGATTAAACAGGAGGGAATTGATCAATTTATCCAGTGGGAAGAGAAAGCTCTGAAATACAGTGCCGAAAATGGTATTGACCCAGATTGGGACGAACATTGGGGTTTAAGATTCTGTAGGTTGAGATCGAAATATTGCTCAAGTGCTGGGATAAGCCCACGTGGAAGGGCAGTGCAGCAAATGGCTTTCATGTGGGCGTATGTCTTTGTCCTTTCGAAATATTGAGCTTTTCTAATAGCCATAGTGAAAATGCGAATACAACTCCTGTAGCTATGTGGGTTATGATCCAGGCGGCTCTCGATCCCACTCTTATGAGTACACTGACAGATGAGATCTCCAAATGCCAAACGAGTTCAACAACCTTCGACATGCGAGAGGTAACTACCAATCCACGAGTTAAATCTGTATTGCTAGAGACTCTACGTTGGGCAACAGCTTCGCCCTCCCCAAGAGTGGTCCAAGAAACTACTGAGCTGGGCGGCTACACGCTCTACAAGGGCAACCTTGTCATGGTGCACTCGCGCACTTTACAGATGGAGCCCACGATCTGGAGCACACCTGGGCAGCGGCCTGCTGCAGTATTCTGGGCTGAGAGGTTTCTTGATGGTGACGAGGCTGCTGAGTCTAATCGAATAGACGAAGCAAGAGATGCTGCCCAAAATTATTTAGAGAAAGCGGGTGAAGACTTTTCTGCCAATACCGTTGTAGAGCCACTTAGTGGACCGAAGGATAAGGAGGTACAACAGAGAATGCTAGCCCTGAGGCCATTTGGTGGTGGACAAACGTTGTGTTCTGGTCGACATTTTGCTATAAACGAAGTTTTAGGAGGTCTAGCGGCTGTTCTCATAAGGCTGGAAATTGAACCGGTTGATGCAGAGCTGAAGAAAAGGGGTATTCCCGAGGTCAATCTTTCGAAGCAGGGAGGCTTATTGCCAGACAGGGAAATGATCGTTAGAGTCAGAAGGAGGAGGATATAAACTTTTTAGGTTTTCTAGATTTGAACGCCCGAAGTGTTAAGCGCGTCTGATTGTTCATCTTTGGGTTGGGTATATAGGTAGTTGGCTATCATGGCTAGCGAGTCTGTTTGACAATTGATAATTGACTTAAGTTGTTCATTGATATTCATTCTTCAATTCTTCTCTATGGTCTCGGCCTCTATGAGCCCAGGAGGGTACTACACTTGATTATGAGTTTACATTCCACGGCTGACTGGTACTTTCAAATGTCAAGGTTCACGCTTAGTCAAAGGCATGGTGGCTTGCACGGTAGCACCAAGCTCTATCCACCATTAACTCAAAGGCTAGTGAAGTCAATTATCTCCATTTAGCATACACATTCATATTGGGCATCTAAATCTCCTGTACTCCATCACCGCCAAAAAAAAAAAAGTATCAGTGGAATCCGTGTACTCGGGCAAACGTTACACACGGCCGTTGATTGATGATAACTACAATCACCCCCAAGATATCCATCTCACAAGGTTGCATTCCTATAACAATATATACCACACAAGTCTAAAATTTTCAAAGGTTGCAATCTTCAGCTCGCTCCGTGCCGCCTTGACGGGAGCGTGGCGGCATCATGGCGTTCTAATATCCGAAGCAGTACCGATCAAAGTCTGTACCCCTCAAAACAATATATTTCCCACAATCCCCAAAATTGAGATCCCATATACAGTGATCATTGTTCAGTGAGATAACGTCCATTTTTGAATTGAAATTTTGTTGTTACAGAGGTTGCCTCTTACCAGTAGTCAAAATGCTCTTGAAAAATGTAGGCCCCCGAAGCTGGGACATTTCAGGATAACATAGCTAATAGCAACTAGTTTATTTGCCTTTCTATGGCAATTGTTTCGACAATGGGTATGTCGGTTCATAACCATGGCCATCATATGCCCAAAAGAGACGATGTCTTAGAGGCTCGGGCTACTAAAGGCAAAGTCACGACCAAGAATCTGCAAATCAAAAGCATTAATAACACCGACGGAGCTGGAGCTGGCAAAGACAGGTATATTCAATATTCTGGAGATGGACAAGGTTGGCCAGCAAGGAAGAGGTGGGCGAGCTTCGAAGACATGTAAGTAATGCTCGGAGTACCTTAAAATGTTGATCAGTGGTTTTCAAGAGTGAAAGCTGATGATTGTAACCGCTAGGTTCAATAAAAACAAAGCCATTATGACCGCCTCATGTGCTCAATATGGTGTTCCCAATGACTCGGGCCCCGAGATTGGTGATATCTACAATAGCATTCAAACTGTTGCTAAGGAAACTTACATCGATCACCGCTTCATCCTTGCCGTCATGATCCAAGAATCTGGAGGATGTGTTCGCGCGCCTACCAGTAATTATGGTGTCCGCAATCCAGGCCTCATGCAAGACCATAATGGGACTGGAACTTGCAACTCTGATATCACTAAGAAGGTGTTAAATCCATGCCCCACCGCCCAAATTTTGACGATGATCAGGGAGGGTGCTGCTGGTACAGCGAGCGGTGATGGTTTGGCACAATGCATGAATCAGGCCAATGATTCCACTGACAAGGTTTATTATAAAGCTGCGAGAATATATAACTCTGGCAGTATCGCTGCATCTGGTAAGCTGGAGGATGGGATCGCTACTCATTGCTATGCTTCAGATATTGCGAATCGTTTGACTGGTTGGGTCAGTGCCAAGAGCACCTGTACCTTTGATAGTTGAGAAATTGTATGCATAGACTTGGAGTGGTTGTTCGTTTTCATAGCATAGGGCGTTTTTTCTCGATACCATGGCATCTTATATTTTTTAATTGCATATTGTTCTGGTATTTTCTGAATTAGAAGTTAGTGAGCATCATTATTTTTATACTTTTGAAAATTCGAAATTTCCAGATCAGCTTCTGTTGACTTATCCCTTAACAAGCAAAATGGGTGCTTGGGATGAGTCAGTACATTAAAAGAGCAATGAGATAGACCGGACACAGCCAAGTTTTACAGTTCTGTAATCATGCTCTTTGGCTAAGTATACATCTCTTTCCACACTGTTGTTAACGATCAACTCTTTTATGATATGTATATACCAGCACAAAACTGGGAAACATGCAAGATCCTGAGCTTTTCGGCCACTCCATTACCATCGCGGGTTTTCAGGGGCTGTGGGGTCTTTCAAATCTCCACAAATTTATTGGCGTCCACCGGGGAAATACCCGGCCCGGAGCTAAAGCGCTCAGAGTAAGCTGAAAGGACAACATCTTCAGTTCGACAAAAGAAACACTTACACTCTCCTTTTGTTTTTGTTTTTTCTCATTCTAAACTTATGTCTCTATTCAAATATGTATTCCAGCACATCCTTGGTCGATTCTACTCAGTTTACGTCAGTGCTCTCTTCCATTTTCCTAAGGATGTAGTGAGTGGTCAAATGGTGGGTCAACATCGGCTGTTTCATGGCGGCCGTCACTCGCCAAAAGAATTTTTCAATGTAAGTCGACATAGGGCATCAATTTTCAACAAATATCATCTGGCCTGCTGGCCCAATGGCAAGGCGCTTGACTACGAATCAAGAGATTGCAGGTTCGATCCCTGCGTAGGTCAACAGTTGTTTATTCTTTTGTCTTTTTTTACTATTTTTTTTACCACTTTCTTCCATTCTTCCCACCTAAAGTTTGTAGTAGTCTCTATGAGTTCCTTTTGCTTCCTGCTGGGAGATGCCGAATTCTTATCTTTAAGTGGTTAGGAGCTGCGAATGGTCACTATGCCGCACTTCGATACAAAGACTCAAGAACAATCCTATTTAGAGGTCGGTGCAGGTGCTTGGATGGAATTTTGTATAATTTTATACTCTAATCTTCTTCTTATGTTTGGTGCGGTGGTGTATGAAGAAAGCCGATATAATAATATGCTAGAGTTGTATTTTTCCCCCCTCTGATTCATCAAGTGTCATGCCTGGAGTCGCATTTCGGCCAACCAACTGGCAAACTTCATTGTGATGTGTATTTTTCATGTTATCCCTGAAACATAACATTGTTGATAACGATATCGCATGGTTAGCTTATACTTACAGGTTTGTCTATCTTATTTTGCGTCGCTACCTTCAAATTCTTCCTTTCTTCGGTAGTGTGATCGTTCTCGTCGCCAGGGTACTCATAAGAGCTGGATGTATTGTCAAGCTATCATACAACATCATTTTCATTTTTCAAATGTCTTGCAGAACAATTCTCAATGAGGAAGTTGCTGTTTTTTGGGTCAGCAATTTGTGTCATCCAGTCAATCATAGCCTCCTTCATTGACAAATTCTTTTCGTAAATAAACCTGTCTACTTACCTGTAGATTCTTCAATATTTCACAACAATTCACACACTAGTTTACCAGTCACTTCGATGGTATTCTGTCAGAATCTTCACCTTGGTCGAATCCAGATCATTGCTGGCAGATCTTTCTATACTAAGACTCTACTAAAACTCTGCACAGTTTCAGCTTAGCTCTTGTGATTTCGAGACATCTCACAACTACCTTGATTGTTTCTCATACCCCACATACTCCTCAGTATCAGACACAATCTTCCTGGAACTAGACCTGATGATGAGGTCCATTTAGTTCCGATGTCCACGGTCTGGATGAATTGTGGTTGAGTCAAGAAACACAAAGAATGAGATACATGATAAGTCGCTTATTTTCGAGGTCATAAAGGTCTTCTTCAATGTAAGTTATTAACACTGGTCCGGTATTATATCACCATCTATCCTTGTGGGGATTGAATAGCGCTAAGCATCTGAGAGCTGAGAGCATTCACGTGCTAGGCTATGCTTCAACAATACCGCAGAAGCAGGCACATATATCATGCTTGATGCTTTGTCGCTGCCTCATTAGTCGACGAGAACTTGCTTGCAGCACATCACATTCGAATCTACACAAGCAAGTACATGGTTTTTGTTTACATCATACGCACCTCATCTTCTCTTCACGTCAATCTCTTCCCTCCTTTGTCACAACATAAGCACTCCCTCTCATAACTGCGAAGTCATCTTTCGGCAAATCCAATTGGATCTGCTACAATTCTGTACTTCTACAGCTTCTCTTACTCATTCATTCCAATTCACGTCAAACTACGTAGATACCGCTTTCAACCTCTCACTTATTCACTCTCTCACCTGGCCCACGATATCTACACATTACTCGAACATCTTGTCGCCTTGATCTACTCAGAAAGCACCTCCAAGTACTACTTTTTCCAAACATACTTGTCCCATATCGACTATTACTACGGCCACCATGAAGAAGAAACAAGCACATACGACTGGAGATATGACCAATGTCTTTGACGGTCTTCAATTGAGTTCTACCAACAATGGCCACTTCACAGATAATCACAATGTCAAAGAAGACAATTCTGAGGACGACTTTTACAATCAATCTGATGCGTGCCATGCCCACACTCTCATTGTCAAACAGCAGGAGAGACAGCTTACTCTAGATATTGAACGCATCCAGGATATTACTGATGAACTTAAAACTCTCAAGCGACAGGTTGATCAGATAGTGATAATCAAGGACACTTTGGAGAGTGATATCGAAAAACGCAAAGCAAAAATTGAAAAGCATATGAGAGAAGCCGAATTGTAAGTATCATGCCCTCATAAAACCTCATACGCTGGCATACTAATGTTGACTGCTCAATAGTGCACGTGCTCTTTGCATCTTGCGAAACAAATTTCCATTCGAGAAGCTCCCACCAGAAATTAGAAATAAGATCCTTGAACATGCACTCGTTGAGCCTGAACCAATCTCAGTATGCGCTGACTACGACTGGCGTAAGCAGCACCCAGCTGTCTTAGCTCATTCTCCTCAGATGCGTAAGGAGGCTGGTAGCATCTACTACGGCAAAAACAAATTCTACTTCTCCAATAGCTCCTCCTTGTGGCTCTATCTGAAATCTACGGATGACCAAATGGCTAGCTTCATGAGACACATCACCGTCAAATGGGATCATCTTCATTCGGTTTTTGCGTATAAACAGCTCACAAGATGCACCAGTCTGGACACCTTACGATTCAAATTTGAGGCCAGATCCAACAACATCTTCGGCATGAGACGCAGAAAAGACTGTTGCATTACAACAACTCAGGGTCTTGTTAACTTGGTCAAGTGTGGTCAGAAATTTAGGGTTGTGGAGGTCATCTGGGATGAGGATGACTCCTGGATCCTTGATGAGCGAGCCCGCCTGGAGACAATTAAGGACCACTTGGTGAACAACCTAACTAAGAAGTGATGAAGTGGGGGATATGAAATTCTCCGCTGGATATTACGATCGGATTTCATTCTGGGGGCGTTGGGTAGTTTTAGGGGTGTATTTGTTGCAGGCCGCTTAGTTTGAGAGTGAAACTGAACGACAAACCACTCCTTCCTGCCTGCGATGGGTTTTAATTGTAATCATTTCCTGTTGAGCAGGTCGCTTAGTTGCGAGCAATAAAATATACGTTGTTTTAAGACTCCAGGTCGTTTTTCGTCTTTTTTATTCGGTAATTGAGCTCCATGCATCAACAGAGATCATCCATCGCATTACTAAAAGCCTGCGCATCTTGATTGATTGCTGTAAATCCATCATACGTTGAGCTATCAAGTACTCACACCAAAATCCGTCAACCACTCCATAAGAATCACTCCTTCATCAACTGCTTCCTCCAACACAACCCTACAAGCCTCCATCTCTCCCTTGATCAAATCTCTTAATTTTTCTCCGTCACCGCCCAGACTCAACACCACAGCTTCTTTTACGGTCCCCTCTTTAACTTCCTTTGCATTCCCCTCATTCCGCGCCACTGCAATAGCCCCTCGGTAGAACGTGCCTGCATTCTTCAATAATAATGGACCATTCGTCTTTGCCGCAGCGAAATTCGTAGGCTCCAAACCCAATTGAAACCTCAAGAGCTCAGTATCTCCACGCGCAAGATGGATTTTGGACAGGTTCTCGGCATCCGGGAGCTTCGTAGCTGCACCAAAGGCTTTGAGAGCGAGACTAAGTGCTTGCCAACGGGAGTTGCTGAGCTGCGGTGATACAGGCCCGAAATTGCGCACCGAGGCTGAGTAGGTGAGATATGCTTCTGCCTTATCACAGAGACCCTCAGGGTTGTTGGCCAGGTCAAGCTGCTCGTATGTTGATGTCACGATGGCTTCATAGTTTGTGTTGTCGATTCTTTGGGCGCGGAAGTTTGCATCTGCTATGGCAGCGAGAAAGTTGGCTTTTGTGAGGGCTACTTCGCCTGCGCGTTCGGGGTCCAGCGATGAGGTGAGGACAGGGAGTTTTTGTGTCAGGAGAGGCGTTGAGTAGGCCTCCAGCCCGCTTAAGTGAGTCTCTGCATCGACGGTGGGGTTTACGATGCCACAGAGAACTGTGAGGGTTTCTAGCTGGGCTAGAATAGTGTCTAAGAGAGATTCTTGAGTGACAGGCTCAATGACACTGGCCCATTGATCTTCCTGGTTTCCGGAAGGTTCAGACTCTCCGAGAGAAACCCCTCCTGCTTCTTCATCTGCGGGTTCTGGCGCTTCTTCTTCCTGTGCCTCTGACTGGAATCCATTCTTCTGTGCTTCAGACTCGTTATACTGCTGTTCTTGAAGAATCAAGCACTGTTGGAATAGTCCGAGTGCTTCTTCTAAGTACTTTGATAGGTCATCTCCAGCGGCTTCAGTACGGTTCTCCTGCAAAGCCTCTACCAAACTGGTGAGAATCTGAGCGGTGTTACTGTGAAAGTCAACAGATGCTCCAGGATATCTTTCAGAATAGGAAGATAAGACATATTATGCCCTTATAAGAGGATGAAAGATTTTACTTACAACAGAACATCTGCATTGGCTCCGTTCAAAGCCAAAGCTGCACGACTTGATACAAGAGCGGTTCTAAGTAGATCTACCAAGGAACCAGGAAGCTGTGCAAGCAACTTGGGATACTGGGTAAGCTCATACTGCACTCTCGCCCTGGAAGAATGATTAGCCTCCTCACCCTTGAAATTCCTGCATAAACCACTTACTTGTTGTAAGCCAGATCAAAAGAGTTCGGGAATTTGCCCAAACCCTCATCGTAATTATTGATAGCGCGTACAAAAAATCGTGTCGACTATTCTTTAAGTTAGTGGATATATGATGTTTGAAATATGAAGAACTGACTTTTGCAGCATCACCACCTCTCCATTTCTCTCCCGCTTCTTCAAAATCCACACCAGCTGTTGTCAAACATTAGCGATATCCTTGTCGGCAAAAATCATCAGATACGCCACATACCAGCTAAATATTCATCGGCAGACTCTGGCGCCTACGATGAGATCAGTCTTCTTATCTTGTGCTTTGAAAATATAACCTACCTGCGGAACATGCTTTGTCTTCTTTTTTTCTATCTTCAAGAACTGTTTCTTTGCCATGTTTGCAACTTGTTGTTGTTGTGTGAGTGCAAGAGATCTTGATACTTCAGGTGCTGCAGTCACGAGCTTTCATGGTGGTGAGCCTGACATTTCGGGGCCGCAAACTTTTTCAGTGCTTACCCACTTTTTTTGCCAATCACTTTTGTATTTTAAAATAAGCACCCACCATCATCAATTAGGACAAATGAGTTCAACTGGCCTGCTGGCCCAATGGCAAGGCGCTTGACTACGAATCAAGAGATTGCAGGTTCGATCCCTGCGTAGGTCATCAGTTTCTCATTTATCTCACAATTTTTTGCAGTTTTTCACTGGCTTGAGGTGTTTTATTTTTGCGCTGGTAGTATATCCTTGGGGAGTGAATTCAATAGCTATTTTCTTTTTATCTAGCTTCTAGACTCGATGAGTGGCTGCTAGCGAGTGTCATTTTTGCATCTTGACCAGATAATGGCTGAGTATAGCTTACATCTTACTCTAATGTTACATCCTCCTCGGCTTCTTACGGTAGGTGGAAATGGAACAGTCGTCACCATACATTTAATGATACTACTAGTTGTGCTTTCATAACTTAATATTATATATAGCTATGTTCGACCAAATATTTATATCCAGGCGAGTAAACATACGTTGCATTTCGTCTTACATGGCGTAGGCCATCAAGTGTAAATGTTAATGGGATTACTGACGATAATGAGATTGATTTAACAAGGAGATGGTATACAATGACAATGGCTATTTGATCTTCGAAGGTGTATGCAAGCCCACGAAGTAAATTACACAAGATTACAAATAGTATATGTTTATAAGGAACTTCTTATTCTATATATAAATGAATCCATGAGTATGGTTTCCTCCTATTTACTACCTCATACTTGAAGCATAGATGATAATGATCTAACTTTAACTTCAGTGATGGTATTATAAACAAGTTTTAGCATAACAGTATCTGGTCGATTCAGTCTTTTTCAAAAAGTTATGTAAAATCAATTAGACTAGATAAAAGGTATTATATGCGGATGTTCTTGGATAGATAAGATACAGATGCGCTTGGATTATATTTCATATGTCTAGGACGTATCATCCTATCTATAATATTTTAAAATCTAATCAGCAGTTGTTGACTTGTCAGGGTTCTTGAGCTATCAAACTCACCGGCCTATTTCCTTCTATAACTCAAGCAAGCATAACCCCCCAAATGTATCAGTCATTTGTGATCTGGCCGCATCTGTACCTATAGCAATCTTCTACCATAGCTATTGACGATTTCGGGGACTTTTAAGCCTTAATTTTGGTTTGGAGATATTGGTTAGTCAATTCTAACTTGCATCTGAAAATAACGTGGCTATTGAGATGGCATTTGATCAGGGAATTCTCACTGCTATGGTCCAGTGAATCCATAATCTAAAACATAAACGGGTTATAAAGGCTCGGCTTCTACCATCAAGTTATATTCTCATCCACACCGGCTACCAAATATGCAAATTCTTTTCCCTAAATTCCCTCCCTCAGAATCCCCCAAACGCCATAAGCTCTTCCAAATAAAACCCCAGACTAACCCGTCTTCGACTTCTTCTTAGGTCTGTCATCCTCATCATCACTGCCTTCTTCCTCCTCATCACTTCCTGAACTCTCATGCGCACTGTCGTACTCCTCGGCAACATCACTCTCACTATCATCCTGGAAGTCCTCATCAGGAGTTTCGGAATCATCGTCAGCAGAACCGCGGTCAGCTCTAGCGGCGACAACCTCGTCATCGGAACTGGCCATATCTGGATCACGGAGAGCGGCGGCAAGAAGAGCAGTGTTGTCCTCATCCATCTCGTTCTTGACGCGGAGACCCTTGGACTTGAAAAATTCTTCAAGTGGCTTCTGTTCTTCACGGTTGATGTTGCTGAATTGAGAGTCACCAGCTCCACCTTTCATGTGCACTGTGATATCGAAAGTGCGGGAAGCGGAAACGGCTCCACCCACACGGGAGAATGTAATGCTCGCGGTCTGCTCATAGGAAATGTAGGTGGCTGGCTTTGGAACGAACATAAAGGCCTTCTCGAGACAGTAAAGGAAACCTTCGCTGGCCTTGATAGAGCACTTGATACCGTATTGACCGTGGTGACTAAATCATGTTAGCTTAGGCTTTCAACTATTAGGAAAGAGCACATCATACCTGAGAAAATCCTTTGCAGGCTGGTTGACCTTCTTTCCGGCAAGACCACGGAAAACTTGCGTTACAACCTGATGTAATGGCTGCTCGTAATGTGGCATAAGCTTGTCCTTGTACTTCTCATTCAGAAGCTCGTCGGTCATGTTCAAATCGATGGTGACCTCCTCGTCCTTCTTGAATTGCATAACCAAGAATGGGTAACGGGTTTGTCCTTGTCGGAGGGGTGGATCGAGACCAATACAGATCATGTAGTGTAGTTCGTCGGGCTTTGGAAGAATCATGAACTTCTTGATGTTCTCGTATTGGATCTTGTAGTCGTAAGTCTTACCGCGAAGACGGAAAGACTTCTCATACATATCGATATCGAAACGACCTCTGTAAATTTATTAGCACTGAGCATGAGGCTAACAATAATTCCACTGACCTTGGTGTAAGATGAAGAACATCCAAGAATGTCGCAAACGTATCTCCAGCAACCTCACCAATCTCGGCCTTCTCCATCAGGGTATCATAGAACAAATTCGCGGCATTCTGCTCAGACTCGCCATCCGCATCACTACCAGCATCACCATCCTCCCGAGTCTCTTTCTTCGTTGCAAGTCCAGGGATGTAGAATCGCATCTCCACAAGCTGATCCTTTCCGGCACCTGCCTTCTTGCCCTTACCACGAGCACCACCGAGATGGCCATTGGTTCCAGTATCTGCGTCGTTACTTGGCAAGGCGAATTCGACAGCGACCTCGTTCTTTCCAGCCAAGTTGGTGTTTGTAATCTCAGAGTATGGGATCTCAAAAGCAGGTCTGTTCTGGACGTTGAATGCCAGCTCTGCCTTGTTGAATTCGCCCTTTCCCCAATTCCATCCTCGAAGAGCATGCTCCTTCGTCTCAAGGTTCGTGCTGTACCAGTTCTTGAAGACTTTGCTAATGCGATCAAGATCCTATGTCCCAGGGTTAGACTGGGCGCATTGAAATGTCTGTTGCAGAACTCACTTCTTGCTGGAAGCCATCTAGCTGTACGATTCCGGAATTTCTCAGCATGATCTTCACTTCATACCCTTTCGCCGCTCTGCTCCATTGCGCCCCACCAATCTGATCGTGTTCCAATGTGAAGGTATCGCCGCCGCCCGAAGGCTTCCATCCGAATCCACTCTCTGCGAATCGACATTTGCCTCCCTCCTTCGAGAGGTCGAGGTAGATGTTGTCAAAACTCTCCCTAGAGTCATTATTCGTTAGTATTTTGTTTGCAATGCTGCATTAACACATAGTGTCGATAGATCAGAAATGTTTAATTCTGAAAAACTTACATCGCCATTTTGGTTTGATTTCTCTGGTTTCAGAGAGATGACGTGCGGTTTGGACTGTCCGGTAGGTTAAGAAGTAAAAGAAGGCGCAAGGCGTAGATGTTAGATATGGAGTCTAGACGCTCGACTTTGAAGTTCGTCAGGCAAGCTCCGAGCTCTCGAAGTCGCGTACTACTTTGAGACTACGCGACAAAACGCCAAACTCGTGATCGGCTTTAATAGAGAGCATCTTAAATATGCACACTTACTGTGTTATTTTGGATGACATAAACATAACTCAGTTATATTTTTTGGTTATTTTTACCCGACTTTTGTCTATTTATTATATTTTTTTATTCGGGTTGACAGTAGTCTTCCTGATTAGCATTGTCATGAACTTTAGAAGGAATTACAACATAATGTTCAAGAAACAAGTTTCTTATTTAAAATTCACTCATAGCTAGAGTACCGGAATGACAAAAAGAATGGCCATTTATTCATAGTTGGAGACTACTTAAACTAGTGTCATCTAGATATCAATGATATCAAGACAAACCCCATCGAAGACAAATAATCATATAATTGTAAATATATATACATATATATATATATTATAAATTAAGCAGTGGCTCTTCAACAATCAGTTGATTAGGCCTGCTGGCCCAATGGCAAGGCGCTTGACTACGAATCAAGAGATTGCAGGTTCGATCCCTGCGTAGGTCACTAGCAACTTTCTTTTTGTCCGATTTTCGGACGGGGGTTTCATTTTGCTCCGCCCCTAAGCATCGCAAGGTCCCTCGAACATTTCGTCATGGACGTCACATCTTAGTTAGTGACTATTCTTTCCAAACCCAACGAACCAAAGAACAGCAACACTGATGTCATGGAGCGAACCAGGAGATTTAAAGTTGGGGTTGTGTTATTTTGCTGCTCAGTCTGTTGGTTGCTTGCGGAGCTGGCTGAGCGAGAGAATTACATGACATGTTACGTACGTAGAGGCACAGCTATCAAACTTGGATTTTGTATTGTCCATGAGTCGTCTTATCAAAGGTGTGCCATCTCTAAGTCATTCGGAGTGGTATCCCTCTGGAATAGAGATGGCAACATTTGAATTTAAATAATGCAGAAGGTCTGTGTACCTTAGGTGTCGTACGTATGGATAATCGAGGGGGGCATGACATATGGGCAAAAGACCAGAAAAGGCCCTCTACTACCACTTATGAGAAGAAGCAATATCAATGAGCTATAAGAACGAAGATGGAAATTTCAAGCGAAGCATTTCGTATTGGATGGCACATAACTCACCACAGGAGGCATCGTAGCACATAAATCCATTATCACCCTGAACTAGAACATCTTCTCCAAGTAGGACTGAAAACTCAGATGGATTGAAGATATACAACGGACAAAGGGGGTATTGCGAGATTATTATCGCGAAGGTAGCGAAGACCAAAGAAACCCATCAACAGAAAAGACATAACAAAAATAAAACGCCGACATGAATGCCTCTATCCAGTACTCTCGATCCCATCATCAAACCTTCCCATTCCACCAGGTCTGATAATCAATTGTCATCATTCACCTTAATTTTAAATAAAGAGCAATTCAAAATCCCGGAGAAGCTTCGGCCTCGGCTTTCGGCATATTCCACGCACAACCGGATGTCTCAGCTCATCTATCCAGTTTGCAAACACATACAGATCAATATAATCGTGTACGGCTCTTAAGCAGCGACGGCTTCCTTCTCTTGAGTGGTGCCCTTGACTCTCATAACGGCATCTTGGGATCCCATTCTTCGGCCGAGAGCACGATCGAGCTTTGCGCCGAGAGCAAGCTTGCTGAGGTTCTCAGTCTTCTCGGGGGTAGGTACGAAGCGTTGCTGGCCGAGCTTCTTGTTCTCCAACTTGTCGAGGCCTACGCCGATCTGGTGGATTTCCTCCTTTGCGCTGTCGGTGCTGGCGGCGATGGAAGGGGTGGTGGAGTATGTGCTGAAGCGCTGAGAAGCACGCTTGGATGAGAGCTGTAATGACATCAGTTAGTTGCTTGTTTCTCCTGATTTTGGATCTGTGTATGTATGTAAGTGCAGCACAAGGAAACTTACAGATGGAGCCATAATTGGTCGTGAAGATTCGAGAGATGCTCCCATTATGTTTGTGCTTCTAGAAGGATGCTTATGTAGTCGGCAAGTTTGTTGGAACCTTGGCAAGAATGACTTAGATGGGTTCAGACGTTGCAGGCAATAGATTAAATGGGCTAACTCTCGGATACGAGTAATGCAAAAGCGAATTTGACAGCCGCTTGGAGAGGAAGAGATATTGATTCGAAAGTATCAGTGACCGTGTGGCGTGTGGGCGGAGAAGGGTTCGAAGGGATTATTTTGTATTTGTATGGGTCCTGTTCAGGCTTGGGTGATAAGAGGCGTCTCAATCTCAAACAGGAGCAGGCAAAGAACGACGAGGGGAGGGGGGGTCTTGGTGGGCACGGACGAGCACGGTAGGAGATTGGTGGTAGGGCGATGGGAGACGAAGAGGCTTGTAGGAGCTACTAAAGAGAACGAGCTTCAATTAGTACACGGTCGTAGCACTCGTGATCTAATAGAGTTGCTAGATGTGGTGGGTGATTGACAGAAGCATCACCAGTTGCTCCGTATCCTTGAAGGTATCGATGTGGTTGGGCGTATTTGTATAGGTAGAGAGGACGTCGATCTTTGCTCGCGCGATAGCCACGGAGAACTAGGAGCCACAACAAAACCCACGTAACCACGTTTTTTTGGGAAGCGGGTACCTGACTTTTCATTGTTTTGACAGATTCCGAAGTTTGACGAAGAGGGAGTGACAGGCTGAGATGCTTTTCATATTTGACTCATCATGACTTACATTGTGTTCTTTTTTTAAGACTGTTCGATGTTGAAGCCAGTCCGATACGGTCCTTCTGATTCTTGATGCGTGTCTCTGTGTCTTTGTCTGAGACGAGGTTAAAGAATGGGTAAAGGCGGGTCTATTATGAGGGGAGGAAAAGTAGTGAGATGGGAGGTGTGAGGGGACTTTGTAGGCGAGTTCTGGAGGGGGAGAGGGATGGAGATTTGTGGTGTGAGTGAGTGGACAGGAGTGGAGGAGGTGACGAGGGATGGGTGCAGCAGTAGCAGAGGAAGGGTCGTGAGGGTGTAGGATGGATGAAGGATCCGACACGACTGCGTGTCGTTGGGGGTTGTTTTAGGGACTTGACGAGTGCTAAACGTGCCGCTAAAACAAGAAACAGGCGCGCATTCCCTTACCTTTTTCACCTTTAACTTGGTAGATGAAGTCGATGGGGGTTTATTTGTGTGCTGACAGCCCCGTTTAGAGAGGTGGAGGGTGAAGGGGTCAGGCTTGAGTGGCGCTTGGGAGTGGAGAATTGGAATGGACTTGATGCTCTTTGGTACTGGTCTGGTGTTTTCGAACGCTGATCTGCGCTGGAATGGGCAGCTCGGGCCGTTGAGATGGTATTGACTGACTCAGAAGAGTGATCAATGCGACGATATTGGACAACGAATCTCAAGATTACCGTGAAATTGGAGCTTGAAGATGGATGATGGACGATGCTTGCGTCGGGGAGGATGAGGAAGACGAGGAATATAATATCAACGAGAAGTGAGTGAGTGGTGTTACGTCTTACATAAGAGCACGAAGACAATGCCCAGAGAGGCAAAGATGAGAACGAGGAATAATAAAAAGCAACTGGGCCATCTCTGTTGACATTCGAACAGGTAGGTAAGTAAGTAAGTATGTGGTGATGCAGACATGAAGCACACATCCATACATGCTACATGTACATGCATATATCCAAGGGGGCGAATGCAGTGAGTAACAGGTGAGGTAGAGTAATGAATGTACTCTGGTTACACATAGATCTTATGATGCACTCACTCGAACAGCTCCTGCAGCGCTATCTGTCCAGCACAACTATCATATATGATAAACCGAAAGAGCAAAACATTCAAGTAGGCGGTACGTAATACATATCCCCATATACGCCAGACGGTGCAAATACATACAGCATGAAAACACGACCGGATCTCAGCTCTTTCAGCTCAGTTCAGCTCAGTCAACAAAGCCTTAGCCTCAGCTTAAAGAAGAAAAAAAAGGCATATATCAAAGCACCAAAGCAAGACCCGTGTCAAATATGTATGTACGTACGTACGTACACATCTGCAGTACATGTAGACACGGAGTGATCATCCCTAGATTCATACATAATGCAACGATGTTATCAGCACCATCATCTCATTCGTGTGCAATCTCGCCCAAGCCCAACAGTAACAGGCCATCCATCCCTTCAAAGGCCCCCTCAGCAAAATCTAAATAACCTTCACAACCGCGCTCCCCCTCCCTTCCCACAACCTCCGGATCCATGCCATCACATTCCACACCACATCCCTGCACGCTCATCACACCTCCCTTGCGGCAGGCGTGCAAAAAACGTGGCAAGCAGATGGCATTACCACCCACCGCTTACAATATCTGGGCGATCGAGCAATCGAAACATCCGAGAGTCGAAGGTCGGTTTTGAGCGTCGACGCACGAGTCCAAACTCAAACAAGAAAGCTACGCAGAACATTCTTATTTGAAATAAAGGAAGGTAGGATCGAAATAAGACTTGTGGACGGCCTCATCCTCAACCTAGCGGCGTATCTCAACACGGCTCACGGGCAGGACAGAATACGAGTGCTTCACCATTACATACATAGTATGTATGAGTGCTGTGGATTATTACCTGACGTAGTGACGATCCACACGATGAGCGAAGTTTCTTAAATTACGGTTGCGCGTAGCCTGCTGTCTGTCAGACATGCCCGTGAGAACCCAGTATGCTTCCTGGTGGATATTACAGTTGGAAGCCGGCGTGGCTGGAGTGGGTGAAGCCGTTGGAGAAACCCGGCGGCGGTTATCGCTTACCTGCACTTACTTTGACAGTATCTATGGATACCTCTTTCATGTACTAGGTAGGAATGGGAATATGACAAGGTTTGAATATAGCTTTGTCTCTCAAAAGTAGTATGCGTACTTCACAGGCGAGATGAACTACACTTTTGCTTACATGTGTTCTTCAGATATTTGTCATTGTAAAATTTCTTGAGTTTGCATTGCTCGTCGCTATTACAGATATGGAAAAGAGCTGTTTAGAAAAGACAATGAAAAAAAACCCCCCGAAAAAAAAGCAATTTATTCTTGAAATATCCGCTTTTTGTCTTAATGAAATCGCTTTTACGTCTGCTACCAGGAAAGCAATGTACGCAAGACTTCATCTATAGCACTCAAGCGTGATGGGAGAAAATATCCTTTAATCTAAAGCTTTTAATATGATAGCTCAAAGCCACCAGCAAACCTAAAAGATTACTTGCACCTGCTTTCAAGGAGAGTAACAACCTCCAGCCATAACCAAGTTCATACGAGTGAACTTTACTTTGTACAATGGTGTCTTCTTGGTGGGGAAAGCCGAGATTTGGTCCGGTGTGATGACCATTTCTTTGCCCTTCTTTTTTCCCTGAGGAGGCTGTACACCTGTAGTTCCAACCCGAGTTGCATCCGCCTGTCCACCTGTTCCAATAACTTCGCCATCGTTCTTGTATGGATCAGTAGGCACCGCAATGTCCCAGACCCGTACTGTACCATCCGCACCACCAGAAACGAGAACAGTGGATTCGACACTGAACGAAAGAGACCAGATACCACCTCTACCGTGACCACGGCAACGCTTGATGAGAGTTCCCTGTGCAATGTCCCAGAAAATAATGGTGCCACTTCCATCCGCAGATGCAAGAGTCTTACCATCAGGACTGCATTCAATGGCAGAGATGAATTCGGTATGACCGGTGAAGATTCGAACACACTGACCGGTGACAAAAGACCACATCCGAATTGTCTTATCCTCTTGATCGCTAGAAGAAAAGACATATGCGCCGTTGGGATGCCATGCCACTTGGTTTACAGAAGTATCGTGACCTACCATCATACGGAGGTTGGAGATGTGATCTTGACCCCAGACACGAACAGTCTTGTCCCAACCACTGCTTGCGAAGTAGTGGCCATGAGGTCCCCAGCGAACATTCCACACTGGTCCTTCATGGCCTTTGTAGACAACCAGACATGTCCAGGTTTCGAGGGACCAAAGACGGATGGTTTTATCTGCTGATGAAGAGAGAAGCAGCTTGGGAGCAGTAGATGGTACATTTGCGCCAGCATTCTCGGGGCCAGCAATGGATGGCGAAAAGGAAACACTATAGACTGGTCCAGAATGGCCAATTAGTCGTCTAGAATTAGATGGTGGAGGGTCATTGGCTTTGGCTGGGATAATCGAGGGTAAAGGATCACCGGCCAAGTTCCAGACGCGAATATATGATTCCTCTGTGCCGGCTGCTACTAAGAGATGGTCGTCTGAAAATTCAAGGCATGTGATACTAGACAATTGTTAGGACTTGCAAAAAAACAAATAAGGATATAACATACCTTCCGAGAGTATTGTGGAATGTGAACATGCAGACTGAAACTCCAGGGCCAACACCTCCAGTGCGACTGTCAATCTTGAACCTGTCTCTGTTCTCTTTCAATTTTTGTACCTCCATGATGACGTCTCTTGCGCGAGATGGTGGATATGTGATATCAGTTCTATTTGGGCCATCGGAGCTCTCTTCGCGCTTGATCTTTTGATCAAAAAGATCGACAAGGGATGGTTGTCCTGCTTCTGGGGGCTCCTTCGCATCCTCATCTTCCAACTCCGCACGTACATCTTGTGAAAGCTCCGGTTCCAGAGGTAGTGGGCCAAGATGTAACGCGACATTATTATTTTGGATGTCCTTGTTGGTTACGCCGGTGAATACGCCAGGAATCCCTTCTTGCATATCAACGTCATCGTCGGCATCTTCTTGTCGGGCGCGGTTGATGATTGCTTCGAAACTGTACTGATCAATCGGACCTCTTGCAGTCTCTCGGACCTCGCAGTGCGATGAAAGAATACTCAAAATGATGTTCCCACCGACCTTGGTTTTCGATTCAAGATGTGAAGTGAGGAGAAAATAGACGGAAGTGTTGAGGGGAATTCGATATTTGTTGTTCATATAAGTCAAGCACATCTTGCTATCTTTGAGATGCTGTGGTAATGTGATGGACTCGAAAGCTCGAACTTCATCTCCGTGAATACGCTCGAATTGGGGCTTGAACTTCTGCAAAAAGACCTTTGCGTCGACGGAGTAAGCTTGATCAATCATTTCGATGTATGAATATACAAACACTGGCCAAAGCACCCTTCTCAACTCGACTTTGTAGATATCCAAGACTGAGTCGATATAAGAATTCAACATCTCGAAAGCTCGTCTGTACTTATCTCCTCCGAAATCTTCAGCGCGATCACCTGGAATCGGTCTGCCATCTTTGTCGACGTTAGCTGATTCTTGCCGTAGCATTGCTTCTGTTCGACTGTAGCCCTTTTTCATAAGGTACTCAATGACCTGGTAAATAGCAGCCATTAGTAATGTATTTTGATAAAAATTGGAGGATATAAATAGAGTAGAATGTGAGTGTGATCCTGCGCGGAGTGGAGAGGGATCTGAAAGAGAATAGAGTGTCTTGTAGATGTTGTGAAGCGATGTGAGGGACTGTTGAAATCGATTCCTAATTGTGAATACTTGCTTCCACCAATAGCTCCCCTTCTAATATTTTCTGTCCAAAGTCCCTCAACCAGATTGCATCCACATCCGACATGTCAGGTTGTCCATAAGCACGCGGCATTATGTCTGGATCTGACGCGTGTTGCAATGATCTTACAACACTTAATGATTATTGCTCGACAAGAAAGAACAAAAACCGAAGATCTTTATGACAAATGTTGGTACAAAAGAAGTGAAAGGATGATTTTAGACCAAATTTGGCTAGTTTTGTCCAGGACATCTTAAGCTTCACAACGAGGGCAATTACGGTGTGGAAATCATGGACTGTCTGGCAAGACCTCTAGTGTCTGCAACCACCTAACTTATCAGGGTCATACTTTGGCCTTGAAAATGGCAATAAAGTAAGACTTGTAGATATTTCTGGTACTGCGGCACTTTAACCCTTCACAGGTCAAATAAAGAGTGATGAAGAGCTTAAAGGCACGTGACTTGACGGTGATAGTCCATGTGTAGATTGTACAGAGGTTTGAAAGATTACTTGCGCTCTAGATACCCCATGATGCGTGCACTTGCCATCGACCATGAATATTTTACCATAGAGCTCAAGTAACATATCAATATCAAACCTGCTGCACTTGCAACATCTTGAAGGCAACGGCGCAATAGAGCCATAATAAATTCTTACAATTTGATTTAGATTTTGTTGTGACATGTTTTGTTGCGGTTGAGGAGGAGGAGCTACACCAGCAGGTTGCGCAGGCATAGCCATATTTGGACCTCCGGCGGTGCCATTGCTGGTAGGTGGTGGAGGATGCCCCGACATGATCGCGTTCCGTTCTCACAGCTTTGCGCTGATAGCTTTCTCGCCTCGATTATTGCATAAACGCCCTCTCACTCATCCCCTCACTCGTCAAGATCGTCTCGGTCGATATGTCCGCGTATCCAGATTATCGAATTTTGATGGAGCTGGGTTGTTGAGAAGGGGACTGTCAAGATCATGTGGAGGAGATGTTCCTATGTATGTCGCGCTAAGTGCGCTTATTTAGCTACCCGTGGAACCGCAGAGCCGCCATGCCCTGTGGAGCTTGCTTGGATAAAGTATCTACCCCACAATCCACTCAACTTCTGACCTTACGCTCGATCCTTAATGTTGTTTGCACTTTATTGCTTATAAAATTTCTCTTCCTAGGATAGGTTTAACTCTCAGTTCTTCAAAATGTCGTCGCCAGCCGAAGAGGAGACTACTTTCAAGCCGTTTACAAAAGCCGAGCGCATTCAGCAACTCAATGATATCGACAAGGCAAGCTTTCTTTCAAGACGACTGCATCTTTATGCTAACAATCTTACAGAGCATCACAAAACTATTACAATCAGCTGGTCTTGCGATCCAAACACTCACAAACGCTCAAGATGCGACAGGAAACGCTACCACAGAATCACGTCGCGAAGCATTCAAGGAAGCATCGAATACTTATCTTACAACCCTGCAATCCGTGGATGTGCGCCTTAAGAGACAGATCAATGGCCTTGAAGAAGCAGGTATAATTCCTGCAGAGATCAAAAAGACACCGGCAAAATCAGATGCTACGCAGAGTTTCGGAACAAGTTCGCAGCGATCGCAACAATCCGACACAAAAACCGCTGGGGAAAATGCGGCACAATTGGATATTGGCTGGCTCAACAGTAGGAGTGGCCGTGTTGGGAGAGACATGGAAGCTGAACTCTGGGCGAAAGCACGAAAATTCTTGGAGGACTTGGAAGCGAAGAAGAACGGTACAGCCAACGGTGGTGATGGTGATTACACAATGACAGGTTGATGCTTGTTAAATTGGAAAGCTTGCCTATTGCAGGAAGCTTGATGTGCTTGGAAGAGCAACAGATGGAATATTGATGGTTATAGAGTCTATTTGGAGCTCTAAATGGCAAAGACTCCTTTGATCTCATACTTACAATTGTGGAGATATCCACCCTTTGTTGGTGACCCAAGGAGTATTTGCCTGGAATATTCTATATGTGATACTCCCATAAACTCAATACAAATTACATCCTTAGTATACATCTTTGACAACCCGTGATTGAGACATAGCCGCTGGCCTAGGTACTCTGCCAGCGGTTACTAGGTATGTGACTTAATTAAGTACCACATCAATGGGGAAGGGATATTGGTAAATCCGACGCTAATATCTCAGATGGACCATTAAAAAAAAGTAGAAGCAAACACTAAAAAATCAAGTTTAACAGGAATTAAACTCATAATTATTGTAGGAAGTGGGCAGTTTCTGAATGCGGCCATGATTTGTTGTTTGCTCCTTTAAAAGGCGGAGAAGGCAGGCAATGACAAAATGCTTGGTGCCTTACCTACCTACCTACGTAGTACGGACCATTGCCGATCACGAGCTTGCGACTGAGAGCTCCAGCCTGAAGCAATAAACATAAACAACCACAATCAACGACAATGGATCTTGAAGACGGCGGTGATTCCCCATGGGGCGGTAAGATACATATTTGAATCGACGCACCGTTACATACTGATACATAGCTATAGATGTCCCATCACGATCGCATTCCAATGTCAACCTCCCGAAAGCTGGGGAAGCTGCCGCTTTCACCGACGAACAAGGTCAGCCTGGCACGCAACTGCTATACAATGGATCTTTGCTAATGCTCAGAAGAAGCTGAATCAGCCCCTAAAACAACTATCAGCGAAGATCCACTACCGTCAAACCCGAAACCCAAGAGTCGCGGTCCCGTACGAGCTCCACGACGAGTAGTTGCGCAGACCACACAACTTGAAGCTTCTGATGATGGACTTGGACCCCTCGGACCCCTCGGTGACAATGCTCCAACTCCACTACAAGTCGATGAGCCTCCTGTTGTCCCTCAAAAAGAGCAGGGCAGTGTTCAGCAGCGTCAACTACCAGCACAAGGCACCAGCAACCTAAGTAACATGATGCAGTCGGTCGACCTTGATAGTGATGCTGAACCTAGTTCTCGACTCAGGGCACCTCCTCCAGTTCAGCCAGCGCAATCCCGTCCGATCAGTCGTGAATCTTTGCCTAGCGTTAGCATTGAACAAGCTGCCAAACCATCTTTTGATATCACTGTCGGTGACCCACACAAAGTTGGGGATCTTACAAGCTCTCACATTGTATATTCGGTCCGCACAAAGGTGAGATAACTTATGAAATCCTTGCCATGAATTGCTACTTATTTGAACAGACATCTTCAAAAGCATACCGCCAACCTGAATTTACCGTAGAACGAAGATACCGCGATTTCCTTTGGCTATATAATTCTTTACATTCAAGCAACCCTGGTATTGTTATCCCTCCACCACCCGATAAGCAAGCTGTTGGAAGATTCGACTCCAACTTTGTCGAGTCGAGGAGAGCTGCTTTGGAGCGAATGCTTAATAAGACTGCGGCACATCCAACTCTTCAACATGATGGAAACTTGAAGCTCTTCCTTGAGAGTGAGGCATTCAATGTTGATGTTAAGCATCAGGAGAGAAAGGAACCTGGCCTTGGTGAGAGCAAAGGCATGTTCGCTGGCCTTGGTCTATCTGTTGGAGGTGGAGGCAAGTTTGTTGAACATGATGATTGGTTCCATGATCGTCGGATATACCTTGATGCTCTCGAGAATCAATTGAAGGCTCTGCTTAAGGCTATGGATACTGTTGTGGCTCAGCGTAAGGGTCTCGCAGAAGCCGCTGGCGACTTCTCCGCTTCTCTTCACGCACTCTCAACTGTCGAGCTTTCACCAAGTCTTTCTGGGCCACTTGAAGGGCTATCTGATTTACAGATCAGAATAAAGGAGCTCTATGACCGCCAAGCTCAACAAGATGTCTTGACATTAGGTATCACTATCGATGAGTACATTCGTTTAATTGGCAGTATCAAGCAGGCATTCCAACAGCGTCAAAAGGCATACCACTCTTGGCATAATGCTGAATCAGAAATGCAAAAGCGACGTGCGACTCAGGATAAGTTGTTACGACAAGGAAAGACACAACAGGATCGCCTCAATCAGCTGAACGCGGAGGTAACAGATGCTGAGCGCAAAGTTCATCAGGCACGCCTGTTATTTGAGGATATGGGCAGACTGATGAGACAAGAGTTGGAGAGATTTGAACGTGAGAAGGTTGAAGATTTCAAGAGTGCTGTTGAGACTTTCTTAGAGAGTGCTGTCGAAGCACAGAAGGAGGTGAGTTATGGTTATGTTGCTACTACGACGATGACTGACTTAGTTGTAGCTTATTGAACTATGGGAGACATTCTTGATGCAGCTTGATGCAGAGGATGATGATGTACCATTCTACAGACCTCCTCCTGCTGCACCAAGCACAACCGACAATGGCGACGCAAGATTATCTGGTGAGACTGCAGTGGACTCCGCAGCTACTGCTACTGCTGAGCAAGAGGATTAAAAGTCATGCGAAATGGTGATAGCACTCATACCAATTGATTTGTAAAGACCGAGATGATGATGATGTTTGACCTGGGTCGTAGCTATGGTCTGTTTGTAGTATTTGTACATAGATAATCCCAAACTTCAACGCCTATGCTGCCTATACTGCTTGCACGCGAGCTATTCGCCCTTCATATGATACATCGTGATATGTTCCCTCTCGTCTGCTTTTACCCTCGCCGCAAGAGGCTAATCCATCACCATCCTATGCAATACCATCTCACAATCCACTTATTTCTTGCCCTTCTTGCTAGCAGCCTCCTCTGCCTTACTCTGTCCAAAGCCACTGATGAGATCCATCAAGCTCTCTTCTGGGTCCTCGGCCTCCTCGCCCTCAACGACCTCCTCGGCATCCCAGCCACGTCCATACTTCAATCTGAAAGACTTCAATCGACCAGCCTCATCCTCCTCAACGTTTCTCAGACTGCTCAAGCTTGGCTGCCACATAACACTGTTTCTGGAATCCTTGGTGCTCTTGTAGATGGGCGCTGGCGATGTCGTGCGCTGTGTGAAGGTAGATCCGTCGGACAGCGTGACCAGTTGTGTGAAGGTGTATGGACGATGTGGGCGCTTGAGCAGCGAGGCATGGCGCACTTGTTGCGATGAGACTGAAGAGATTGAGGGTAGGCTTGCGCGGCGCAGCGTGGTGGATGGTAATGAGGCCATTGTGTTGTTGTGTGTTGTTGGTGCTGTATAGTAACCTTTCGGTGCTTGGTATCTCTGGAAAATTGTAGGTTGTCGGCGAGTCGGAGTTTGTGAGGTTGCGCCGATGATGGAGTGCTTGCAACGGATATATTTTTGGGAGACTGAGAACTTGTACACAACACATATTTGATTTTCACCCATTTCTGCAGACGCTGATTACTTCTTCAGCTTTTATAGAGAACAAATATTGAGCTTTTATCTTTCAATGGCTGGTTCTACGATGAGACTTTCCAAGTCAAATGCTGGAGGCTTCTTTGCTATGTTCTATGAATGGACGGTTATGACAGCTAGGAGCTCCGTCAAAGGTAAGAAAGGAAAGTTGATTCGGATTTCATATAATTGACAGTCGTATAGGTTTAAACCACACACGAAACATTGGATACATCACAAATTCCAGCCCTAGACATGCTCGTCGATATCAATTCCTTCAGCAGACCGTAAGCACACGACCAGCTACGACTGTTCGAAGTCCCACGATGACCAATCCAATGGCTCTTGATGCGGCTTGTCCAATACGAGCTATCCATACTACGACCGCTCTTGCCTCCAATGCTTCCCAAGCACCCACGTCTGCAAAAACCCCAGAAGAGCCACCTCTCTCAGCACACCTCCGAGCTATAATGCGACCTATTCCTCACTCTGTAGTAGTAGCTACCTCTACGCTACCTGCTCCTGACCGTGGTACACCCCCATCACAAAAGGGAATGACTGTGTCTTCGTTCACTACGCTGACGCTCACACCCTCACCGATCATAACCTTCAACATCCGAAAGCCTTCCTCTACACTCTCTGCTATTATTGCCTCGAAGCACTTCTTCATCCATATTCTGAGTGCCAATACCTCGGGTGCAAGGATAGCGGACGTATTTGCAAAG
Source organism: Allantophomopsis lycopodina (assembly GCA_024752465.1). Lineage (NCBI taxonomy): Eukaryota > Fungi > Ascomycota > Leotiomycetes > Phacidiales > Phacidiaceae > Allantophomopsis > Allantophomopsis lycopodina. The sequence goes on along the minus strand of CP103006.1, from coordinate 2,042,977 downwards.
AACGCGAGAGGAGTGTTCAAGAGTGGTGAATTTGTGGTTGTGAAAGGGAAGGGAAGGGAGAGCGATGGTGGGGAACTGGAGCCTCCATTACTTGCGGCTAAGGGCATTACAAGAGTTCTAAGATGTAAGTTATTGGAGGAGAACGGAGTTGTGGATGTGGGTGACCACATGTTGATTTTGGCCGAGGTCAGAGGGGTCATTGAGAGTGGAAGAGACGGGGAAGGTCTTTGTTACTCTGATGGAAAATACAGGGGAGTTGGAGATATCATTGAAATTGGCGAGAAGAAATAATGTGTTGATAACGATCAAGTAATCGAGATAATATGATGATAAATTAAGATAAGAAAAATATCAAGAGTATCTATATATGTTAAGTCTGAGAGCTATATCAGCCGTGTTACCGTGTAGGAATAAGTTATATTCCCCTCAAAGACACATATAGTACATGTAAAGTAAGAGGGCCTTGGTATATCTGTGCTGCGAATCTGATACATATTTGCTCATTAGCCCGGTCCCATGATAAAATAAAATAATGGAATGTGGGAGCAGTCATTGAGAACTGTAGTAGAGATATTAAAACCATACATCGATATGATTACTTAAAGCTAAACACTTACTTGGAGCGTTCTAATTATTAGAAGTAATTCCAATTATTGGGGGTAATAGAATGATTTATAGATTTAGATGCACATCCATCCAGAGCTTTAGTTATCAGAAGCAGTATAATTATGCAGGGCTATAGTGTTAGTAAGGGTCACCCATCTACGGTGGTCTGTTGAAGAGACAAGAGTGAGTATCATGAGAGCGTATACTCTACGTATTAACAAGATCTCATTAAGAGTGTGTTGAATTTGATCGTTTTAATGGTCATTTGATCAAAGAAATATGCAAGGTGGTAAAAAGATACATTATTGCAATCTTGGGTTGGAAACCATTAATCTCACCGAAGCTTCTAGATATCCCAGCCTCGCACTTTCATGCTCTGCATATCTCCTCTTGACAGTAGCTAGCTTTTTGCATTTTATCTTCTATTTTCTACTTCCTCCAAAACTAGAACTTGAAGGTTAGCTGGATCAAAATACTGATATCTTTGGGAATGGAAACTGAGAGTGTGCATAACATTTGAGCAGGCGGCGCAGACGGTGCAGACTTTAATACATTCTATCTATCGTGCGTAGAGGCGAACTAGTTGTTGAAGTTTGAGGCTCTTCCAAAACCGGTCTACACTTATCTCCGTTTCGATGGCTGTTAACCGTGTCGATACGGATAGTTCCTCGACTATGTTCTAGAAGAGTCTGTATGCTGTGTTCCCCATGAATCCACAGGTCTTGGACGTTTGTTTGTGTACGGAATTCAGGGTTTTTCTTTTAGACTATTTGAGATGATCAACAGAGAATACATTGGCATCACAGGCAACACCGTAATCTCTACCAGACTCGATAATCCCCATCGCATTTGAGCCTATCTCAGTACGTTTCTACATATGTATTTAAGGCCATGTAAGTTTGCTTGTTTAAAGTAATGCACGTGATATGCCTGCTCTTCTATTGTTTGTTCGGAAGGCCCTGGTGAGATCCAGAACGTCCGTGCACCATTGCGACTAGCCTAAGAATTGATAGAAGGCGCTGGAATACCATCGCAATAACATATTTCTTCTGCTCGCCCACGCTGTTACATTGTCTTCTTCCATCATCAAACCACAAAATCTCTTCTCAATTCACCTTTTGCGAGATACCCCATTTTCACAACGACCTCTTCTCATTTGAGAACCTTTCCCATACCTAAAAAGAATACCCATTAGACACTTTAGTAAGTTATTTTTCCTTTACTATTTGTGAGAAGTTGCTGGAGCTATCTGGTCGAGTGTCAGCCTCGTACGACGAAACCTTTGATCACTTTCAAACAACACCTTTTGTTTGAAAAGGCTGCTTGATCTCACCTGGGAATTGCTCTAGCACTTTCTCACATTCTTTCATACCATATCAGCATATTGTATACTAATTGCCTTTGCCACAGATTCGAAAATCCGCAACCATGCCAGGCGAGACCTTCGAGTTCCAGGCTGAGATCTCTCAGCTTCTTTCTCTTATTATCAACACAGTTTACTCCAACAAGGAGATCTTCTTGAGAGAACTTATTTCCAACTCCTCTGATGCTCTTGACAAGATCAGATATGAGGCTCTCTCCGACCCAAGCAAGCTCGATTCCGGCAAGGACCTCCGTATCGACATCATCCCAGACAAGGAGAACAAGACCCTCACCATCCGCGACACTGGTATTGGTATGACCAAGGCTGTAAGTATACTGATTTACCATGACTCTTATTTGAGCAATTACTAATATTTAACAGGATCTCGTAAACAACCTCGGAACGATCGCCCGTTCTGGTACCAAGCAATTTATGGAGGCTCTTACCGCTGGTGCTGATATCTCCATGATTGGTCAATTCGGTGTCGGTTTCTACTCCGCATACCTTGTTGCCGACAGAGTCACCGTCGTCTCTAAGCACAATGATGACGAGCAATACATCTGGGAGTCCTCCGCTGGAGGAACCTTCACCCTCACCCAGGACACTGAGGGTGAGCAGCTTGGTCGCGGTACCAAGATGGTTCTCCACCTTAAGGATGAGCAGTTGGACTACCTCAACGAGGCTAAGATCAAGGAGGTTGTCAAGAAGCACTCTGAGTTCATCTCCTACCCAATCTACCTCCACGTTCTCAAGGAGACTGAGACTGAGGTTCCTGATGAGGAGGCTGAGGAGGCCAAGGAGGAGGATGAGGAGAAGAAGGCCAAGATTGAGGAGGTCGATGACGATGAGGAGGAGAAGAAGCCAAAGACCAAGAAGGTCAAGGAGTCCAAGATCGAGGAGGAGGAGCTCAACAAGCAAAAGCCAATCTGGACCCGCAACCCAGCCGATATCACCTCCGAGGAGTACGGTGCTTTCTACAAGTCCCTTTCCAACGACTGGGAGGACCACCTCGCTGTCAAGCACTTCTCCGTTGAGGGTCAGCTCGAGTTCCGCGCTATCCTTTTCGTTCCAAAGCGTGCTCCATTCGATCTTTTCGAGACCAAGAAGACCAAGAACAACATCAAGCTTTACGTTCGCCGTGTTTTCATCACTGATGATGCCACTGACCTCATCCCAGAGTGGTTGAGCTTCGTCAAGGGTGTTGTTGACTCTGAGGATCTCCCATTGAACTTGTCCCGTGAGACTCTCCAGCAGAACAAGATCATGAAGGTCATCAAGAAGAACATTGTCAAGAAGACTCTTGAGCTCTTCGCCGAGATTGCCGAGGACAAGGAGAACTTCGACAAGTTCTACAGCGCTTTCAGCAAGAACATCAAGCTCGGTGTCCACGAGGACTCCCAGAACAGACAGGCTCTTGCCAAGCTCCTCCGCTACAACACCACCAAGTCTGGTGATGACATCACTTCCCTCTCTGACTACGTTACCCGCATGCCAGAGCACCAGAAGAACATGTACTACATCACTGGCGAGTCCCTCAAGGCTGTCCAGAAGTCTCCATTCCTTGACGCCCTCAAGGAGAAGAACTTCGAGGTTCTCTTCCTTGTTGACCCAATTGACGAGTACGCCATGACTCAGCTCAAGGAGTTCGAGGGCAAGAAGCTCGTTGACATCACCAAGGACTTCGAGCTCGAGGAGACTGAGGAGGAGAAGACCACCCGTGAGGCTGAGGAGAAGGAGTACGATGGTCTTGCCAAGGCCCTCAAGAACGTTCTCGGCGAGAAGGTCGAGAAGGTTGTTGTCTCCCACAAGCTCATTGGCGCACCATGTGCCATCCGTACCGGCCAGTTCGGTTGGTCCGCCAACATGGAGCGTATCATGAAGGCCCAGGCTCTTCGTGACACCTCCATGTCCTCCTACATGTCCTCCAAGAAGACCTTCGAGATCTCCCCAAGATCTCCAATCATCAAGGAGCTCAAGCGCAAGGTTGAGGCTGATGGTGAGAACGACCGCACCGTCAAGTCCATCACCCAGCTTCTCTTCGAGACCTCTCTCCTCGTCTCTGGTTTCACCATTGAGGAGCCAGCCGGTTTCGCTGAGCGTATCCACAAGCTCGTCTCCCTCGGCCTCAATGTTGAGGATGAGCCAGAGACTGCTGAGGAGACTGCCGCTGAGGAGGCTACCGCCGACGCTCCAGTCGAGAGCGCCATGGAGGAGGTCGACTAAGCGTGTCGCCCCGTCTCTCTGTTCCAATACCCTCATACCTTACCACCATTTTGCGGGAATAATTGCGGAGTTTGTGGCTTGGTTTTTACGACATAATGCATCAGCCTGTTTGCTAGTCTTTTCCTTTTCTTTTTTATCATGTCACTACTACTTGTCTACTGCCTTTGCCAGAGGAAGCATATCGGGGTTCTTTTCTTAGACTAAGGGCACGTGGTTTCTTGCTGGCGCGCAGATAAAAGCTGAATACAAAGAACAATTTCAAAATTCCTTCTAGAGTGTCCTTGTGCTTGAAATGTGACGGTTTAGATGTGATTAACGCCTCAATGCTACATAAGTCGTGATACGTGATACGTGAAACGTGAAATGTGATGTTGTGCGTATCTCATTCATGTGCGTAGTATCGTAGTATCACTCACCTTATGCAAGTGCGGTGAAAAAGTCTAGAGTTGGCTTTCTTGGAGTCCCCCTTGGCGTCTTATGTCTTGTGTCTTGAAGGGGTGTCGTCGATAGTAGGATAGTTCACCCGTCGTGCCCGTTCGGAACGGGGAATGTGGATCCGCGGCACCATCCTCCGCTAGAAATGGTGTGTGGTGCGTGAGCGGAATGGGGGAGGGAGGGGAGGGAGAGTGGGATCAGGGATGTAATTGTGCCCCGAATTGAGACACCACGCATACACATACACAGTACTTTCCGCATAAACAATCAATTGACGGTCAATGACTACTGTTCATCGGTCATTTGTCTCGCGGGGACAATCCTTTTGTCGTGTAGGCGGGTGCAATGGTTAATATAGAGGATCTGCATTTGGTCTGGACTCGACCGGGCTGGATGCCGTGATGACGGACGGACGGTGTGATGGATATTGTGCGTGGTAGCATTGACGAGCCTGCTTTCTGTAGATTTTGGGTGAATAACGCCGATCTTGCCTGTTCGTTCGTGCCGGGTGCCGGGTCATCTTGGATTTATCACTCATTGTAAGAGCTGTTATGATGGAATGGAAAGGTGCTGAGTGAGATTGGAAGATGTTCCTGGGCTTAGTGTGCGATTTCTGCTGTTGTATTATGTAGTATCCATATTGATGTGGGGCTTGCGCAAATCTTAATGAGGGTGCAATGGACGACATAATTAAACTCTATCCAGAGAGCGCGTATTTGGATGTCCATTGCATGAATGCACGCCTGTGGATTGGCAGGCTTTTTGTGAGATGAGATTAGATGTACTTGTGCTGTGGAGAGGACTTACAGTAGAGGGGCATCTGTGGAGTTGAATAAATATTTTGGGTGGTAGTGCTGTTTATGATGCGTTGATGGGAGATTTGGTCATTGTGGATGTTGAGGTTGGACTGGTGAGATTACTTTGATAACTGTAATTAGAGACTTTGATAGCTCTAACTTTTGTAATGATCTGCTTGATATATCTAGGCAAGTCTAACCGGGGTAAATTTGTTGGCGCTTATGGAAGATTTACTTGCGCCAAAGGTGAATATTTGATATTCAAGTGCTTCAATTTGAACAGTTGCCTCGAAGGCATGCTATTGAAGCCCAATCTACGCGCGAGAAATTCGTTTCCCATTGATTTATCTTAGTTTCAAGGTAGGTTTAGTAACGAATCTGGTTCATCATAAAATATGGCATGTCTATAGAGTAGGCTTCTTGCCACTGTCTCCACGAAAGGGACGGTTAATTGTGAATGTGCGAATGTAATCGTCATTATATGACCTCTCATCAACAAATTGTTGATGGCTCATCAGATCCACCTTATCCTATGACCTATGACGACAATTGCGGGAGTGCTCACAGAAAAACCATGGATGGATGCAACGCCTTAGAATCAGCCATGGAAGATTTGCGGGAGAAACATTTGATAGCATCTTAGACATGTCGGCCGGTAAACGCGTCTGACTTCTGAGCTCCTCAATATTCAACAATATTAAAAATACAGACGAGCTAAGTCATTGTCTCTATCCCACATGTCTCATTGACTCCATACAAATGAACATCATCATTCAAGATACCAGCCGCAACGGTGACCAACAAGCTTCGATATTCCCCAAGCGCAACTCTCATAGGAAGATTGGGAAAGTATCACGTCGTATCAGCGAGGAGAGTCACATATGATATATACAAAAGTTGACGGACCACGCAGCACGCACGACATGAATAAGCAGCGCAATTAAAGCTGCGAAGTATATTCGAACCCTGCGCATCCTTCGAGGTCAAATCAACGTGAGTCAACCATCCACTTCGAGATCACGTTACTGAAATCTCATGCGCGTTGCGCGAGCCACGCACATCCACCCGCAAATGATATGCCAAAAGACCCCTGCTCATGCACTCTCTACCCGCTTGCACACCCTCCTCCTCCTCCGCTCTCCCCCATCGCCGTCTTGGTGCTAGTGTGAGGGTGTCGAAGCTTCACTCGCAACTGCATGCCTTTTCTTTGCTTTTGGCTGTGCGATGTCAGCGTCGACCTTTCTTCTTACTTATGCTTTTCTTTCTCGAAGCGTGCAATTCGAGTCGGTGTCGCCTATGGGAATCGCCTGCCACGTCAATGATCTTGACCGACCAACGGGCAAGGACTCAGATGTGGCTGTGTCGGTGCACGCATGCGTACCGCCACTTCTTCTTGCGCCGTGAATCGGACAACGCATCACGATTGCCTGCAAATGCACTGCGCAAGAGAATTATTTTTGGGTGATCTGGGGATTCTCGGCTTGGAAATCAAAGAAAACATGCAAGCGGAAGTTCCTGTGCCTGTATCACGGACTTGCCCGGAGCCAAAGTTAATGATGGAGCGGAGATCGATGAAGATCGCTGGGCCGTGAGACTGTCCTTGACCAACCCTGCTGCTGCGCGCGCTCGACTCGGTTGGAATCGTCAACTCCAATGCGCGTCTCCACCAACAAATTCCTCTGTGCTCTGTCAGATATCGTGAGTCTCGGTGGTGCTCTGACGAAGTTCATAGGGTCGTGACCGAAAGAACAGACCTCCTCATGGCTGTTGGATTTTCAGGAGCGCGTTACGGGCACAGCCTTGCTAGGTGTCGGACAGCCGCCGGCGCAGTATTCATTGGCTGTCGCTGGTCTGCCACACAGCCAATCACGGGACCAAGGAGGATGGTGAAAATTTCATTGTCTCAATGGGGAATGTCAGCACTGTATTTCATCTGGTCTTTGCTGTTTGTATGGCCCTATGGGCGTTGTTGAGAGTCCATAGGTGCTGTGTGAATGAGTGTCGCCAACATCGCGGGCGTGTTGGTGGAGACTTAGCTAACGTTGGTGGAACGCCGTTGACGGGAACCATTGGTAGTGTCGGAAGTGTCACTCGTAGTAGCACCATGGTACGGCTGGATAGTTTGGTAAGTATTACTTAGTAACTTACGTAGTCTTTGCCCGTTTACGCACACTCCAAAGTGTAGGTAGGATAACGGCGTCGAGATGTCTTGCTGAAAGCTGAATAAGATCACAGCAGGGAAATGATGAGTCGTCTAGTTGCACGAGCTGTATGTACTGTATGTATGTATGTACCTACATGCACACACGGCGTGGTGGAGGATATGCACATCGTACCTGGGCAACTCACGCTACGGCGTTACTCAACTCGGTGCTGGCCATGGCAATCCCTAATATCTGCCAATGTCTTTCAATTTGGAGTCGATGACTGATGACTGATGACCAAGCCTATTCCATGATTGATGGACATGACTGACTTTCTCCTTCTCATTCAATGTCTGTCACTCTGTGGGGTTTGGCATAGGTAGTCTTGTTGGGCGTGAGTGGTGTGAGTGGGACTCTTCCGCTCATCGCACTTCGCACCAGAACGAGAGAAAGAGAGCCGAACCTCCACTCCACACTTCGACAACTCGTAAACGCAGAAAATCCACCCCGTCGGACCCAAGACCCCTCGTGCCCTACTACGGTTGACTTGCATCGCATCAGCACGACATGATATGTATGATATCCACAACAGAGCATCGACATCGACACCGACACCGACAACGACAATGTTCAAGACAAAGACAAAGACAAAGACAAAGACAACGTCCGTCATAGCCTGTTGAGCCGAATCCGACCTTACCATAGGCTGTGGACTATGACTATGACCATGGACTATCTTGGACCATCTTAATCTCGACTTTTATGGGCTCATGATGGCTTACAGCTCAACACCATTCATCATCAATCACCAACATTCACCAACACGTACCAACAATCAACCGCCTCTCAAAGTCTCACTCTCGTTCTATGCTCTCACCAATACTCCACTCTTCCTGATCTCTTCTGCACAGTCTTCCCCAAATAACCCCTCCTTGTCCCTGCAATAAGATCAAGCGCTTTCAGCGCCATGTTGCTACTGCAGCCTATGCTCAATGGCATGCAGCACCGTAGTATAGCTTCCTTTGTAACTTACGATGTTACTCGTTGCCGGAGAAATCTGGCTGGCCATTACGCACTCTCTTTCTTTTCCTTCGTAGGGGTATTTGGTGTTCTTGTTGTGGCACAGTACGAGTAGCACAAATCAGTAATATCATAATCACGAATAATGTAACCATCATCTAAGTGGTGCAGAACGAGGTGCATTTCTGTCAGATGAATTACGCCTATTACCTTGCATTACCTTGCATTCTCTCATCCACTGTTACCTTACTATGGCACGTATGGCTATCAAAAGATATCTCATCACTGGGACCTAGCATGTCTAGTTAATGTATGAGCTTTAGCCGACTCGGGCCGGACAGGTAACGGCTTTTTCATGGCTCTTGAGAGCGCGATTTACTGTGAACTTACAGATTAGGGTATGGATCAGTGAGGAGTCGAGTACGTACATACATAGATTGCATTGCTTTTTACTTTATAGTAGCAGAGAGTAAATAGTAGAGTAGACACGAGGAGAATATAGTTGTACCTACAATACTTGTCCTCCGCATCTAACCTCGTATGGGTATATCGCCCTGCATCCAGCATGTTCCGCGCGGGCTTGAGTATATGCGCATACGAACGGAGGATACCTTGGCCGGCCCTAGGCAAAACCTTCCAACCCCAACCCAACCTACTACCTATTCTCCCACTCCTCGGTGCCTCGAACACCTTGGCTCTCCACGACATGCCCTCTCCATGCCCTCTCATGCTATCGACTATCCGACTATCGACTATACCCTTCTCCTTGCTCCTCTATCCCCCTCCATCCATCCACGAATGATTCCCCATATTACCCCCAACATTGGACTACCCGTGAGTACACATCCTTACCACTAACACTTTATTCCCTACTTTACTGCCAACTTGGAGCAGCATCTCACGAGTGAGTGCCACCAACTCTACACGCGTACTAGGCGTGCCAGGTTCCGGTATATGCAAGTCCCCTCAGGGTAGTCCCAGACGTACCATTCCAGGCGTACTGGGCTCACACGGCGCAGTCAACTCACTGCACCGATGCATCTCTGTGCAGAAACATGCCGTTGCTGGCTTTCGTAGGTTCTAATTTTCTCTCTCGCCCATGTTGTTTGCATGTTATTTCTGTGGCGTCTTGTGGCTTCGCAGTACTTTGCAGTACTTCGTTGGCTACCATGCCTTGCCATCCTGCTCACTGACCTCACTACACTCCGTGGTCCTCTACTGACTTGGACTGTCTCGTCGGATATGTCCTCCAGTCCACCAGTCCTTCAGTCCATAGGGCTAATGTAGCCATTTGAAGACTTCCATTAACACGGACAGCGCGATCGCTTCACTGGGATCAACTTTTCAAGGGTTTACTGCTCCTGTCTGGTGGTCCGGTTGAGTCCCCTCTCTGTCACTGCGCCAAAACTAAACCGAATGATCCACAGCCGCCACCATCGGGGTCGTGTAGCTGGTCAGAGCTCCCACTGAGCCCAAAATTGATTCACTACTCGGCAAGTCTGAGTCGCTGAAGAAGGTGATATTCGCACCATTCAGCGCCAACAGGCGTACAGGATAAGGAAATATTTATCATTACTCAATTTCTTCCGCACATTTCTCTTCTTACTTTTCGTGCTCCCCCATTTCATTTAAAATTTACGCCTGGTGTGCCATCCCTGGTACTATCTACCGAATTGTGGACAGGGAAGAAGTCCATGGACTTGCTGACCCATACATATTGTCACTTTAAGCGCTTCGTCTCCACTCGAATCTTCTCATATCATTATTGCGAGCGCCATTGTTCTGGATTTTTGAAACCTCTTTGGCCTTTGTTATTACTTCATCTTCTCATACAATCTTTGGTTTGCTTAATATCTAATATCATTGTCTCATACACACGCTCATATACATACACCTGATGAAAGACGAACCGACTGTGTATACTCTGTCTATTATACCCAATCACGCGACGCACTCGAATCTTACAGAAACTTGCCATTGAACTATCAGGCCATTGTGGACCTTTGCTGGATGAGAATTCAACTCTAATTCGGAAAGGTTCTGAGAAATTCAATATCTATTTGGTGGCGTGTCTCATAACCAATTCCTCGAGGAATTGGTTTACTGACTTGCTCAGAGATCGCCTCAGAACGTGGACTACAGTAACTGCGAAATCATGACTGTTTCTCTTTCGGAAGTTTCTTTATAACATCCATATTAATTGCCTTTGCGCCACCGAATAGAACCATGGCGTCCTATCATTACGAATACCAATACCCGCCGCGGGTTGGTGAGCGCTCAAAATACAACAAATATACTGATCAGATGCCGCAATTTGAGTCGCAAGTTCCTAGGAAGATCCCAGCAGCCCCCGAAGAGCCAACAGAACCTACATTTGGATCCTCGATACAGAGACATGGGAGTCACTCCTCGGAATATATCAGTGAGGCCTCGGATGGGTATGCCTATGGCATGACCCGTAGGGAATTCCTGTCTATAGCGAAACAGCGAAAGGAAAGTCTTGAGAGACGAGAATCGCAAAGATCCGGTCTCTCAACAGCAAGCCAAGAACCGAAACCCAAACATACTCGAAATGTACTTCGAAGAAAACCGTCAAGCATTGCCCAGCATGCGACTATCAGACATCCAGAAAGGATGGGCTCAATACCACCAGTACCGCAAATGCAGACAATACCCAACTTTTCAAGAAGCACCTCTGCGCCTACTCAAAGTCAGCTAAGCTCTGGCCCCTGGAAACCCAGAAAAGAGACACCAAAAGAGCAAGCAAATCCTAAGGTCATCCCTGAACTCGACAGATATAGAACCCGAACAGAGCCTGTGAAGAATAACACAAGCAGAGTACCTCCTGTATTGCCTCATAAAATCTCCACACAAGACCTCCCGCCGCCAACACCATCTTACTGGAATAGTAGTGGACATAGTAGAAACAGTGGTTGCAGTGGCTACAGCGCAAGCGTAGCAACAAGATACTCTGAATCCCCTGGTCCGGGCCCTTATAGTAGAGATACGACCCCATCATCAGTTGTGTCACAGTCGCCAGCAGTGAGTATTTCCCTAAAGGCTACTCCACGAAGTATGAGACAAGCCAGTCCTACCCGTGGTAGGCCGCCTCTTGCAAACACACGGTATCGCATACCATCGGATGATGAGCAGACCACTTCGGTGTCGAAGGGTGATTCTCTTCGAAAAGAGGTCTTACTTCCAGCTGCACAGGTAATATCTCGAAAGGAAAAGAGTTCCAAGACGCCGAAGTTGTCCGATCCTCCTACACCACCAACCCGAAAGTCTTCCACCAAGTTCTCAAGCCCCGGACGTGAACTGCAGCGTTCAACGTCTATTAGAGATGCTCACCCAGCTAAAATTACTGTCGCGGATTCAGCATCCACTCTGAGAGCATCCCCTGCAGAGACAGCACAGACCCAAGGTCGATCCAAGACAGCTCCACCAACACGACCAAGTCGAGAGGGAGCCCCAGATTTGATAGCCACCCTGGGCAGTTCAATGACCGCTATCCAAGACAATTTAGCCACACTTGACACGCAAGTGGCGCATAGAATGGGTACCTCAACTGAAACTATCCCGAGGAGTGCAGCCCCATCTCCGGCATCATCCACAACAAGCTCAAAGCCGCATTTCAGATCTCGTTTACCATCGAGAACTCGCACCCCCAGCCCAGCCGTCATACAAAGGCAGCCGACTCCCGCACTTTCAACGGCAACCGTGCAACCTGATGTGCGCCAGGGTCAAACTCCAATGTTGCCTCGTCGCGACTCAATTCGCAGCCCAAGCCCCACCGCGAAACCCTTAAAGTCTAGATTTGGGCTTTTCGGAAAGCGTACAAAGTCAGAAGACACCGGGAGAAAAGTTTTGAGAAAAGGACCTGCTGCTGGAACGGGCCACGAAGGATACGGGAAATATGCTCTTCACAATCGAGGTGATAGTGTGGGCGGAGCCCCAACAACTTACGCTCGTCGTTTGAGCAACATCGTTACTTCACCAGGAAATTCTTCGATGACTTCAATGGATTCTTTCCTGTCCTCAAGAATGAGTCCCGTCGTAATTACAGGTGGAGGAGGAATTGTTGACAACCAGGCCGCTGGGTCCGAAATTGGTCGAGAAAATACACCGGCCCCGTCTGGTATTATGAGCCCAAGTGAAGTTTCGTTAGCTTCTAGTAAAGGTGAGGCAAGGACAACGATATGGCCTTCCATACCTGTCCAAAAGAAAAGTGAGCCAGTCGAGGCATCTTCTACTCCACCTGTAAAGGGCAAGAGGCTTTCGAAGTTGGAGTATCGATTACCAGAGATTAGAGATTCTATCGCCGCAAGGAGATCATTGACGAAACTGAAGACGTCCTCTCAAGACTCTAACCTACCACAACCAATAGTCACATCTACTCGTGGTTCTTCACCGATGATTAATTCGAACGATACTAGTGTTAGATCCAATACAGTAGATACGAAGCTAGACTTGAAGTCGGATGAAGCAACTCTCGCCGACGAGATAGCAAAGTTCAAAGCCCGTAAAGAGCGGGGCGTGGAAAAAAAGCCAGAACGTGTCAAGAATTCAAGAAGATGGAACTTCTTCATGCGGACACAAGGTGCTGGAAAGAAATCGGGAGAAACTGGTGTTGGAGGCAGCAGAGAAGAGAGAACTGTAGCGCATTATGCTATGTTGGACTTTGCGGAGCAGGCTGATATGGAAAATGAGCTAGGCATTGATGAAGTTATGAGAGAGATCAGGGAGTCAGAGATGGCAAACACTACTAAAGACGCACCAAGAGAAGAACAGGTTCCTGAGCCAAGTACTCCGGTATCATTGCCCACCGAAGTTGTCGCGCCCATCACGCCGCCAATCACACCGCAAGATCCGCCGAAGCTGCCACCACCGAATCTTCCAATTCCTCCTCGACCAAGTAGACTTGCTCAAGTTGGTAGAATCCCACAAGTCGTTTCACGTCCAAAACGAAACTCCAAGTCATTCTCACCTTCATTCGCCAGACGAAGCTTTCACAGCACAATTCCGGAAGTCCCGGCTGATATCAGAACTTTCGTCGAACCTAGATTCGTCGGTGAAGATGGCCTTGAGATACCTGCCAGCCTTGGAGAATCTTCTTCTGGCGATCTCAGCCAACAGAGAAAGTCCTCTCAATCTTCGCATCAATCACAGCAGGAATTTTTAAGGATGTCATTACAGGGAAGCCAAGTGACTACGAGCACCAGCTCTAATGGCAGAAGCTTTGAGGGGACTACTGCGATTATACCGAGAAAAAGTCAGGAATTGATGGAGGATGAAGTGTGGAATGAGTATGATGATTTACTTGAGGAAGGCGAAAAGCTGGTTGAGTTGCCTTCGGCAACCTCTTCTGAGGGGCAACCATTCCGCTACGAAAACTATGGGCAAATTAAGAGGGAGGATGAGAGTATGGTTGGCGAGATCAAAATCGGTATGGAGGAAGACATAGTACACCAGAACGCCAGCAGTGCAGAGTTCGATATCCGCTTTAAAGATGCAGTCAATGCTGCACCAACACCAACGACACCTCTCTCCTTCACCGAATTCATCTCTGGCTATGGAGACCGCAACAATAGTCACTCTCTCAGCAGACGCACTTCAATGATGTCAAGTCACTCTAACTCTCCCTCGATTGGAAATCGTTCTAGATTCTCTAGTGTCTCCGATCGATCCCCGTTGGCCCAGGTGAATTTGAGGGTTGGTAGCATGACAGTCAGTAAATGGCTTACATTTGGTCACGTTCTCTTCAGTCCCGCCCGCGAGTCAATCCCAACTGAAAATTCCAACATTCAGTTCAGGGTCTTGGTCATTGACGGACTTGGAAACGGTAAGCTCCATCATATCCCAAAACAAGATAAGAAATACTGACTCTCCTACTACAGACGACTGGTCATTCTACGCCTCTGAGACATACCCTTCAGCAACTTTCTACAACCTCTCTCCATCCCTTGCCCCAACTGGCACACCTTCTCCACATCTTCCAGCCTCGCCTCCAAATCACATCCAGATCCAACACCTTTCCCTCACCTCCCCTTTCCCTTTCAAGAACTCCTACTTCAACGTTGTTATCCTTCGCTTTCCACCCTCATCGTCCCCATCTGCATATCGCACCCTCGTTTCCGAAGCAAAGCGTACATTGAAACCAGGTGGGCATTTGGAGATGAGTATTCTTGATCTGGATATGGTGAACATGGGCCCGCGCACGCGCCGTGCAGTCAGGAGCCTGAAAGTTGATCTTTCGGCAAAGCAACGCGATCTTACGCCTACTGGCGACACGATGATGCGGCTGCTTGGCGAAAGCAAATTCGAGGGCGTAAAGAGTTGCGTGGTGGGGATTCCGGTTGCACATGACATCGGACGGAAGAGTATGGTTGTTGGGAGAGAGGAAAGTCTCGTTGAGCTTATGCGTGGGGAGGGAAAGGAAGAGGGGATTCTGAGGATGGTTGGGAAGGTGGGCAGGTGGTGGTGGACGAGGGTTTATGAGGGACGAGGTGTTTGGGGTGAACGTGGGGTGTTGAGAGAGTGTGAGGAGTGGGGCACTGGGTTCAAGTTGCTTGTTGCTTATGCAAGGAAGCCGGTTAGGGGAAGAGGAGTTAGCGTTTAGATACCTGAGTTGGTGGACGTTCTTTGTTGATTTTTGGGATTAAGGGACGGAGAGTAATGAGTATGAGTACTGGGTGCTGGATTGTGGATATGGATCTGGTTTGCATGCATCAGGGGATCAGAGAAATGGCGCAAGCCTGCCTGTCTTGTTCTTGAATGGTTATGGTTGGGAGCGAGGAGCATAGCAGGCTGGTTACTGGTTATGACTTGTGGGTGGGTAATTAGGTTATGATGTTATGAAGTATGATGATGAATGAATCAATATTATTATGACCTATACTTAAGCTTCTTTTGTTTATTTGAAATAAGGCATTATAATATCCACATAGTGATTGTAGAAACACCAGGTCCACTTGGATAGATTGGTTTTAATGTTTTCATATTCGTGATAATCTTTTAATTTTGTAATCCGGCTGTTGTTATCGCTGTACATTTTTGTACGTCCTGATTCCTAAACCAAACATCTTCCCTATCGCAAGCTATGATGTTGGTAGAAGACCTACCACGTATCGATGCCAAACTCAGATATGAATCTCACTACTAAGAAATCATCTTCAATCACCTCCAAGTCTCTACAATACGTGTTTACCTATAAGGATATTGATACGGGTAATAAGTTTGCAGAATATCCTTCAACAAGAGCAGCTGCAAATCCCAACCCGAATATTCTTAGGGTACTTTTGGGTCTTGGAATAGACCAATACCTGAAGCAATCTAAATATGAAGGAGAAGAACAGGACTTTAATGAGGATATTGGAAGACATTTCTGGCATTTGCAATACCATAAGGGCCCTCCAAGACAAGCTATCAGATCACAACTCCCTGATAATATCACAACTTTTCTGGGTAGAAAAGCAGACCCAGATGGGATTCAAGTTCTTTTTATGGGGGAATAATGTAGCTGCATTCCTATATTTTCAAACAGTTCATGACTATTCATTCCGCCATTAAAATAGGTCTTATAGAATGCTTGAACATCTCTTTTCGATAGGTTTCGATCCAAACATTATTCCCATCATCATACCAACCTGTGGATTCCCTCCACGGAAACAACACAGGAGGAGCTTGATTTTAAAAGGATGAGCTAGTGAAAATATGGTAAAGAATAGAGAAGAGCTGACCTAGTGAGCTTGATTAAATACAACAACAGTGGAAAGAGTAAATTGTTGCTTTCGGCAGAGTCTGGTTATCAACACAAGTACAAGTTATGGTTGTGGCCGTAATCAAATCAAACAGTTCAGGACCTGCTTGTAGTAATACCTTCGTGGCTAAGTACAGGGAAGTAATAGTCAAAACGGGTCAAAGAGACTACAAAATGATTTGGAGACCACTCTTAAAAGAGACACCGGTTTATAAATATAATGCTCCGATGTAGGAGACAATAAGGAGAGCCCAACCCAGCCCAGAGAAACCAAGAGAATTATGAACGATTTTCTGGAATTTTGGTTTTATAGCCTTCATTTCCTCAAACCCCCAAATGTTTCTTGGCCACCTCTCTTCAAAATTTTCCATAGCTTGCGGTTTTTGCGCTACTCGAAATTTCCATTGGGCATCTGCATTGATGTGTACAGATTTCTCCCATCAAAACCAAGACCTCAAGAGTCAATGTACGGATCTCGGTAGGAAACATTAAGAATGGCACGATCAGGTTCGGTTCAACTCTCTCACCATAGTCACTATAAATGCAAATCAGTGCCGGTATATACTCAAAAGTAACATCCAATTTAAATGATGGCTCTTGGAAACTCCCTTTTAGTGAGTATGGGTCTTTTGTTTATAACTGTGTCTGTTATGATTCCAGAGAAATTATAATATATGCCACGGATGTGGGGTAGTAAATTCGTACGCTCCTCAGGGGTACAAGTAATCTTGGCATATCCGCTGTATTTTGATAGTAAGGAGGAAAGTAACACGAACAGGAAACGCAGCAACTATATGATAAATTGATAGAACATTTTGGAATCCTGCTTTAAAATATGAGAAATTATCTAAAGAGAAACGAGAGCGACTACAATTATTACGATGTAATAGTGGTTAATATTGGTAGTGGCAGTGGGCATGTTGAAAAACTATACCAGGAAGAAATCAGATCACTTCTAAATTTGTGATCTCCTTCGGACTATAATCGATTTGATAATGGGTTGTGGAAGGAGGAACTTCAAGTGTATAGAGCAAGTTACAACGTGAACGCAGAGGACAAATGTTATTAACATGGAAAGACGAAGTGGTTGGTGAATAGACTTCAGCATGAATGATTTACTGAACGCCTTGAAAAGTGGACGGTAAGATACTGATCCATAAACTTTGAAACTACATGTATCATAGTCACTACTATGCTATTATGTCGGAGACATAGCACATCGAAAGAAGCCATGGTGGTATCTACAAATTTTGAGAACCACAAAGCTAAAGAGAGAGATATATACAGGAGAACTGCTCAATATATACATAGGCCTTTAAACAAAAGTCTTTTCTCAATTAGGTTCACAAAAGGAAAGTGACCCCTGACAAAATTCGAAAGTGAAGAAAAAAAAGGGGGAAAAGAAAAGAAATTTTAAATTTCAAAAAAGAATAGAATATTCCAACACCCATCAACAACAATATTATTATCTGTGAGAAAAACGTATTCAAGATTTTCGGTTCCCAGTTCGGAAACTGAAAGGATGAGGTTGAACCGCTTGGCTCTGTTTTGACGATATCGGATCCATTACCAAATATTAGATCGCATGATTCCAATAAGTTATACTGGGGTTTAGGGGTTTACTTGAAGGAGTTCGTAAGCTTCTAGATGAAAATGGAGCCATCATTACTTATGTTAAAGTCGGGCCAGGCTGACTGCTCTTTGGCCCAGCTGTACGTAGTATGTGTTTTCTTCCGAGTAATCACGAGGGTACTCCTGGGACGTGTTAACTTACGATGCCTACGTGAAGTTGGTAAGCATTATGACAATGCTGAAGATAGTACTGTCTGTAATGGTGGCAAGATAGATGACAATGCTAAGGAATAAGCACTACAAAACTTACCTGAGAAAATAGTTTAGGCAACTGTCTTTGGTTATTACTTGTAGTTCGAATACCAAAAAGAGTGTATTTTTGTATGCGAAAAGAAAAGAGGAACACAGTAGAGGAGAGTAAATATTACCCACGACTGGTGATAATATAAATATGACATTGAAAAACGTGAACCTCAAATGAAAAGGTTTGCTCTTGCTCGCCACTTCATTACAGTTTCTAAGCAAGGATCATAGAATATTTAAGGCAGAGTAGACATCTAGTTATAAAACAAAGGATCAAACTTGTGACTGTTTATAAGCTGCAGGATTAGATAACTTGATATTCAAGTAGTAAAAACAGTTATAAATTCTATGTTTTACAGTCAGGGGCTCTAGCGATTAATGAGAATGGGCAACTCATTGTATATCTTATTTTATACTTCAAAAAATACCACTGTCCTCAAATCCAGCACAACTCTATTATCCACGTGAGATCACAGTAGTCTTAGTCAAAATGAAATACGTCAAGAGACGGCATGAAACAAGCGCAGATCAAAGCACACATAATCAGCAAGACGGCACACACGCAAATCCCAGACTTCATTATGTTTACAATTCACGTCAACAAAAGCCAAAGCCTATAGTCACCACTCTTCAACCTCATCACAATCGACAAAGCAAACAAAATCCTACTTATCACAGGCCCACAAAGCCCATCTCGATCTTCCAACTGATAAACAGACCAACGCCCACTTAGCCCAACCTGAAACACGCTTTCGCCCACAATCCTTCAAGGCAGATTGGCATTTAACCGCCACTACACAAGATTCATGACAGCGAAATCCTCTGCACAAAATCGCACAGAAACACGAAACTCACAGGTGTCAACCCCATCAAGCGGAGCTATGTCCGTCCGCACATCGCTTTCAGTTGTGCATGGCAAGCCGACAGTGAAGTGCGGATAGGAAAGAGAGACGGCGTGGAGCGTGTTTCAAAAGCCCTTGCAGATCCCTCTGCCGATCGGGATCGAAATCGAAAGCGGTCGCGACGTCGACATGCTACGATACGCGATGGGGCAAGTTGATCTTCGGGATCGTCGGGACGTGCGATTTTGCGCGTGGTGCATGGATGAGGGCAAGGTGAGTTGGTACGTTGGATAGGGCTGTGGATGGAGATCGATGTGGCTATGAGGAGTTTGTGCATGGGATGGGATGGAAATAGAATGAGAGATGGAGAGGTGAAGGATAGATGAGATGGGGATTGCGATCGAGTTGGGTTTACATTGATACTTGGAAGAGAAGTGGATATCATGCTACTACCTACTCTACGATATATTATCACGACCCAACGACCCACGACTTGATATTAGACTTCAATTCTCGAGACACCGTCAGTCGAGTCGAGGGTTTGCAAGAATCAGTCCACGATCCGATCGAGGCTTGTAATGAAGCCAGAACCATCAGCCGTACTGAACCCATACGATGCTCAGGGTCTGAATCCGCACTTGACTCCATGACGATCAACCGCGTAAATCTCCTCGTCCCAGCACGATCAGCAAGCAGTCCGTCCTGAGTCGTGACTCTTCACCGTCTCCAAGGCAAAGGCCAAACAGAGCAATGATGTACAAGGATGTAGGCACTGGATAAAATTAGAGTGTCGTGCACGCGGGGGGGTGGTGGATGAGGAAAACAAGGTCGGGTCTGTGCGCTTGAATATGTATCATGACGTGACGTGACGCTCCATGCGTTCAATGCACTGACGTTGAACTAAAGGCTAAGAGGACTTCGACGATCGGAGAGACGTAATACGGTGGTATGTCATTGTCGAAATGCCATGAGTGCGATAAGGTAGGCCCAGGTGGGTTAGGAAATATGCACAACTTCCCCATAGAATGAGATCAGTATGCATGTGTGGAGCGCATGTGTAACGTTTGAGCATGCTACTGTAGGTTGGAAGCATGGTAGAGCGTCATGGAATGGGTCACTCACGGATGTTGTTATTGCATCAGGAATCGTGGCATCGTATGTGAGGCAGTATGAATAAGAATAAGGTAGTCATGCTTGTCCTTGCATCGCTTCTGGCGTTCTCTAGCTTGACTACAGAATTACTGAATCAAGGCAATTGAGGGTTCCACTGCAAACGGAGACGTAACAGTCATATCCCTTCATTTTGGCTAAATTCATCATGACTGAAGAAATCTTGCCAGGTACTAACGGCTCGCGTTCCTAGAATGTGCATGGGTTTTACAAGGTACTCTGTACATGAATAGAAATTCGTGCCTTAATGCATACTGTATACATATACCCAGCATGGAAAGGAGCCAGTTGACCAGCCAGAAGTCTCTTAATATTTTCGAGTTCGGTCATGATTTTCAGGCCCATTGCTTAGCCTGTAAGCAAGTGAAGAAGAAGTAGAATATGGAATACTTAGTCATCCAGCTCGACGTTCTAGAAGCATAATCGAAGAACGAGGCTCGATGCTTAACAATATCATATGATATTGACAGCTTTCTTTCGCATAGGTTTGAGCGGCTAAATAAAAGGAATAATATTAATCATGAAGCGGATGGATATGGTGTCAATATGCGGAGTCTACCATAGTTAGAGTGAGGTACGGTCGAAGTAGTGAATTGGGGTAATGGATTTAATTTGGCCTACCGTACATGCAGTACTCTGGGTAGTGCTGGAATATGCAGAGAACAATCCATAGAAGATCTTCACGTGCAACACTCACACAGGAACTCATTGAGCTGTTTGCGTCGAACTTATACAGTATTCATCGTATCCAAGTGTCTTGAAATATGGGTGGTGTATCGAAGTGGCAGCGAGTCATAAGGATGATATTATGATATTTGCGGCAATTTGCCACATTTAATATTATAGAGCGAACATTGAACATACTACTCTTTTCTTTGAATGCACCAGTAAATACCTCATTGAGAAGTATGAAACTAGTTCAAGTAACAATTGCAACTATTGATATCCATTCTCTAACATTTGTCACTATTCCTCACTGAGGCATCCGAGAAGCCCATAAGTATCGCAAGTTTGTGACCTCCTCGGAGATGTATATTTTTGTTCTACGTAGTACGAAGCACTATAATGCTTTGTGGCTTCTTGACAGTGAGGGGCTAGTACAGTAATTCTCCAGCATCAGTGCGCATGTGGTCACGTCTGTGATTATAAGCAATGGCCGATTTTAGGAGCGAGAGTGAGAATGGGCGTGAGAATTCAGGGTGTGGTTATGATGGCTGGCCGTTGCGGAGTTTATTGTAAGGGCCCTAGAATTGGAGATATTTGGAGATATTTGGAGGACATTGGAGGAGATTCGCATGCTATTTACAAAAGAAGAAAGCTGATATGTTTTCAGTGAGGTATTAATGTATCGTAGAGTAATAACCCAACATGGAGATATCTTAATTCCAGCAATAATCCCCATCTTGTTATTCTGCGGTATTTTTGATGTCAAGTTGTAAAGAATGTTCTAAGACCATTCTTACTTACTTACTACTTACATATGGTGCATACACTTACGAATCCTCACTATACACTCCAACCACCTGCCTAAGCCAACATCTCCATCAGCCTCCACGACCATACGCGTATTGCCAGCCTCCTTCCCTATTCTCTCCCAAAAGATCCTCTGAGCAAACTTTCACGAGCACATCCACGCAAGCTCAAGTCGGAGCCCACCTCAAACCCTCCGACAAGGAGGTACTTAGTATCACAGCAGCATCACAGCAGCACTACTTACAGCATTCACAAATACACAGTCCGGGCTGCCGAGCTGCCGAAGTGCCGAGCCTTCCACAGCACCACGCACAACAGGCATTACGCTGGCCGTCTCTTCTCAGTCCGCCCCCTGTACACCTGGTGCACAGTGTCCGGTGGACTGAGTGAGTGCGGCCTCGTGTGCAGAAGATCTTTTGCTGAGCCCCAACAGGCAGCAAATAATGGTGCAGACAGCCAGACAGACAAACAGCCGGACATGGCCTTGACTTACCTTGCATACGGAACATGTTTCGTGTGCTGGGGTTGGCACGGTGAAGGAGTCGTATGGAGGAGTGAGTATTGTGAGTACTTTATTATGTATGTACGTTCTTATTTACTTACTTACTCTACCGTATTGCATCGTAAATAGCTATGAATGCAACAACGCCCCTGGCCGCGCGTGCTTCTGTTGTTTAACACAGTGATGCAGCACCGCAGTACTCATCCACTAGGCGCACCAGGCGTGTCATAGGTACTGGATGACATTCCATATTGGGCAGGTAGTCAGTATTTACAGTTCATGTTACTGTCCTTAGGGATTGCACGGATCGCACATGAGGAACAAGCGGCCGTGGGCGAGGACAGCCAGCCCTGACTGGCGTTCGCTCGCGCTGGTGCTGGCGCTTGACCATAGAGTGATCAGCGCAAGTGCCGACGGGAAATACTCCACATGCTCATGCTATTTATTGTATGGACAGAGAGCATCAGAATGTGAATCTTACGATACTTTGATGGCATGCCCCGTGAGCACGAAGATTTATAAGCAGGGAGAGGATTCACGTCAACGCGGCGTACATACTAGTGAGTCACTGCGAGTGACTTGCGATTTTCACTGTACATACGGTATACGGTAGGGAAGGTTGAGTTTGGAGCTTGGTGCCGTGCTTGGTAATGAGAGTGGGGATTGAGAGTCCGGGGGAGACGGGAAACGGGAGATTCGCATCTTTATTCCCTTAGTAACATCAGTTATATCCATCTTGAATAAGGAGAACTTTGAACATTTCTCCTGTAATGTGTCTTGAGTACTAGACTCACTATGTACTGTATGAATAAGTATTATCGCAAAATAGAGTCTGCATATGCATAGTTAGATAAGGCTACTACATTCAAAGCTAAGGCACGGCTCGTCAGTTACATCTTCAATTCGTCCATAAGGAGTATTTATCATATGAAGCGACGAATCATATCCCAACCAACAACATGACACTACTCTCTACCGGATTACTGATTCAATGCGAGGTACGAGAGGAGTCCGCGACAATACAGTAGCAAGGCACAGTTAAACTTCCTGTGTTATTCAGCACGAGTCATATCTTCTTACTCACAGTACTTATCATGTGCTGTATACACAACAGCAGCCACGGCAGCCAACACCATCATCAACTCAGCAAAACACCCCTCACAGTCTAGACAACGCCAAACCCGACCTGACAAGAAACCCCGACGCCTCAAAAGCAATGGCATGGCGTAGCATGCACAGAATGGCAAATAGCCATCAACAAATGCCATACTCACACAGCGCAGTGCGTGCAGTGTAGTGCAGTGCAGTAAGTATCTCACATCTACTTAAGCAGCCAGCCGAGCACAGCGCGAAAGTTTAAATTTCGCGGGCGTCTTGATGGCCGCCAGTGCACTCCCTCGCTCTCACGTCCAGCAAGCCCATTCCTTCCCCAGCCGCGCCATCGCATACGCCTCGACAAGTCCAGTCATCCGGCGATGGTTGAGGAAAGGTTGGTGTAAATGCCATGTGAAGGGGCGTGTTTGTGGGCTCATGACTGGAGTTTACCTTGGGTGAGATGGAGCGAGGGCGAAAGCGAAGGCGAGCGCGAGGGCGAGTGCAATCACGAGTGGATGTCCCGTGTGCGAACTGCGGCTGGGAGATTGGGGTGGGGAATTGGGAGATGTAGTATTGGGGATGTGGACTTGCTGTGAGTGGGATAGATAGATAGTGAATTGGCAGTGAATGTTTTATGGATCGAGTACATGAATACGTGAATACATACGCGGACTCTGGTTTGAACTTTTGATGGTGGAGGGATCGTGGAGAGAGATACGCTTGAGGTTGATTGATGTGGTATTTGATGTGGCCCGTGGTGGGGCACGGTGCTTTGGGGATGAAGCGAGTTGGGGATACAGTGGTTGTGGAGATGTGGAGCGAGGAATATTGATTTCATGAACTGATATTGATATGATAAGTTCATGCGTCAAATTGGACTCGGAGGCCATTGACTCCCTAATGATTTGCGATCTGAGGCTGTCCCAGATCCAGAGTGGAGATTCCAAATTCAATATTCATAGAAATGTTTCATCCAGTGGTACTTTTCGCTGTGAATTCATTCGTGGGAATAAGTCACATCAACATCGATATCAATAGCTGACCTGATACAAGTTTCTCGTTGAAGGCATTAGTTTCCTGGATTAGTGATTGGAGACCAGGAATCCCCACAATTTGAACATCTCTCAACCTTCATGGAGTCACCACAATGGCACAGTTTCTCAGCTGGCCGGTGAGATAAGATTTGAATGGCACGTCAATGGTGATGCCCATGCCGATGCCTCATAAAAGCGGGTGGGTGATAATGGAGTTTGTGTTCGGGAATATCATATCACCATATGGATCTGTCAGCGGATCATCGCACCGCTTTAGAAAGAAGTCCCCTTACTGCAAGTGAAAGGAGAAGATGTCAAGGTTGCTGATAAGTTAGCAAAGGCATGTGGAGTATGCAAACATGCTCAGAACAGGATCATGAGTGAACACGGTTTAATAATCAAGCCATTAACTGTATGGACACTGTACGTGATACTCAACTTCTTCACATCAGTGGAGACCAAAGTCAAAAAAAGTTGAAACAAAAAGTCAATGTTGCCAAGAGATGGAATGAAATGCTGATATGGGTGCAGTCATGGCCCATCATCGCCACACCTAATCTCATCATCAACGCCCACAGAGATAATGTAGACCCCACAAAAAAGGCAACACGAACGAAACGAAGCTCGAACGAAACACGCAATGCAAAAGGAAGAGAACAAAACCCAAAAAAAACCGGTTGTTTGAAAGAGGAATTCAATGTGTTCCTTTCGATACGACCGAGGAACCGTCTTCCAAGCTTCCTATTCGCAATGAGATTTACGAATGCGATCGCGATGCGATTTAATATGCACTAGTCCACAATCCCATCTATTCCTTACCTTGACTTGCACTTGCAAACTCAAACCCCACTTGTTCTTGAGAGCTTTGCTTCAAGTGCCATGGGGCGAGGCGAGATACTGCATGTAATAGGCTATGGAGGCAGCTTGGAAGATTCACGAGGGAAGCTCACGAGCTCTTTTGCCCCGCGTGCGCAATTCTTGTCGATGGAGAGTGTCTAGTGGTAGCGAAGTATCTTGATTTTTTTCTTGATAACCTTTGCGATGGTGATGATGATGATGATGATGATGATGTGAAGGAAGGAAGGGGGAATTGTCGATGGAGGGGGATGGGTATGGATCGTCTTGTGTTCGAATCCATACGTAGTAGATCGGTATCAATCGTATCCATAGCTCTCCCGCTTCTTTTCATTATTGAACACAAGACGCGGTGAGATGCGCCGTATCCGAATTCCCATAGTTGCTGTCCTGTAGCCTCTCACGCTTCTTTTCGTTTTAATCACAACACCATAGAATTCAATGAGATGCTTCGAATTCAAATCTCCATAGTAACAACCAATTACATGTCTCTTGTCGTGCCCCTAATCCCCGTAATCCATATGCACTGCTTTGCAGTATGAAAGCAACTTTCTGTATGTACTACGTAAGTAGGTAAGTAAGTAGTGAAATTGATTCTCCCGCACTCCCCCCAAGGAGCCTGAATCTGAGTTCGAGTTCGTCTGAGTGTGACTCCGCCTCCGAGTCGCCACAAAGTCACAAGTCACAAATCAAGTCACAAGTCACGTTCCCGACCTTGCCGCCTAAGGTTATCCGTCTGTCTCTCCACAACCTTCACCAAGTCAGAGCCTGCCATCGGGCTTTTGGCCAGAAGATCTGGACTCTGGTCCATCGGTATCTTTATCCCGCACCACATCAACCACAACTCCACACCAATTGCTAAGTAAGTATTGTCTGTACTCACTACTCACTTACTCAACTACTTGTGCAGCAAAGTGTAAAGTACCTGATACTTACATAATTGCTTGGCTCACCTTGGCTTTGTGGTGCTGCGTGGTCTGCGCTTTGGCATGCAATTGAACGGGAGCCTTGGAGTAGCGGTGGAAACCCTTTTTGCTGGCCAGGCAGCGAGTGAACTTGGAAGCTTTAGTCTTGAGAGGAGCTTTAATTTTTGAGTTTTCTCTTCTCTCTCTTATCTTTTTCCTTTTGCGTTGAATGAGTTTGAGCTTGGGAAAAAGTGGGAACGAGGACCAAAGAGCTGAAGTTTTTGGATTTTCATTCTTCCATTTTTCCATATTTCCATTTTCCTTTTCATTTGTGCCCTGTCTGTGTCAGTGCTTTTCGTTGGAATATTTTCCGTTTTTGTGTGTGTGACACAAAAGATTTTGCTTGTAATGGAATTGGTGAGAAGGTACTAGAGATGGGGCGTGTTGGGTACCTTGCATAAAATGAGTGTGGTGGTGCAGGTACGGTGAATAGCGCTCCGCTATGGCTCCAGGGTCCTTTTTCCTACCTAATCAATTCGCCAATTAATGGCAGTTTTTAAAGTATGTACCTAAGCTGTTCCCTTGGAATGGGGTCAATTCCTTCCCTTTAACTGGACTGGGTAATAGATAAATTGCTTAATCCATAAATCCTTTCAGTTCCACAATCGACTCAGCAATCCTTTCATGCTACTCTACGATACGTGTCTACGTAAAAAACAGCCTCACCGAAGAGACCACATATCAGCAGTCCAGCGCAAGCATTGCATGTGAAACATTGTTTCCACGCAACATTCTATGAATATCCACCTTGTCCCTTGGCCTTTTTCCCCAGATAAAGGGAAAAGGGCAGTGTCGTGTCAGCGAGCAGCAGTGCGTTTTTGAGTGAGACATGCCTGGTACATATACATAGAATACACACATACACACACACACACACACACACACAAAATACACCACAGTCGAGTCACTTGATGCTGGCCCTTGCCTGCATAGATGCAGATTGGCGATGATCTCGTTTATTCTTGGCATTCTGGCTGGGCTAGTAGCCAGTCCAGACTCTATTTGAGGTGCCGAGGTTGGAGAATAGGTCTTGCATTCTTAGAGACGTGGAGACGGACCTACATACTTGTACAGCGCCAAGCATTGATGAGAAGTGAAGATACGAATGAACTGATAGAAGAAACGGGAATCCTCTGAATAAGCCGGAGGGGGAGCAGGTGGAGGAGAGGGGAAGGGGTGATGATTATGCTACTTGACTCTGCCTCGACCCTTTATTGAATGTATTCAGGGATGACAAGGAAGATGAGCATAAGATGAGTGGATGAGCATAAGAAACATGAGGGGCTTAACTTTGACATGTCAATGAAAAGAAGCATCGAAT
Source organism: Allantophomopsis lycopodina (assembly GCA_024752465.1). Lineage (NCBI taxonomy): Eukaryota > Fungi > Ascomycota > Leotiomycetes > Phacidiales > Phacidiaceae > Allantophomopsis > Allantophomopsis lycopodina. The sequence continues at coordinate 2,015,498 of CP103006.1, read as the reverse complement.
GGAATATTCTGGCAATCCACGACCTTTCTTCTTTTTCTCCAACGCACGCGCGCGCAAATCCATCGCGCGAAAATCATGCAAGCCTCATTCATTATGCCTGTGCAGGATCGCATTCTCATTCTTCGAAGTTCTGCCGGCCGCCCTGCCTCAGCCTGGATGGGAGCGCTCATGAAACAAACAGCTCAAATCCATCACTGCGCAGTTCAATTAATTCTCTGCACTGGTGTTGTATGGCACCGGCACCAAGCTCCCAATCTCACCAACACAACAACAATAACAATAACAACAGCAACAGAGTAAATTAATTGGTTGGTTGTGGTTACAGTGCAATATTAAGTAATCATAAGCCAAAAAAATGGATTACTGCACTGTATGGATGTAGGAGCGAGCATAATTTAAGGTACCCAGCCACCCCAGTAAGAAATCCACCATAACAACTGCACAACTCAGCTCTCTCCACCATGGCAACGAGACATCTTTGAGACCCCAAGCAGTGCAGAGCACCTCAGGGCCCAATGGCAGCTGGGAAGATGCCAGTATGTGAGATGAGAACCGTTATACCTCAACAGCTTTCCTCAGCTCACCTCACGCCGAGGCTATTCATAGTGCCTGTCCCTTATTCTGGATTATTATTGTCAACAGCTATGAACCATGTCTTGCACCTGATTATTCTTCAGGATACATCCATAGCTACCCAAACTACTCTATCTGCTGTAAGTACTGTAAGTACTGTAATTAATCTTCTCATACTTGGGCACTTATGGCGCTTAGAGTACAATCACTACTCTACTTACTCACCACCATGTCTGCTTTCGTGGAGTCTTCCTACCTAACTCTTACAGTAGTCTCAAGCCCCCAAACCTAATCATCTCAAATACCGCATCGCACTCTAATAAATGAAAAAGCCACAGAGATCGCCCCATTCACCTTTACATTCCTTGGAGGGGAAAAGAATTCATTGTGCTGTTTCAGAGTGGGAATTGGAAGTTCTAGACCACCAACAACAGGCACATTACACAGTACATTTCACATTGGTTATTCATGTTTACTGTGCCTATGTACCTATGAGAGTGAACCATTTTTTACTTCTTCTCCTCCTTCTCTTCTTCTCCTTTGCATTTCTGGCTTAGTTGCATTAAACTATTTGGTTGGCTGTGGTGAAGTGGAGTTTTTGGTGGGAAGGCCATGGGGAAACTATGCAAACTGTACAGCTGTGCAGGGGTAGATTGGTGGGCATCTTATCTAATTGCAAAAGCCAGCCTTGGCCCTCTTCGCTTTGAGTCTGGGCATTCACTGGGCAGCTGGGCAGCTGGGCATACGGCTTGTTTATCTTTCGACCTGGACATTTTTGGAATTTCTAATTGATTACTGTAGGATACTTTGTTTTTCATGAGTGAATTCTTGGATTTTGAATTTTCTTTTGGGGCTTTGGGCGTAGATTATGGTTGCTAGAGAGTGTGGAGAGGGCGGAGAGGGCGTTATCCGAATATCAATGGAGGTGTCGGGTGAGTGAAGAGCTTCGTAGGCTTATTCGTAATGAATGTTGTTTCATACAATGTAAGGTGATTTTGCGTGGGATATGGGATCAGGTGGAATGGAGCAGGCTGTAGTAGAGTGAGTGGGATTTGTTTCGTTTGTGTGGAGGAGAGGGAAAGTTCATCCTTCTCTTATTTCATTGACATGTTACGTGATACGTGATACGTGATACATGATACATGATACTTCACTTAATCCCATAGGGATGGAATATGTCGGTTTGCGACGGCATCAGGATGCACCGATTCCTGCACGGATTACTCCAAATGGAAGGGGAATGTATGTGGTGCTGGAGAAGTTCAAGAGTCACAGCAGCAGCAACGGGCTTATGCATTGCTTGATGAATGGGGTATCATAGGGCGACATGACTCTTCCATAGTACATCCAGTCAATCAATCACCAAACAAGGACCCATACGCCAACAAAAAAAAAGCATAAGCAAAAGCAAAAGCCACAATAAAAAAAAACCACAATATGCAAATGGCGCAAAAGAGTTTTTCTTTTCTCTCCGAGACTCCTGCGCTCCGCAGAATGGGGGATGGGGATTCTAATGCAAGGCTCAATTGTATGGAAGAAGCGGATAGGTGAGGGAAAAAAACCGATGAGTGAACTGACAAAAAGACTCGGCATTAGAAATCCGTAAAACACCCCATAACACCCATACAAAAATCCATACGATACTCGATTTGCGGAAGCAACGGTGACTGAACGTCGCTTTTCTGACTCCTCTCCCCCTCAAAGCAGACACGATGCACCCAATCAGAGCCTCACATCCGTCAAATCCCTTCCTTTCCGCCCTCCCCCAAAGGAAGAGTCGGCATGAAATCATTTAGAACGCTTTCAGTTTTGAATTTTCCTTCCACTACCTTTTTTCTGCCCGTACTCTCTCTCTCTCTCTCTCGCGCGAGCATGGTTTGTGAAGGGTAGTTAGCATTCACCGACTTCGTGATTGAAATGCGAAAGCCGGGAAGGCCGTTGTATCGTGTTATTGCTCATCCTTCCTGGCGTGCACTCCGAGGTAACCGGCGTGCATGATATGTACATACTTACTTACATACACAGTAACTATGATTTTACTTTTGTTTTAGGAAGACCGTGCTTGGCTAGGCACGGAAAGAAGGGAAGGTTATTTTTCCTTTTCTTTATTGTTATTTATTATTATTATTTATTATTATTTCTTCTTTTTTCTATGAGGACTGTATTGATGGTGCATCCTTTATTTTATTTTTATTTTATTTCTTGCGTATTACACGCATTACTGTGTATTACTGTGTACGTGGAAATACGGATATAGAATAGAATGGGTCTACTTTGCTGTCTGCCTGAGCGGATGCTTAGGATGAGTGGCTGGGTAAGGTGTACGAGGGGCTTAGAATGGTGATCGCTTTTGGGTAGGAGCTTAATAAACTGGAGGGACTCCAGCACATCACAGGGAAGGGAAGGGGAGTTATTCAAGTGTGATTCATCCATAAGCACTTCTAATTGAGATGAGAAATATTGTACGTAGGAGTCGGGAATAAGGATGTGCCGCGAGGCGCAGAGGGATTGGGGGGTAGCTAGTCACTGAATTCTTTGCTCTTTGCTATTTGCTATTTGCTATTTGCATTCTGACTTTCTGACTCTTGGTACTGTATTCGGACAGCGAGCGGCCTTTGATGAAACGTTGCGAGACTGCGAGGTTGCGAGAGAGAGAGAGAGAGGGAATTTGTGCGAGGAAGCGAGGAAGCGCGGAAATGTGCGAGTTTGTGCGAGTTGTGCGAGGCTGCTCTTGTACTTTACTGTCCTTATAGGTTAGTGTGAAAGGGAATATCTAGCGACGATCAATCAAATGCAGTAATAAAATCGAGAATCGTGCTGGGCTGGGGAACTCGCATTTTACTGCATACATTGGGTCTGGACTGGGCGCCGAGCTTGGAGATTAATTGTCGCCGACTCCGTGCTGGCCGCGTTTCTGTGCTGCGCTTTACTAAACTACTGGTGCTAGGTACTATATTATTAAAGGCTGCCTTGTGTGTGCTATGAAGGCTACTACTACTTATGTATGAGAGGACCCTTCAATATTCAAAAGTCAAGAAGAGAGAGAAGTCCATCCACAACAAAACTCCACTTTACTTGGCTTCACTTTGCTTCACTTCACCATCTCATCTATTCTCGACATTCGTGCTGAACTCTCGACACATATCATCTTTTTGGGGTAAAGGAAGAACAGTCGTGCTGAGCTATTCTTACATCCATCCCATGCACATCCAGATCCTCATCTCACAAGGGATCACTCTATTTTGTGCACATTTGAAAAGGAAGCATTTCACATTGGTTGGAGATTAATATCAGTATCCACCTCCCAATCCTTCTCTGGGCAATCCTATCCTATTTTCTATCCTCTTCCACTGTCCTCGATCATCTTCCGAAGACCATATCACTACTTATTCACCCATTTGTGCTTGCATCATACCGCAGACGATCGCCCAGCAGCGCTACACGCGTGCATCAACACCAACACCAAAACGCGAGACACTCAACCCGTCAATCTTTCAGATTTCTACGATATTCCACCAGCACAATTCACCACAGACATACAGAGTGATCAGGTGTGTCTGGTCACACATCAGCTGCATAGACTTGTATCATATCTGGATCGACTTTGGGAATCTCCATCTCACATCCGCCCATCATCTCCTGGCCTGCAAGACCTTGGGGAGCAGAGCAAAGTACGACATCTGAATCACTGCTGAGGGCCATTTGGGGGATTTGACACACAGAAGAACATCACATTGTATCCGTATTTCCACCCACCAACCCAAGCTACTGGGTCATCTCCTCCCTATTTCTTCGTACTGGGGCTCTTGTGTTGCTGGTTGTCCTCATCGTGCCATTTGTAGCAGATGAGCAGATCGTAACCAGGGAAAACTATTTAGTAGTGCCCGTCGTCTCCGTCCTCTTGAACACTCTCCCCACTGCAACTTGTTGCGGAGCGGCTCTCCGCATAAGAACACACAGCGATCGAGAATTCCGGCGACCATCGACGTTTTCGTACCTGCTACACCCACAGCTCGCACCCTCGCTCGCCTTGATTTCTCGTTGCAATAAGCACCAAGCATAAGCACCCGCAACCTGCACAAGCACACGCACACGCACAAGTACACGCACACACGCATAACCACACGCACCAGTTTCCAAGGCAGAACTTTTACCAGAAGTATCGAGCACAAAAACGCAACAGCCACCAAAGACGTTTACTTATCGCCTACACCAACCACAATCCTCTCTCCTACCCTCACCACGCTTGGAGAAGTATCCACCCACATCCATCGTCATCCATCAACATCCACTCACGCACAACAACTTGGCGCACACGGAAAGATCCTCATACTAAACTCCACACTACCAAAGCTACGTACAGAAAAAAACTGGCCGGCTCAGAAGGAAACTAAGAAAGGAGTTTCAATCAATCTCCAGCTACTTATCCTGACTACCGTTCACATCTTATCTCCACCTCTTAATCCCCTAACTTGCTTGCCTACTCCTTCATATCAATTCCCCACAACGGGTCAATGCACTTTGGCATCGTCTTCATATATCATCTATCCATACCCACATCCACATTCAACACCCAGCGCACCTTAAAATAAGAGACGCACGCCACACAACTCACCACCACCCACGACAATCTACGAGACATATCTTCACCAAGTGTCTTATTACTATCGAAACCTTCACACACATATCAGAGACATTTCACCTTCTCACATCGACCACCTCGTCGTCCCGTCCATACAACAACAACTTCACATCCACTTCGAAGGCTTGTCTTTTTCACATCATTGACAACTTGGCCTGCAACCATCACCACCAAACATTTATCATGTCCAGCACTTCCTTCCTCACCAAACTCCAAACTCAACCGAGGTCTACCTTTGAAAAGCCTTCTCTACACCAAGAAGATTCTTGTGACTCAACATCCTCTTCAACATCATCATCTTCACGCGGCTCCTTCACCATGGAATCACCACAACCACGAGTAGGGCCCAGCGTGGAAATCATGCGCTGTTCGCGCTGCACAAAATGTGTCGAGACGATTGCATCACCGAATATGCGCAGCAACTCCAACTCTCTGCGCCGCGTGTCGACTGACGACGCCGAGGCCAACGGCATGGTACGCTTTGGGCACAACCTCTACTATTGTGATCGCTGTGCAAAGATGGTCGGGTACAAATGAAGCCTTTGAAGCCCAGTACCCATACCCTTCTTTCACCAGCGAATCCTTCATGAGATCATGCAAAAAAGTTTAAACAACCGGCCTGCTTACTGCGTATCATACCCACCGCATTCAAATTTAATCTGCACATCATTCTATGATTTCTCCATTGGATTTCGGCCTTCGGTTCGCACGGCTCGCTCTCTCATCACCCCTCAAAACTTACAACAACAACAAACTCCTTTCAACCCCGCCATTGCAATGGCCATCTGCGGAAATCAATCTCGTCTTCGTCTGGTGTCCGTGAGACACATCCGAACTCTAAAAATGACAGCCGATTTCAAGGGTCGCATATTGCGGCTCTACCCACGCATTGACGTCAGAGTGCATCGCGCAATTCCGCTTCTGGATTTCAGTCCCCCCACTATCTCCACCGCCTTACCGAACGACAGCATCACTTGCATCATTGGCAAGACCCTGGCATCGTGGCATTGGTTTTACCCTCCGCATCCTGATCTGGCCTGGCCTAGACCTGGCAAAAAAAGAGACCCATTCATCCTGATCTGACCGAGACTTTTTGTCCTTTAGCATGGACCCCTTTCGCGCCGTTCCGCAGCAGCCCGTCGTCCGTCGAACATGAAAAGGTTGTTGTGCGGATTTATCTCCGCCCGCCTTTGACTTTGACGGACTCGCCTGTGCATGCATTGGGGTCTGTAAAGGTGTCCGTGTTGGAAGCTTCTGGCTGTCTGGTCTACCTTTTGCTGGTCTAGTTCCATGGTCGTGTCTATTTGCGCGGGAAAACCGTGCTCGACTCTTCGGTCTCGGCCTTGATATCGCTGTGATCGACTGGCTGTGCATGATTATCGTTGCGTTTGGAGGGGGCATATTACGTGCGACTCGCTCCATCGCAGGCTGGGGAGATTGCAGGCTGTGGAGTCTATGTTCTGCATCGGGGAATTTTTATTCCCTCAAATCTCTCCTCTTTTTCCCTTTTCTCTTTTCATATCTTGCCAATCAAAATTTCCTTTGTCATTTCTTTTACTACTGTATTCGTTCTGTGTGGTTATATATATACCGCATTTCTTTTTTCCTTTGTCAATGCACTTGTACTTAGCGAGCGGCTTTTATACCAGGCGTTGGCTGGATTGGATTGAAATGCCTCTATCCTATTGGATGAGGATGATGGCGTTTTTGGAATTGGGATTAGGAGGCATTGGGATGGGAAATGCAGCTGGTTCTGTACTTTTGGATCACCATATGGAGTGGCATTGAGACTTGAGACTGAGATTAAACATTATATAAAGATAAAGAAATACAAAAAACATTTATATAATCATTTTCCTTGTGCTTTGATGTGATGTGAATGTTTATAATCCTTACTTGTTTCTAGGTTGTGTCAGCCTTATGAAGTAGGTTATAGTTTTCGAGTATCGACATTATAAAAGTATATATTCTGAAGTGTATGTGATATAAGGTGTTGTCCTTGTGATTGTTATCCTTGCGGTGAGGCTATCCTTATGGTGAGGTCATATTTTCAAGGGCATATAAATTCCAGAGTATATATATACTCTTGGATGACATCTTTTTAACGTAGATTATCATTCTCAAGACATATAAGCCATCAGCTATCTACTTTCGGTATTATCTTACCAACGTGACTACGCCCAATTATCATAAGGCTGTAGTTAAACAGTTGAAGCCCATGACATCAATCAGGTAATAATCATTCTTGGTAGTGTATGCAGCCCTATATGCGACAGGGCGTCAGCATCTAGTCTGCTGATCCTACTAAGATAACATTGTTCCCGATCAGGGTAAGCATGAGATATATCAATCGAAACAGACTCTTTCATCAATGTTGCTATCGTCAGCCTCTCTTTATTCGTCACTCATGACTCCATCTATGCTAATCAGCAACACTGTACAGATTGATTTGATGTAAAACACACCCCACGTTTCGCGGCCTAAAATGCATTGTAGGATTGCTAGTCTTGGTCTTTTCTGATATGAGTATCCCGCTCGCTATACATCATCTGAGCACAGAAACTTCTGAAACAGTCATGCTATCACGTCAAAGGTGAGGAATAAGGGGCTTGCCATGTCACTATATATCAGCACTGACTAGCCACGTCCAATATCCAAACGAGCCGCCTGGGTTGCCATTGAAACAACTGTACCATTGGCACTTCAGCACTTCTATTCCGCGACTTTATCTACATCAGCATATCAGCAATCCCTCCTTCAGAGTGCCACGCTGGACTGCCACAGCCAACATCCCATCTCACTACACTTCCGCGCACATGAAGATAAATTCCAACAAGGCTTACACTCGCTCCCAACTCAGCTGACCTCACAAAATGCCCAACCGCGCAAGATGAACACATCTTCCATCATCACCAGGTATCATCGCCATGTGTCGAGCGACGCAATGGAACTTGCGGGACGCTTGCATGGAGAGCTTTCAAGTATAGGCGGTGGACTTCTCGCATGATATCTACTTTCCTGACTTTTCTGGAAGATTGCGGTGCCGCTTTGAGGGCGGGTGCTGACCTCGACTGCTAGGGAAATCTCTTGTGGCTGCTATGATGAGTTCTCAGGGAAATGGTATACTATATTCGACATGAAGGTAGCCTTGCCGGTGGCATTATGTTTATAACGTGGGGGGCTTTTTGGTATCTTTGCTATATGATAAAAATAACCCCTTTATTCAGTTGCGTGTGTTTTCTTCCTTGGCTTTAAATCTTTGTCTATTTGTAAAGAGAAGGGAACTATAATTTTACTTGATTTGTTATGTAAACGTTTTTAATTCAAGTGTATGACTATTTAATCCTATCATCCGATCTTTAAATGTCAAAGGATATGTTTTGGGTGTGAGGTAGGTAATGATGTTGCATGTAGAAACCGAATTTAAACATCAAAGATAACCTAATCTAATAATAATGCCACATCCATGACAGTACTGTACAAATTTAGCATGCTAGAAACAATAGCAATATAATAAAGTTCCATTCTTAAGATATTAAGCCATACAATTCAATTAAACACCAAGAGTGTTGATTTGTAAGTTAAGTAGTCAACCCCTACATTACACTGAGGTGCATTTTCAGAGATATCATAAGCAACTCCCTTCACCGTCATTTCAGATCCCCAAATTAACATAGCAATAATTTTCGAATTCTCCACCAGCGCAAAATAGTAATGATAATGGTATATCCACCCACCCAAACTCCCCATCGCACCATCACACTATCCCAAACTTCACATTCTCCGGCGTGCAAGGCGGCGTAAAGCCCATCAAATCTCCCATAAACCCCTCCCTAAATCTCGCATACGGCTCCATCCGCTCAACATATCGTATCCAAACCGTGTTTTCCGCCTGCCAATCCATCCCCCCCTCACCCTCCACCTCAAGCATCCCCTCCACCCCCTGAATTTCCTCAACCCATCTCCTCAACGCTTGCCGCAACGCCTCCCTCCACCGCTCATTCCGTTCACAAACCTCGCACTCCCCTTTTGTGCCGGCACTAACCCCTCCTACACCACAACTCTCGTGCATACCTCCCACAGCAGCGCCAAAGCCCGCACACGCAGGCTGAGGATGTGAATGCGAGCGCGCAGCACGACGATTTGCACGAGAATGAGGGTAGCGTCTGCCCATTCCATTACCCCCTCCATAGCCCGGTCCATTGGCGACTGCTCTCTCGACGGGGTACGGGCCAACATATCTTCCATTCCAGTTCCGTCGCTGATGCTGACGATGATTTGGGTCCCTGTAATGATTTGCAGCCTCTTGATTATTTGGGCCTCCAGAGCGCTGTTGGTGTGGTGGCTGATGTGATGGGGTTGGAGCCGGAAAAGGATAGTGTGGGGGTTTTCTGTTGCGGCTGCGGTTGGTATTGCGTTTTCCCATGGCTAGGCGATGCCATGGTATGCTGGAGCTCACGAGTGAGGTGCGCTATATACTTTGTGGCGAAGAAAGAGGTGTAGAAAGAGGCGCTATGTAAGACATGATCTAAGCGCTTGCTCGCGAAGAATCCATGCACCGAAACCCATAAAGAGTTGTTTAGTGGTTGCATTGTATGTTCAGAATCATCTTTTCATTATCTTTTGGATGAGATGTTGACTGATATGACTGTAATTATGCCTAAGCACACAAAGGCCGTGTACGTCTCTTTACTTGGCAGCTTTTTTGTTGTTGGTTTTGTGTTGTGCTGTCTTCCAACTTATTCTCCGCTTGACTGACTGAACGTCTATCACAAGCTGTCTATATTCTTCAAGACCATTGTGGCGGACCTGTTTTTTATTTTATTTTAGTTGCCACCTGATTCTCTAATCCATCCCCACTCTTTTAACAATTGCTGAGCACGATATTCCGTAGCCCAACCCAAATCACTCTCAATTCCCCTGATCAAATCCAAAACGATTCTCTGCTCACTACTTTCCGTCAGACATTGGCCTGCAACAAAAAGCGGCTGCAACATATTGATCCTGACACTTCCATTCGGTCTAGCGAGCGCAATCCCGCAAATTTCGTAGCTGTGATATTTTACTCCAGCGTGAATAGATCGATAGGAGTGGAGTCTTGTACCGATGGTCGTTCGTCGAGCAGTAGATTCGTGGGGTTTATTTGTGAGAAGAATCACACGTGCCATATGATAGCACTGCATGGTTGAAGCGCACATAGGGATGCTATACCAAACTTCTGAGAAGACCGTACGTGGGGAGCCATCGGGACCTGGGACTGGATCGAGACGTGCACAGGCTTTGAAGGTAGCCGGGAGACCTTGGTACCAAATATCAAGCTCGCGTTCTAATTCATGCCAGCGCTCGAGAAGTGTCATTTGGTTGATACCGATGACACTATGAGGGGACAATCGATCTTGAGGGTAAACATTGTCGACTGAGTCTCCACAAGCAAGGAAGTTAACAATCTTGGAGAGAAGCCATATCAAGGCATTGGATATCATATCCTCGCGCATGCCACGTTGTCCTTCAACGTTGCTTGGACACACAAAACCATGCTCATCAAGAAGGAGACCGGCTGTTCTCCAAATAGCTAGATCAAAGGTATCAAACCTCGTCGAAGACTCATTTATAACTGTCATTTGTCAATAGATGTTCCCAGAGTTGTTTCAACCAGCACTTACATGCAGCCAAAAAGTCCTGCCTCGCAAAGTTCCAAAACGTTGCCTTATGAGCGCGTGAAGAATGTCTTCTCAAGAGCATTGCTTCATTGTCAGCAAGATCAAAAAGTGACTTCGTACCACTCAAATGCCTTGCCCATGCTGTGGTAGTGTTATCCAAAAATTCGTAGACACACAGGATTGCGCCTGCAGCCAACGTCTCATCGGCAGGCGAAGATTGTTTAGAAGGTCTCCGTCGTCGAGTGGGAGGGCTATTGTAATCATTTACAGATGGTGTGGTGCCCAGCGATCGAGGTGTGCTTGTACTCTCGACTTCGTGATCAACCGCAAGCATTTGGTTATCCTCCACAGCTCCAGACTGTGCTAGCGCATCCATAAGCAACGATATTGCTTTGTCGTAATATGTAGCCCCTATATATGCCCAATCAACGGTATGGCCTGGTGTTCCATAAAGTTCCATTTGAGCTTGCTGTGCTGCTGCTCCTCCCATGACAGCTTTTCGACCTTGTACACAGCTCAACTGTTTGGCAGCATAGGCACACGCGGCATATTTAAGGAGGGGGTTGGTAATGGCCTGTACCGGGACATGATGGGCAAAATAACATTCAAGATCGTATAAATCCATCCTGAGATAATATTAGTAGTCGACTCAAATACTTCATTCAGAATTATTTTGGAATCCCACTCACCAATGACCCGTCGTCTCTGAAAAATGGCGCATGAGAAATGCTTCTTCATGGTCGCCGATCGTTGGCTGCTGACTAGATGCCACCAAGGCTGGATCAATTGGCGATGACTGAGATGATCGTGGATGATTGAGTATGAAATTCAGGGTATTGCTAGCCGGCATACTATGCGCAGACGGACTTCTCGTAACCTCTTCACGGCCAGGTGTATGCGATGCCGCAGCCGCAGCTGAGAGAGCATCAAGACCTGGAGCAGCATCATTGACAGGTCTAAAACCTGGACTCCATGGTGAAGGTGTATCGTGGATTACCCCATTGACAGAAGGGACTCTCATTTCGCGCGCTGGTTCATTGTTTTCAATACTCTGTTGTCTAATATCTTCCGGCTCGGGCGACGGTCCCATATTGTAGGGATCCGTTACACCAATAAATGTAACTATTCACAAGTCAGCGTGTACCTTGCTAGGAGTCGGAGGGGGTTTACCTTTCTTCGGCACATCGACCCAGACATGTTCCTCATTGAATGTATTCTTATAAGCATAGAAACTTCCCAGCCTCGCATTCACGTCGCCCATCTGCACATCTTCCTCATTCAAGCTCGGATTCTGCTGATGTCGAAAAACGACACCAGCACTGGGCATACACTCTCTCGAGGCCTTTCGACATTGCCCACAGATTGGTTTGACCTCATCACACTTCAGTTTTCGTTGTCGACAGGTAAGGCTATTTGCACCGCGTCAGCCGGCCTGTAAAACGCCACAAAGGAGAATTTGGAAACCCACCAGCCCGTACGGGACCTCATTGCCCTAGCATGCGCTTTTCCGACTCGCACCGCCGTGCTCCTGGATCCTTAATTCGGGGGCGAGTAAGCGTACAAAGTTCATGGTTCACCTTGTTCTCGTTGTGAGAGCGAGAAGGAGAGGGATGGAGATGTAGAATCTGAGTGAGAAGTGGGAATGTGGGCTTTGATGGGGAATTGCACCGGCTCAGCTGGATGAGGGCTGGCTGACCTTGTGCAGGCTTACGAGGGTAGTTTTGTTACATTTGCTCCGGCCCTTTGCCAGTTCTCGCCCGGGCCTTTTGCCAGGGCCACTCAAAGCGTGTGCCAGTTTGGTGTCAAAAACAGCGCGGAGGCCCCGCCAAATGAGCTTTAGTGTTGTCGTGGAGGTCTCTACTGTGGAGACCCCAGACCCCACGTCATAACACACACGAATCGCCCTTTTGCCAGAGTCGCAGCGACCATTTTTACTTTACTTATCGTGCCTATCCCACCAAATACCCTTCCCCTCCAGAAAAAAAAGAGAAAACGCGTCTCTTATCTCTGCTGCTTGTGTCCCATCGCCATCTACACATTCGGAAAATATATACATGTTCAGTTTTAATCCCATCAATTCCATCAGGTCCATTACACCCAACAAGGGGCAAATCCATGACAGTGCTGCACAGCATAATGGAAATGTACATACTTAATCTAATCCCGAATAACTGAATCTGCAGCTAAGAGATCCAACAGCTGTCGCCAGCTCGTTACCCCTCCTCCAGCACCATGCTCGCCACCTGCCCAATCCTCCTTCACTCTGTTCGCGAACCTCCCACCAGAACTGCGCATCTATATATGGAAGCTCACTCTTCCTAAAAGGCGCCTCATCGAGGTACGCTTCGACTGGGAGACGAAAGGTTTTGAGTCCTTCCAGCCGCCTCCCATCACCCTCTCAGTATGTACGGAATCTCGCACCACCGCCCTTGAAGTGTTCACGCTCGCATTCAAGGATAAATCTGGCGTCGAAAGCATTCCGTTTGATTACGACAGCGATATTTTATACATGAGGCCGGTGACGTTCAGCAATGCGTCTTTCTCTTACTCACGGCCTGGATCGACAAATATGGCATGCAGGGACTATTTGAATGGCGTTGGTACTGATGTGGTCTCTCGGATAAAGTACTTGGCTGCAGACGTACATCTTTCACTTGAAGGCTTGTTTGAAATTGATACCGACACATCAAGGGAGGTATCTCTCTTAACAAGATTCAAAAGCCTAAAGACCTTTTATGATGCGACAAAACTAGGGTCGTATGAAAAGTATGAAGGAGAAATCGAGGAAAGGACCGAGGACGAGATGAGGATACTTGTGCCCAATTTATTTGTAGGGCGTTACAAACAAAATCAGAAACCGTGGATGCAGCTGGTTGCGATGCTGAAGGAACAGCAAAATGCCAAGGAGCTGAAAGACGAAGAGGACGCATCAGACATAACACTATGGGGATTGGAAAACGTGACTATTAAAGGGCTTTTGATGACACAGGACATGCGAATTGAGTGGAAGGCGGAAGGTTCGTATGCTAGCCGCTATAATCGTATGGTTTTTCAGGGCTTTTGACAAACGTTGAGCTGGACACGACTAATGATATCAAATGCTGTACACGGTCCCAATGTTAAATGAAACAAGATAGGTAGATTAAATTGTAAATTATTTAGCTAATTATTAAACTGTTAGACTTCTTCAAAAGTTTCCAATAAGCACGTTAATTCATGATATATAAGCCCAAGCAGATTTTCTTTTCAGCTTCCTACAATGCTTGTTCAAGCTCATCTATAACGGAATTGCCTGTACTTATCACCTACATAAATAACTCTAGTCATCGCGTAACACTTGTCATCGTTGTTGATGTCGTCGTGCTTCAATTTCTGTGTATAGGTGATGCTATCTTAGCCGCAACATCACAACCATCATGATCTGAGTGCTATACACCCGAGACGCAGTCCACACGGATGCTATAAGGTGTTAGAGATGATATTTATGTGATAATTGAGAAAACCTGAGGAAAAACCCTATCTTACATTGGCATCTGATTAGGTGGCTACCATAACTACAATTTTATAGTTCAGTCAAAAAAGCACACAATCCCAGAGATCTCTTCTACATATAGTAATAGCATAGCATAGCAAACTTTATATACGTAAAACTACAGCGTGCCAAATTCTGGATGATTTGGGATTCAAGGATAGAAGTTTTGTATGTGCTAACAGTATATCTATTAGGTACTTTAATGGGCAAGGCTACTTGGCCAAGCTCGTCTGCGTCTGTTCAGTCTTGAATTAAAAGAGTATATAGCAAAGCAAATCAATCCGGTGAGATATTGCGTGCTAATAATTGGAAAGGTCTTCGAAAATAAATATTAATAATATTTGCATAATGTCTCCAATCCAGAGACCTTACTGTTTTATATTCCTGAATAGGTTCATGATAGAGAGAGTCCTCGAGTATAAATGTATTTCTCATTGCACTTCTCTTCTGCTTCACTTTCAACAAATACGTTTGGTACGATAGAAATCAAAATACGACATCACGGCATATAGTTCGAGAGCTAGATTGGGTTTTCAACACACTGATTAGCATCAACTATACCATCAGAGGTATCGACACTATATCACTACCCAAAATCTAATTTTTATCACATGGATTGTACGTATCACTTAAAGCCTTGATACCAAATATATTATGGCATTTTTGATACCATTACTCTCCGCTTTTACAATTTTTAATACACTGACAAAAATTCTCCGTATAGTCCAAGATGCCAACTATGCACCCCAGGACATTAATGGCGGGACGTATCAGAGATATTCTGATGCTGAAGAGGCTGTCAGTTTTGCCTTGGTTCCTTTCGTCCCTTCTGAAAGAGAATCATACAACCGGACCTGGTCAGAAGCTAGAGACGCCACCACTTCACTTTCTATCGACGGCTCTGGAAAGGAGAACTCGTTTGCTGCACCATACGATGAGAACATGGAAAGGATAATGCGCTTAAAGTGAGCATAAACCATTCGAAATTCTCGTATATTACTTGCTGAGAAACTTATATTAGCCTAGAGCATGCCCGCGAGCCACCTCTTAACTTCAAGTACTTCTTCGACCTACCACCTGAAGTTCGGATCCTCATCCTCAAACACGCTCTGCAAGAAGAGTTCACCATTATCATCCAAGCGATCCCTGACAATGAATGCGCAACTTGTGACAATTCAGAGCTCAAGAAGTACAGGGGACTCTGTCACCCCCTTCTCGAATTGTACCCGAGTTTGCGCGAAGAAGGCGCACGCATATGGTTTAGCAACAACTTCTACTTCCACAGTTGCTGGTCACTCGCCAGTTCCATACTAGAGATCAGCCCTATCATCATACCGTACCTAGGCATATTCATCACGAATATAGCTCTGAGCTGGACGGTTGAGGGAGCGTCTGCTGCGGTCCAAGAGCTTTATAAACTACAAAACTTGATGGCACTTCACTTGCCTATGAACATACATTTCTTCTTGAGGCCTGTGCCCCATGGGACTTGTAGAAAGGACTTGAAGAGGTTCCCGGGATTCAGGGGGCTGCGAGAATGGAAGGAGACCATGCCTAATTTGCTGGCAGTATTTGTGGTGTGGAATCCGAACTGTCAGCTTATGAATAGGAGACAGAAAGGACGATGCAGTGATATACAGATGTTTTTGAAAATCAAGAAGAAAAAAAAGGTTAAGACGTGACCTTCTTCATTTATTAAGCCAAGACTATTCTCGGCTTGAAGGAAACCATATAAAGCGGAAATGGGAGTGTGGTTCTGTTAGATAAATTTGGGTAGTTAGGCGTTTGGTGTTTGAATATAAGTTGAGTTTGCTTATATCTTCGTGATTGATTCCTTGGTCAAATAAATAAACGCTGTGAAATCAAGCGTTATAGAATACCGTGTGATGTAGCGAATCTCTTTTGGAAGAGGCATATCGACTGAGAGATGAGCCGTGATAACGTTCTACACATGTTTTCAAACAAATAGGGAGTCGTTGAGTGAAGCTTATATTCTTTTAACTATCTAACTGGTTTCTTTCATTATATTTAGCTCTTTGGCTACCTGTTCATAATAGTTGGGATTGAGCTGAGACCGGGAATGAACTCAAAATGATTTAGTGTAGTAGAAATGGAGGATGATTGTGAATGAAGTGGATTAGATATCCATGCAAAAACGTATTCGAAGCTTTCAACGCCGATTGTGCAACCTATGAATCATCCATTCAAAAAGCAAAATACCATTTTTCAACTTCCGTATCCCTGCACTCCAATACCCTAGTGTCAATTTCCAATCAAGCCCAGACTTATGCATTATATGCCTCTTAAGACCGGCCTGTTACTACTTTGCCTCCCTGCACAATAACCTGTTCATCAATGCGTTTCTCAATGTCTCCATACTCTAACCTCTTATAAGTAGATATGCGCGCTGCATTCATATCGATATCGAAGAAGCGGATTCGACGGTGATATCCACCATAACCACCGTAACCACCGAAGCCTGCACCACCACCGTAGCACATCCATAGAGCCGGCTCTTCGGTGTCAGCATGCTTGTTCAAAGAACAATAATCGTTTACGTGGTCGCTAGTCTCTATTTAGCGCTGTGTCTTGAGAAAAAACCTTCGAGAATACTTACTGTCCACAGCTGACCATCATTACACCCTCTTTTACTAAAGCATCTCTAAAACCCGAGTTGAAACCTGGTGCCGTCACGCCCTCTTTCCACGATCCTACTATTAGGTTATGTTCCTCACGGTATTCGGGCAACGGAATGTGGATAAAGGCTAAATCCATATGCATGCCGGTATATGCTGCATGTTCTTTCTTCAGCCCCTGGGCTGTCTCAGTAAACCAATCAATCTGGTTCTTCTTCAGCCAATCATAACCCTTAAAAGCTCTCTCATCGGGAGAATATGCGTGTGTATCAAGTAAATAGATAGTCAAGGCTGAGTGCTTCCCAGTTCCTCGAGATAGAACTTCCACCACGTAATTTCCTACTCCATCAATATTTTCTGGTCCGGCTTGAGATAAAGAGTATGGAAGAGACTCAATCAATGACATTTGGCTTGCCCGCGAAAGGGCTCCTTCATCATCGTGGTTACCGAATATGCTTGCGTACGGAATTTGTCGCTTGATAAAGAGCTCGGCATATTTGAAGATAGCCTGTAATGTCAGCCAGAGTCATCACTATTTCCATTGATAGCTCAATACTTACACTTTGAGCATCGGGGGCTGTATCTCCATTGACCTGATCACCACTCAGAATGATCAAATCCGGTTTCTCCTCATCTAGCAAACGTCCCACGAATTCCAGTGTCCTTGGGTCTGCATCACATCTACCTCCGTTGTGACCTTCAGGCATTGCATCTCTACAAACACCAAGTCCCGTACTCAGATGGATATCCGCTACTTGCATGATCTTGAACTTCCCATCATTTCGTATACGAGGTTGTGGTTTCGTAATAGGCACCTGTGTCCCTCTTCGCACACTGAGTCGAGCCTCATGGTATTCCCCAGAACTAGCAAGAAGCAATCCAAAATCTGTAATCCGCCATCCTACTCGAGGGTCTACGGCATCAGCGCCAAAAAGTACGTCCACAGAAGTGACAGCCTGTTGCGAATCGCTTGCGTGTCGTTTCGCTGATCGTTTGAGCCAGATACCGGCAGGTCTCGACTCCCACCTCTCATCACTTTCACCCTTGATTCCAGTCGCAGGATCCAATCTTCCCACGCTCAAATCAACGACCACCTTATCTTCCGGTCCCAATTCCTCTTCCTTTTTGCGCTGTATGTGCACATAAGCACTCGACACCCACCCCGACCCTAAATAAAGGTCCTTTTCAATACGATGCCAGCTCTTCTCCGAGTCGAGTCGACAGCTACTAAGCAAATTGATTTTCGAACATTTTGTGACTGTAATATCCGTAATGACCAGCCCTGGATGATGAGCTGGCATATATTCGTGAATGGCAGAAGGAAGTACACGGAATCGATTGTCAAGCAGAAAGACCACAATAATGGAAAAGACTGTCAGAGCAGCCAGCTGGATGGCCGTCCTCACCTATAATGTATCAGTGAACAAATCCTGCTGTATGCCCAGAGCAGAAATAATAGGCATAGATTAGCTGACTCACGATTCTCCTCGTCATGACGATCGATCGACAGTGTCGAACAGTTACCTAAGCGCCGTGTGAAATCTATGAGGCTGGCGAGCAGCAAGGTCCATCAGCGCAAAAAGCTGCGCGACCACATCTCTTGTTGAAGAAAAGGAGTGCTTGAGCTTCAATCGTTGTCGATTTACTCTTCGAGTTTGACAGGGACAACGGTCGCCAGCAACGTAGAATCTGGGGCCGCCGCTATTTTGGATGATAGGCCCCTGTTTGCGCGACTGGTCGGTGCTAGAGCCCTGCAAGAACCATGCATCCATGCCTGCCTACTGTTTATTTTCGCCGAGGATGAACGCCTCGCGCCCGACGAAAGAACTTCGGGATTGCTCGTAGATAGAACTGCGATCCTTGAGCAATTTTACAATGTCTTTATCCACGTCGAGGTGTCTCCCTCTGTGTAGCAGACATACTACCAGAGCTTCATTTCTTTCTGGCTCTTGTCGAAGAACACCTCCCCTCCATCGTCATTTCACCAACGAGGCTGTGGTTGAAGGTAAATTTTCTGATCCTAATATTAAACATGGTAAAAAGCTAACGTTTACTCTACAGAAAACGACATTGTGTTATTGCAACAGAAGAGCGGGCCACCAAATACTGTTCTCACAGCTCCATTAACTGCTACTGGTAAAGATAAGTGGAAAACAGGCCCTCGAACCGATTCTATCGAACAATCGCAAATCATCGGGAAAAAACTACGTGATACCGTGGTTTCGAAGAGAGGAGAACTTTATCGATTATGTAAACCTACACTTGGTGAATACGTAAACTTTTGTCCAAGAATTGTCACTCCTGTCAGTACACATGAGTATGCATCGAAAGTTAATAGCTGACTTAATAGATCTACCCTGCAGATGCAAATCTTATAGTATCATTGCTCGATATCAATCTACCCCGATACGATGAGAGCTCTGACAATACCGCACCCTTCGAGATATTTGAAGCTGGTACAGGTCATGGTGGACTGACTCTACATCTTGCTCGAGCTGTACATGGTGCTAATCCACCCTTACCGCAGAAGGCTGTGTCTCCTGTAAAAACGTTAGATGATGCGGAGAACAAGTCCCCCAAATTCAAAGAGACATTCAGTACGCTGATGGAAGAAGTGCTAGAGAAAACTTCCGCAAAATTTTCTGAGCAGGAATATGCTTCGAAGCGCCGTGCTATCATTCAGACTCTTGATATCTCAGCCTCACACTCCGGTTTTGCAAAGAAGGTCGTAAAGAATTATAATAACGGCATGTACTTTCGAAATGTCAATTTTCACGTTGGCACAATCGACTCCTATCTCTCCACCCGCCTTCAAGATTCGGAGGAGCCTTTCCTCGAACATGTCGTCCTTGACCTTCCTTCCACTCATGACTTTCTCGAAATTGTTGCAAAGGCTCTGAAGCCCAGTGGCACTTTCCTAGCTTTTTGCCCAAGTATCACGCAGATCAATAGCTGCGTATTAAAGGCCAAGAAAAAGAATTTGCCATTTTGGCTGGAGTCAGTACTAGAGATTGGTCCTGCAGCTGGAGTTGGTGGAAGACCATGGGATATCAGAGTTATCAAACCTAGAGCTCTCGTGAAGGCTCAGGAAGAAGCTACAAAGATGCGTAAAGAGGGTGCAGAAACGGAAGCAATCGAGGCTGCAGATCTCGGGAATGAAGCTGCAATAGCCGAGGATTCCAGCCCTGATATGGAAAAGAATGGAGAAGAAGATGGTTGGGAAATGGTATGTAGACCAAAAGTTGGTTCTAGAGTTACCGGTGGCGGCTTCATAGCTGTCTTCAAGCGCATGGTGTTGTAAAGAAGATAAAGATACTCGTAGATGTAAGATAGATGTACTATAGATAAACGATCGACCCGGTAGTTACTTAGAGTCAAAATTGAAGCCAGAAACAGATTGCCACTCATAAATCTTATGTCCATAAGTAGACAATGATAATGCAAGGAGGCAAGGTAGCATCTCAGAGGTTCAGCTAAACAGGGGTCCTTTCACATGCAAGCAATTAGGTTCCAAGACGACCTTTGGTGCTTGAACCGGCAATCCGGGAGATCAGCAGTCGAACCCCAGCATCAGCATCAGCATCAGCATCAGCCTCGGACGACGCGAACACGAATGAGAACGCGAACGTCATTCGGCTTTAAGCTCAATGATAATCGCGGCCGCATATAAACTCATACAACCTACCTCACAAACTCAGCAATACACTTAAAAATGGCTACAGAAATTGAAGGAACCTTCAAAATCAATGGAGCATCACTCTATACTAAAACCTGGAAGGTTTGTTTACCAATTTGCTGCAGCAACCATCAATACTAACAGCCATCTTCTAGCCCGCTGGTCCGCCCAAAGCCATCTTAATATGGATTCATGGCTTCTCCGATCACGTACATCGATACTATGAGCTCTTCCCGACCTTAGCATCCCGAGGCATCGAGGTTCGCGGTTTCGACCAGCGAGGCTGGGGTCGATCCACAGCGACGACAGGCAAAGGCAATGCAGGACCTTCCTCACAAGTGGTATCTGAAGTAGCGGCCTTCATCTCAGCACAGCTACCCTCTCCCGTACCTGTCTTTGTCTGCGGACATTCGATGGGCGGCGCCGAGACACTCACGCTGGCTTGCGATCCGCAGTACAAGGAGCTGACGGGGCAGTTGGCTGGCATCATGACTGAATCCGCACATATCGGCTTTCCAGAGAGTGAAGCACCGGGCAGCCTTGTAGTGTTTGCGGGCCGCATGGCAGGGAAGCTTCTGCCGCATTTCCCGCTTAAGCACGAGATTCCTGTTGAGAAACTCACTCGCGATCCAGAGGTCATGAAGAGTATGAAGGAGGATCCTCTTTGTCACAACACCGGAACATTGGAGGCCCTGGCGGGCTTGTTGGATCGAGCTTTTGCTCTAGAGAAGGGCGATATGCGTGTGAATGACAACGTTCGTGCGCTCTGGATCTCTCACGGCAGTGGTGACCATTGCACTTCTTTCCCAGGTAGTAAGAAATTCTACGAGGATCAGACTCATATCTCAGATAGGACTTTTAAGGAGTATGAGGGCTGGTCGCACCAGTTGCATGCGGATTTGCCAGAAACCAGGGCTGTTTTTGCGAAGGATGTCGGGGATTGGATCTTGGAGCATGTTGGCGGTGAGGAAGCAAAGGCAAAGCTTTAACGACTTATGGGTTCGAGTTTGGCGTTGAACTGTCAGAGTATTTGAAGGTTGCTATTTCTATACGCTTTTTGTCTTCTAGCGGCATCGAGTTCATGTATGCAATGAACGAATATGAAATAATGAAGAGTAACCGAAGGTGGAGAAATATACTTTCCGCACAGTCCATCTCAGGTTGTGACACTGATTCTGGAAGCAAATAGACACTGGGAAGAACTTTAGAACATATCCTCCTGTCTCTATGTTCACGGAAGTAGCAGTTATAGCAGTGGTGTTGAAATCAACAGAACTGTTAAAAGAAGTCAGGTCTGACTTCCGAGATCATAACTCAGGAACTGATCAAACTTTACAAAATAGGCACCATTTATTAGTATCTTCCAACTGACTGATTGTTTATCACAGGTTTTTACACTGACGAGCCAATTACCTCCTTAATACTAGTCTATCTACTGTGTAATGAAATCATAAACAGAAATACGGCTTGGGAATCTTGGATATCATTGTTGCGTTGTTTGCTCTAAATTGTTTTGATGTATTTTCATTATCACTCAAAGGCCAGTGTCTTACGATTCATCATTGGCCTCAGATCTTCCTTCAACCTAGGGATAGATCCATATCTCGGGGGCGCCAGGAAGTTGTTTGCATACTTGGGGTCGCCGTAAACTCTCTTGCCGGACTTTCCAGGATAATATAAGACAGGCTCCCAATCCTCAAATTCAGCAAGATGACCTTGCAGAGTCCATAGACGTAACAACAATCTGTTAGTATTGCTTTTGGCCTTGATAACCACAATTTCGTCCTCAAAGACTTCCATATTCTTCCGTATCTCATCGCATTTCTCCTCCCCAAGCAAAACCTCTAAATTGTGCACCGCGATCTTTCTCTGTTTGATGTCCAATGTCGCAAATTCTCCAGGCCCCTTTCCCATGCCACAATTTTCCTTTCTTGGTAACCAAAGTACAGCTCCCACGCCCTTCTTCTTTCCCACTTCTTCAAAGGTCTTGCATCGATTCAGATATCCGCTGCCTCTCGTACCTATATACCTCAAGTCCTCTACTGTGCGTCTCCTCATCAACTCAGTAACAAATGTCTCCATATCTGCACGCCAGCCAATCTCATTTCGCTTGAGATTACGTGTAACTCTCATGCGCCGAGTAGGAAACGCCTTCTGCCAGGCGCCAAAATGAGGGGATTGTTTGTTCATTACGCAATGCAGAAGTCCCTGCCGAGAAAGCATGTAGCCTTTCGGGCCATATCTTTTCGACGTCTCAGAGAAATCCGTAGGATTTTTGGCTTCTGTCTGTGTAGGTGTGTCCAAAGAGTCGTCCACGTCAGGTATGTAGTTGCTATCCTCATCTACCTCATCTTCTCTTGATGCTGGCTCTAATGGCTGGGAGAACTTGGACGTTAGACTACGAGGTTGGTAGAATATTTGTTCCGTCTCTGGATGCCTAATGAGCTCGAAATCTCGGAGGAAGTAAGAGGGAACTCGGGTAGACGTAATCGCGCAATTCCGGACCGGCGTTGCGAGAGCTTGAGCATATGGGTTTCGAAGTAGTTTCCGCTGGAACGGAGTAGGTTCTTTGCTGGGTCTAGCTTTGCGAGTTCGAAATTTGCTTCGATTGGCGAGCCAAGTCTCATCCATTAAAGGTGAAATTGGTAGGTCACGCTTTTTGAAGGGTTGAGTATTGGCATTCGTGGATGTTTGCTCGCCCAGAGCTTCTTGGGTGGTGATTAATTCATTTTCGGCGACCCCTACAGAATTATCTGTTGCGGGCGTAGCAATGGAGTCTCCATTACTGGCGTCGGTTGTAGAGTATGGTCTCCTACAGCGTTGGAGGCACCGAAAGGCGATATTTTTTGATAAATTGCATCTGATCATTGTATTTAGAAATTCATTGACGAGGCTAAGAGGATGGACCAAGTTGATGATTGTTGCGGCCGCTCAGTCCGCTGTCCGACAGCCGGCCAGGCGAGGCTGAAGATCATCGAGCTTCATGACGATCTTCCATCCTTTCACAACAAAAGATATGTTTTCAACAAGATTATTTCGCGCTGCGGCGCAGGTCGCCCCGAGGGTGACGGCCAGATCGATCTATGGAGGACCAATGCCGACCCAGGGTTGGAGTCCTATGCCTTATGTTACCGAGACGGTGGTATGTATTTATGCCTCCAGATAGCATGAAACATGCTGATTTCTCAGGGTGGAGGTTGGCAAACATGTATGGACTATCACCAGAAACCTACATTCTTTAATACTGACATTTCCAAGCCGATATATTCTCGAAGCTTTTGAAGGTATGGTGGAGCGATCTATATTTAAGAGCAAACGAGCTCATAAGACAATATAGGAACGCATTATATGCCTTGTAGGCGAAGTTGACAACACCATGAGCGCATTAATTGTGGCGCAACTTCTCTTTCTCGAATCAGACAACCCAGATAAGCAGATCAATCTTTACATCAATTCTCCTGGTGGATCAGTGACAGCAGGTGAGCTTGAGCACTCTTTCAAGTACCTCATGTTGCGCAAAGCTGATTGTACATAGGCCTCGCTATATATGATACTATGGCATACATACAGTCACCTGTGGCAACGATTTGCATGGGCCAAGCAGCATCGATGGGTTCCCTCTTGCTTTGCGGTGGTTCTCCGGGAAAACGCTCGATTCTTCCACACTCTTCAGTTATGATCCATCAGCCATCTGGAGGATACATCGGACAAGCATCAGACATCGCTATCCACGCAACGGAGATTTTGCGCGTAAGGAAACAATTAAACGAAGTGTACCAGAGACATTTGACGAAGCCACACACATTGGAAGAAATTGAGAAGTTGATGGAGAGAGATCGATTCTTAAGTGCAAAGGAGGCATTGGAGATGGGCATTGTTGATCAGATCCTTGAGCCAAGAGGAAAGAAAAAAGATGATTAGAAAATTTTAATATGAACAAAGATATTATCTTTGGCTGGTGCATAATTCTAGGATAGCTAAGAAGTCTACACTGTTCAAGTGCACAGCATCTCAGGTCATAGATTGTTAACGAAGGTAACATGGCAGCTGCCCAATCAGAAATATTGCTGTGTACATCAGTAAGAAAGACCAGTTTCTATAATGGTTCCGTCACGATCCACCACTTCATATACCACATTATGTACGTTGCTTTGAGTTTCAATACGATTGTACAAGCAAGAACAGTTCAAAATTAGTGGATTACATCTCTTCTAGGACCTTCTACCAGTGATAATGGGTTGTCAACCAGGACTATAATCTAAGGTGTCTATTCACCTTTGATGTGGTAGAATAGGCTCAGAAGGATTCGCATCTCACCTATGAGAAACTCTTTTGATGTTCAGCATTGTAGGCGGCAAAGTGTGAGATAACTGCACCACTATACGCGCAACGGCGCTTATAGAACTGGTCCATTGAATTCCTGCCATATCTAGCCCTCTGCATATTGGTACAGACTGTCATCTGGGGCCGTAATTTTAAGTGGTCGAATGGCTTCAGCTGGGCTTGCATTGTACCCAGATGATAACGCGTTCCGAGTTGCACGAGGCACGATAGCTACAGCCTTGTGGACAGCAAAGTGCTACGGTGAGAGCAAGCCAGGGTCCCTGGTACTCACCTGAATGTTTAATACCCACATATGTATGCACAAACCTGGAGAAGCTTTATAATTGTCTGCTCCAGCGGCGCCGTACTGCATGTAGTGTCAAGTGTGGTCGAGGCTGGGTTAAGGATCTGACAACCGTGGAAGTGGTTGATTTTTAGTACAAGGATTCTTCAGATGGACAGACCTTCCACCTCTCCTCCAATATCCTGTCATATCCCGAGGTATCAGCCGAAGTAGGTATTCTTGTTTATTAAGCAAGAAGAAAATGTCATGACGATATACCTCGTTTTTTGAAAAAATAAAAAAATATGGTTACAAGAATAAATGTCATAATGAGGTTTTTACTAAATTGTTACGAAACATACAATTTATAAGTACATCATAAAGCATTAGATGTTCAAGAGTCTTCTGAAGCATAGGTCATATTCATTTCAAGTACTAGGTGGTAAACATATAATGGCATTTACAAGGTAATTCTCAATTTGACCAATTAGGTATTTTATTTCTTGATCCTAGTAGTGTATCATCCTCCTTAATATAACTTTAGGCCGCACTGGCAAGGCTTGCATAGCAATTATCATTCCTTGAAAGGATCATTGACAAATACTCCTCCCCCATGTCATGTGTAGCGTCGAGGTCAACTTGCACAAACCTCTTATCTTTCCATAAGGCTGTCCTGGGTACCAATCCTTCATAATTTCTACAGCATACTGCAAGCGTATCAAAGATGCTAGAAAAATAGAACAGAAAGATAAGTTCAGATGACATTAATACCAACATCAAATACCGGATGTTGATGGTATCATATACTATAGAGCTTATAGTAGCATTACCCCATATGTATATTTCGGCCCCATGCTTGTCCTCACTTCTGGATACCAGACGATAAAAAAATCAGC
Organism: Allantophomopsis lycopodina; assembly: GCA_024752465.1. Classification (NCBI taxonomy): domain Eukaryota; kingdom Fungi; phylum Ascomycota; class Leotiomycetes; order Phacidiales; family Phacidiaceae; genus Allantophomopsis; species Allantophomopsis lycopodina. The sequence goes on along the minus strand of CP103006.1, from coordinate 1,989,277 downwards.
TTTACACACCACCATGAGTTTGGCTGTTGAATGTCGGCCACCACTTAAAGTGCTTAACATATATATATATATGTAGTATGTTGCATATTTTCAGGTAACAGCCGCCTTCCCCTTCTTCGAATGTTTTGGTCGCCTCAACCTTCCAGATCATGTGAACATACATGCGATCATAGTAAAGCAATCCTCACAAATATGTCTACATTGGATGCTTCTTACACACATATCTATTAAGCCCCAACTTCAAAAATTTGAAGATCAAGAATCTCTTTGGTGTGAGTTTTTCAAAACGAACCCTGCACATGGTACGGCTTTGACTCCTACTGGAATCAGTTCGCACGATTTGTTTCAATAATGGAGAATCACAAAAGCATAAATCGTTTGATCGTCTGTATTGATGGTGTCTGGTACGATGACCATGGCCAGCTAGGTAAGCTCCTCGCCTTATAGAAAGATCATATCCAAATAAGTGAAGTTATCCGATGGTAACAAAGCACAGCATCCGGTATCAGTGGTAATAGCAGTAATATTTATAAATTATGCGCTTCAATTTGTCAGGGTAACATCGAAGACAAGAATGGCAAGCAAATACTTCAGGTCAGTAGTGCAGAAAATATCAACTCAAGTGCTTTAGGTGACTAATGCGTTCTACACAATGCAGACAACCAAGTATTTCGGCGGAACTCATAAAAACGGAGTTGTTGACTCTAGTCAACACGCACTTGAGAAACAGGTTGATGATGTATATCAGGTACATCTAGCTCAATCTCATTTGTGAACTTCATGCTAATAATTTAAGTATTGCTGCAACAATTTGAAGACTACCGACGATGAGATATGGTTATACGGATTCAGTCGAGGTGCTGGTGAGCATACGAGAATTTTGATATTTGTTCTTAACCGAACTTACACAAACTAGATGTCGCGCGGATTATTGCTGGGCGTTTTTGTAGTGATGCCAAGTCAGCTGCGTCTGGTCTCAATGAGAACATCCGGAGTCCTAGATTTATGTCTCGACCATGGCATCAAGCTAAAGAGAAGACAAATACGATGGTGAGCCTTCTATCAAGTTCATTTTTGTAACACCAGTTTACTAAGCTTTCTCATAGTCTCCCGAAAGAACGTAAGTACCATCTTAATTTGCGTTCATATTACTTCCACTAAAATTCTCATCAGCTCTCAGAACATGCCCAAAAACATTCATTTTATGGGTCTCTTTGATGCGCCAAAGGTCAGAGAAGATAATGATCATGACTTTTCGATGATAACGAAACGGGTCAAACATATTCGTCACGCTGTCGCTCTTGATGAGAAGTTGAGATCTTTTGCGCCAGAATTGTATAGTCAAAAGGTACAACTCAATACTTTGGATGACCATACACTACTTGAGGCGTGGTTTACGGGAGCACATATTGACCTAGGTGGCGGAGCAAGAGACGATGGACTCTCTCTGTATCCACTACAATGGATGTTAGCCGAATGCAATGCGCTTGATCTTATTATCGACGAAGAAAGTGTCCTGCCAAAAGGCCAAAGTCAAAGTCCTGTGGAACCGATGTCTCCTTCGGTGGCCTCTATTGGATCTCCTACCTTAGCACATTGTGATTCATGGAAGTTCACTTATTCCAATGGTATTATGGTAGAAATGTACGACCTTCGCTCAACTCATAATCTCGGTAACCTGCAATCTCACAGCGGAAACAAGTTGACTAAAAGACGTAAACATGGCAGGAAGTCTAGTGCTAACAGGAATGCCCTTGGTAAACTGGATACACAATCACCCGGTGGTCAGCCAGAAGACAAAAAGCAAAGCAAGGAATCTCAAACATATTTCAAGGAGAATAAAATGATGGCAGACAAGCAGCCGTGTCACCTCATCAAGATAAACAAAAGCAGTGCCTATTTCAAAATAGGATTGAAAGCAATGATACCTGATCTGACACGGCAAATATTTCATGCCAACGAGGGCAAGCTTCTAGGTTATTGTACAGATGGTGGGTATCTCTATCTTAGCCTGGCAAGCATTAGAATAACTTGATATAGTTGCTGCCGGCACGATTATACACCCCTCCGTGTATTTTCTCAGGGATACATATTCGAAATTGCTTGATACAGGTTCAACAGAGACCGATGCAAAGTTTGACACCGATTTTAGAGATTTCTGGCATAGCAAAATGCACGTGGATGATCAAGATCCTTGGAAAAAAGTCAAGGCCTGTCGTATTCTAGTATGTGGGCAGACAGGTGTTGGAAAGTCCTCTCTGTGTAATCAGATCTTCGGGTTAGACCTGGTAAAGTTTCTGTGATATAAGACCAAGCCATCAGCTGATAATAACACAGGTTGAAACAAGTGACAAGAATCAGGTAGATCACGAAATTGATGAGGCCTTTGAATCGGATCGTCATCCAGGTATAATAATTCATGACTCATGCGGATTTGAGAGTGGTGGGGATCAGGAAGTTGAGATACTCTTTGAATTCCTAAGTGCTCGCTTGACAACAAAAGATGAGAACGAACGATTGCATGCTATCTGGTATGGGAACCCTTCTTCTTCAGGAGATGGTTGCTGACTGCGATAAGGCTGTGTATAGAATCCACGTCTTCAAGAAAGGTTCAATTGGCCGAAGAACGGTTATTTAACGAGCTAAAGAAGTATCACAATCGTACAAAGTCAGTCCCCGTTATCCTTGTCTTGACGAAAAAGGATATATTGATGAACGAAAAAAATGCGAAGGCCAGACGCCATTTGTTTGGAGGAAGAGACCCCGAAGAAATGAGTAGTATAGAAGTCGGAGCTGTGTTCAAGGAGGCTCAGAAACAGGCAGACACTGAGATTTCCCTCGAAGAGAATAGGATCAAAGATGAACTAAAAGACTATGATGCTGAGATAGTTTTCACATCTCAAGGTTCGAACCACACCAAATTTCTAAAAAATAAGTCTAACTGAGATAGATGATTTCAATTCCACCAAGGAACTTCTACAAGTGACAGCCAAAGAAGTGGATGATCCCAAGATTATCAGAAAATTGGTCGGGGCATATCGTCAAGATGCTGAGCCTAAAATTGTACAAGCAACAAAGGAGTGTATGTCAAGCTTAAGCCGCGAATTATCAAGTTGGAAAAATGCAATCTGCGCAATGCCTCTGGTAGAAGGCATAACAATGCCCTTCCTCACTCGCAAGCTTTGCGACAAAGTATTAACGTGCTTCGGGTTTCCAGACATCAAATCCAAGCATATCGACTATATTATGGATAAGGTTGTGACTCGAAACTTACTCAAATTCATGTCCCAAAGCGTTAGCAAAGATTGCTGGAACCTGGGACTTGATGTACTTTCTTGGGCCTTTTGGATACGAACCAAGCGATTCAACATACAAATCTGGCCAGCTGCAAGGATGATGATCAAGTGTGCATGCGACTTGATTATCATATTAGACAGAGCTTTTAGTTCTGCCGGCCCGGATGCCACACCTGAAAAGGTCAAGAAGGCAGCCAGAGAGTACGCACTTCGGCCGATCGACAAAAATGGCAAGAAGCAGAAGTCAAGGAGGGCGATAGTTCATAGCGAGGTTGAGAAGGCATTCCCTGTGGAAAAAGAATTCTATATACAACTGCGCACGGAGGAGGAAAGGAAGAAATCAGAGAAGCAACTTCTCCGTATTATCATGTCAAACAGACTACGTCCTGGAGATGGTGACGATTTATCTGATGTTTCTGAAAAAGACGATGATCTCGACGCAGAGGATTCTCTTTTAGGCATTGAGTTTACTGAACTGGGTACATCTTCTGCTATGGAAGGATTAGAGGATTTTGTCTTTAATGATAATACTGCTTCTAATACTGTTTACAGCAACGATAGTGGCTCACAGTCCACCTTGAACTGAAAAGTTACTTAACTACTTGGGGCTAGGAGCTTGGATTTACATCTACTGTAATGATAATTAGCTACATATTAAAAATTCCGGAGTGCTTATGCAACTTAACCAATAAATAAAGTACTATGTTCTGTGATGGTCCTGTTCATATATGTATATATAACACTGCAGGCCATTTGATGCTCAACTTCCTAATTCCTTTCACAATAGAAACACTTATGCTGCCAAGCCTATTGGTCACCCAAGTTGTACTTTTCATTTTCAGCGCTTATCAGAAAAGTAGAAAGGCAGCTCATTAGTTTAGTTTCTTAGGTGTAAGACTAGTGATATTAAGTAAAATAACAATTTACTCTACGTCTGCACTTGCTCATCCTTCTTCTCATCCCCATCGCCCCAAACCGGCAAATCAATATCTACCACGATAGGCTTATTGAATTTCTTCCCACCTTTTCCACTATGTGGCCAGCTGCTCGCCATAATCGCTGCATTAACAACACACGTCTCCTTTCTCCCCATCCGTCCACTCAGTGCTTCAAGATCACACCTTAAACTCGGTGGCACCCCTCCCTGGCCGCGTCTAGCGGGCGGCAAGCTCTCTGCCGGGACGGCTAGCAAACTCTCGGCTACCTTTGAGATACCATCCGAGATATGCGGCTTGCTGTCGTCCTGCTTCGCCTTTACATGGCTTTCCGGCACACTCTTTGCCGTTTTCAGCGAAAAGGCAGAAGGCAAAGTTCTTAACAACCTCACTGAATCATCATCCAGCTCAGGTTTCCAGTCACCGGCAGCACCATCATTCCTGAACAAGTTCCCTCCGCGGGCTGTCAAGTCGACCAGACTCAACTTCTTGTTATCCTTGCCGGGATCAACCCACCGCTCAACCCCAAGCTCCTTGTACCGAATATTGCTGGCCGCAAGATCCCACTTAACAATCTCCGCCCCACGGCTCTCATGCACATGTCCACAGACCATCAACCTTGGCCGCACCCTCCACAGTGCCTCTCTCAGCGCCTCACAACCGTCCGCACGCCGCTGAGAGCGCTCATCAAGGTGGTACTTGGGTGGCGTGTGAGCAACCACGATATCCGTATCAAGTGGGATACGGTCCCAGAGCGCGGCGGCTTCATGTGGAGGATAGCCGAATGCCCACATACCTTTTTGCGGGGAGTAGGGAGTGCCGAAGAGCTTGAAGGCGGTGTGCGGCCCTGAGGGGGAGGAAAGCCGGATAGTTGAAGCGGCATGTGTAAGGTAGGTTATTGAGGGGCTGGATTGGAGTAGAGCTTGGCATTTAGACACATCTTGTGGATCTTGATTGTGAAAGTATAGCCCATATTGTGTATAGAATGGGGTGTCGAGCGTTATATCATGATTTCCTGGACTTCACGTGAGTCATTACCGGTGAGGGAGAGAAGGGTAAGGTACCGGCTATTACGATCTTGCACTCGAAATCTGCCTCTTCGATCCATTTTACAGCTTTAGACAGCTCGGAATAGCTGCCTTGGTTTGTCAGGTCGCCGGCGTGAATGAGTACGTCGCCAGGCGGCAGCTTGAAAGAGCCTTTGGAAGTTGCATTGTGAGTGTCAGACACACATACAAAGCGGGTTCGCCGGGTCTTCTGGGGCTGGTGTTCCGCCATTGTTGCGTGCTCTAGTATGGTATAACCGTGTCATTATTTAATTTTGTCTATACGTGAGACAACATACTGGGGGATTGTGACAGAAGAAAACCACAGGCATGGTTCATGGAAGGCGCATCGGGATTGCGAATGATGACTCCGGAAGCTTGTCCTTTACCAAAATTGGTAGAGAGAGAGATACTTTATTTCCATGTCGAAAGGCTAATTCCATGCCACATCTAATACCTGTTCCTAAGAGTGCTATGTTTCTGGAAGCAGAGCAGCCTTCTGAAGATCACATGTACCAGGCATTTTATGCAGGAAACGTAATTCGCAAGGTACGGTGAGATGCTCCGGTATCTCTCAATGAAAGTCAGACCCAAAGTATATCTCTGATTAATGTAAGTCAGGCGAAAATCCTCTAATAAATGTTGCATTTCCTGAACAACAATAGCATCAACATCATAGGAAGCAGAACTCATAGCAGATGGAATTTTTGACCAAACAAGGCTTGATTGATTGTAATGCTTGATGTTGTTTAAGGATCAGAAATGGTGAACTCCTACGATCACTTGTGTACACGTTTTTGCTCAAATTCTGTTTTTGTTGGACTGTGCGGTGAGATATTCGCTGTTCTCGAATCTTTCGACGCATTCTCTGATGATAATAGCCCAAGATAGCTCCATAGGGCTGTGCTGTGGTGCTGTCTGATTCGAGAATCCTTGGCTGTCGCTATTTTTTCCCGGCTTTCCCTTGAGCTTGTGGGGTAGTTTAAGGTACCAGGTAAGGTATGTTCATAGTTAATGTACAGGGTATCAAAAGAGTGGATTCGAAGGGGAATTAATCCTTCGGAAGAGGATCTGGATGTGCTGGCTGGTGTTGACAGGATGATGTGTAGTAGTGGATTGGTGCTGGCTGACACCGAACGACAGTCCAAAGATACACCGGCAGTAAATGGTGAAGGAGACGTGGTGGTGTTTGTCCTGACTCGACTTATCTGATGTGTATATCATCGTATCCATACCCATTTATGCTGTCACTTACGTGATTCCATCTGGTGCATCTACCTTCATACGTCCAGGCAGATGTCAGTGCAAGCCTGCATACAGGCTCTCTCCCTGTGTCGTATCTTACTGTCGCTTATTTGGTGGTGATAATGTTGTGTTCCTGATGTATGCAGTATGGTGGTATTGTAGCGACATGGGCATGGTTGTGATTGCAGCAATCCACTCACAAACTCATTTCGTCTCCTATCCCCGACTCACTACCCAATTCACCACTCAAACTCACGATCGAGGAATGGCCGTTTGTCCCGCTCGGACTGCTTGACCCCAAAACCACCTACCTACCTACCCATACCCAAATTCATAATTTCTGCCCATTTCTTCCTCCTCATCCTCTTCTTCCTCTCTTCATTCTCCCCCTTCTGCCTCATTTCTTCGTTTCTTCACCTTTTTTTCTCAATCACTTTCGTTGGAACTACCACCCTTTCACACCTCTTGCACCGAGTACCCATTTAAAACTGAGAGAAGCCATTCGATCATTCCGCTCTATTTCACCTACCGGGCCTGTCTTAAAAAACTGCGCTCCATATCCGAAGACGGGTAGATAGTGGCTTTACGTAGTAGTTAGCGCACGATCTCAAGGAGCTTCACCAATCGCGCGCGCCATAAGTTGACGGAACTTGGTTTCTCCAGCGCCCTCTTCAGCACCAAAAAGCACCAAAAAGCACCAGCAGGTGTCAAATTACACATCTAAACCAGAAGCCAGTCCGGGATAAAGGTGCTTGTGGCTTGAGTAGACTCCGACGTCGAATAACCTCGACGAAGGCAAAAAAGAAAGAAGGGGAAAAGGAACATACACTCAGTCGACTATACTCGTCCTTTGGAAGATCACCTCGACAGCACCCGAGGCACGTGGGAAACCCACCAATTCTCATTTTCCGCGATACCCTCACTCCAAGAACGCGCGACTTCGTTAAGAGAAACAACGATCAACTGATTTCGACCCCTTCTCTCCGCATCTTCACCTACCACCACGTCCTCTCGATAGACGCCAACTCGTGGCATAATGGCTGCGGTGTCCGCACCGCACGCCGCCAGCGTTCCCCCGCAAGCTTTCAACTCTCGAGGAAACCGAACTTCATGGCATTTTGATTCGCCTCAGTCTCAGGTACGTTTTTACGCTCTACCATCTCGTTGAGGTGGTGGAGTCTCATGACATAAAAGCGCATCAATGCGCTGCATGGTGCTAAGTCACAGTAACTAATCTTGTTGAGCAGAACTACGATCAGTCTTCTCAGAGGCGTCCTTCGAATGGTCGACAGCCTTATTACGCTGAAGACAGATCCCCTTCAAATCCTCATTCCCGACCTGAATACTCTCAGCGACGAGCCGATACATACGAATCAATGACCTCGAATTCCTCTAGAGCCAGACAGCAGCACGATCAGTATTTGGATCCTCATGTCGATCCGGGACGAAAGGACAGCCAAGTCAGTGCGGGGTCTGGCCCTGACAGTCTCCTGGACTTGTACGGAACGAATTCTCAGAACCGTAGTGGTGTGAATAGTATGGAGTATGGCGGTCCACATGACATTCAAACTACGGATGATCATTCGGAAGAAGAGCCAGATAATGATAGATGGATTCACCGAGATAAGCTGGCAGAGATTGAAAGTCAGGAGATGCAGGCAGCGGGAATAGTTCTACCGCCAGCACCGAGAGCTTCACGAAAGGCAAGTCGCAGTCGGAGTAGAGATAAGCTCGGCAATGGCTCTAGGAGAAAGGGATCCCTACCATTAAACCATGATGGTGGTGCAGTTGGCGAATGGGACCTTCGAACACCAGAAGAGGCGGCTGAGGACTACAATCCACTTCATGCTGCAGGAGCGCGAGCAAACTCACGTATTCCTGTTCCAAAGACATCACCTTTGCCTCTCAACCGCAAGCAAAGCGGCACTTTGATGACCCAAGACTCCGATCTCTCGGTGCAAAAGTCTCGGGGTCGAAGTCACAGTGTTAAAGCCCTTGATGATTCTACGGTCTCACAGGGAACCCGACGCGTTGCAACCGATGTATCACCGCCAAAGAAAACGTCAACCACTCCACGCAAAGCCTCTGCTCCACCTCGTACTACCGCGACTTCAGCATCGCGACCAAAAACCAGAAGCGGTACGAAGGGCAGGGATGCATCCAATGGTCGACCACAAACTCGAGGAGATAGTACTCCAACCAATACCAGAAAACCAGAGGGTGATCCACCGTGGTTGGCAACTATGTATAAGCCAGATCCACGACTACCACCGGACCAACAATTGTTACCTACTGTAGCCAAGCGTCTACAGCAAGAACAATGGGAGAAGGAAGGGAAATTTGGCACGACGTACGACAAGGACTTCAGACCATTGAACGATGAGCCATTCGGTGGCTATCCAGACCCTTCCACAATCCCAGGGGCTTTGCCTCCGGACCCAACGAGCCCAACCTCACCAACCAGGGAAGGAAATATGTCTCCGCGTTCGGACAAAAAGAGGAATTCTCATCAGTGGCCTTTGCCAGCCGAAGAGTCAACAGATTCCCCGCGCACGGCAGCATCCTCTGGAGGTGGATCCGGCAGCTACTCGACCATGCCAAAGATCGCTACTGGTCAGCCACAGGGTTTGGGACCAATCGCAAGTCCAAAACAGGCTCAAGTTGCGCAGCCTATTATAACACGCCAACCTACTGCACCTGAGGAGAGTGAAAAGAAGGGGGGCTGCTGTATCGTTATGTAAAGCTCGCCCATCTTATTTCCCGATCCTTAACCTACACAAACCCCGAATCGACTTCTTCGATATCTGTGTACCATCCATCCATTCGAATGCTGGATTCATCTGCGCTCTATTGCCAAATGGGAGAATTCGAGCATCTCTCTCGCCAACAGGCCCCGAAACATTTCGTTCTCGTCACTTAGCTTCACACTTCAACTTGAATTCCACACAACTGTTTTAAAAGCCTCCCGACACTTTATGACCTGACGAACTTACAATTCATCTTCACTTTCCTAGAATAATTCTCATCTGTTTGCTCTTGTTGCAACCAAACTTTTACGCCGTTTGCGGAACAGCATCAGATTCAGGCTTGCTTGAAACACACACATATTACAGAGGTGCATATCTTCGCTACCAAATCTGAAACCCTCACTCTTTTACCCGACTGGTTCCCTTATCTGACTGGCTTCTCGTCCTCTTGTTTGTTTTTTTTCGTATGGCATTTTGAGCGGATTTTGCATTGTTGGCTTTTTTTTATTTATTTGCTTGCTCTTTGATTACGTTTCTCTAGGCGCGGGAGGGTTGTGTGCATTTTGTGGGTTTGTGGTTTCAAGGAGAGGGCGAGAAGATGCGAGGAATGGAGCAACAATTTGTATATAAGCTGTACTGCAGAATATAAGGGAGAAAGAATGGAATTTACAGCGATTCTGATAGACTTTTGCCTGAGACGTAGCATAGATGTGAATCTCACGAGCTAGCAGCATCGAATATGCGATGATGTGAAATTGTAAACCCCGCCCAATTTTCAATATCAAGTTTCAATGCCATCTCTTTTCCTTCGAATAAATAATCTAACCTAGGCTAATGAACGAAACTCGACGGTGGCCTTTCCAGAATACGGAACATACACCAATATTTAGTCCTTAACAGAGGACTATGTTTCCATCTCTCCTGCAGCTAAAAGCAGCTATGAAAGATAACAGGCTACATGAGGGCACCATGCGCAATGCAATTCTCCTGTACCTAAGGATGCCCCCCACTGTTCTCCTCAATATGAAATACAAGGATGCAAGTCCCAGCATGCCTTTCGGTACTACAACACTTCCGCCGATGGATCCAAATCTTGCGGGCCGAGTCGAACAAGGTCTCCCGAGCCGATGACGAGCTCTATTCTCGATGTATATTCATATCTGCCAACACAAACTGCATTGTATCCAAAATCTAGATATATTCCTTATACCTCTTATAATATCTCTATGCTCTCATCCCCACTCAAACGCATCTCTCGCATATCCCTCCTCTCCCGTGCAATGACAGCCACACCTTCCCGTCCCTCAACCACGCATCTCGAACGCACCGCCCAAGAACCCCGTGATGCAGTATATAAACCTTCCTCTTGAACTACACATAAAATATTAATACTCTATTTTCAGTCCACCCATAAAGTAATCCTCTCCCACATTACCCAAATAAACCCCACTATCCGCCTCCTCCGCCTAACACCAGTATCCGGACAACGCATAAACGTACCTCTCCCCCTCCACCAAACCTCCCCAAAGCTAACCACCAAAGTTTCTCCCCGGCCAATGGCTCGACGTCATCATCCCCTCCCTCCCAAAACCAGGCGGCTTTACCCTAACCTCCACGCCCTCATCCCCATACCTCGAGCTCGCCGTCCAGGAAACCCCCAACCCGCCGGCGGCATGGCTATCACAGCCCATCCCCTCAATTCTGAATTCTGAGCTGCAAGTGCGCGTGGGGGGTAGTTTCGTATGGCCTCCAGCGCACCTTCGCACGTCTGAGAATGGCATGTCTGAGATAGATCGAGTGGTGTTTGTAGCAGGTGGCGTCGGCATCAACCCGCTGATCTCGATGCTGGGCGCGATAGTGGAGAGTGGATGGCGTGGATGTGTGGTGTTTTTGTATTCAACGAAGAGGCCGGCGAGTGGGGAGGTGTTGTTCCTTGAACGGGTGGCGGGGTGGCTTCTTGATGAAAGGCTTAGGGAGTATGGGCTTCAGGCGGAGCTACGATTGTTTTTGACGGGCGAGGAGAGCGGGGTGGTGGGGGTGGGTGGGAAGAAGGTGTCGTTTATGGGGGGAAGGCTGGGGGAGGGGGATCTGTTGCAGGTTCTGAAGAATGACGGGGGGGCAAGGACGATTTGTTATGTTTGTGGGCCACAGGGAATGACGGATGAGGTAGTTGAGATCATGCAGAGGGCTGAAGGGATGAAAAAGGAGGATGTTTTGTTTGAGAAGTGGTGGTAAGAATTTAAACGTTAGGGGACAAGTCTTGATGGCTGGGATAATGCTATTGTATAATAGTAGTCTAAGAATGTTATCGATTCATGATTTCTACACCCACGATATATGCTTGATAACGATCATCCAGGTAGATTCGCAAGCTTTCGGCCCCAACCTTTCGTTCCAGATTCATCTCGAGAATGCTTCAATCACAAATGCATCATGCACACAAGATATAGAAATAAAGTGAGAACAAAGTCAATTGCCCTGCCTCACCGAAAAGAAGCCTGCACTTAACACCGCTAAAAAAAAATCCAGAGTAGTAACGCACAACTACAGCCAAACCACTCGCAAGGCATTGAGAAACCCCCTCCAAAATACACACACAAAAAAAAAAGACAACAAAGGAGAAAAACAAAGAGGAGTAGAAAAACAAGCCCAATGCTGAAATGAAACAGCAGCAACAAAGTTCGAGGATGAACCCATATCCTCTCATGAAAACACGACCGGCCCAGACTTCCCATTCCATGCCCTTCGAACCTCCCTAACGTCTGCATTTACAAACAGGCAGGTAGGCACAAAGAAAACAGCAACCGTGATGTCTTCCTTTTGGGCCTCCAAAGCAATGCAAGGTCGTAATATGAAATTCCTTTCCAATTCCTTTCCTTGTAGCAGTGACAAACCCCGTACGAACCATACCAATAGCCATGAAAGAGGCAATGCAAGCAATCATACAGAGAGAGAAGTTTATGTGCCAAATATATAGCGAAATCTAATTCCTTCGGTCGCGTTGGGGCCCAAAGTCTGGCTCGGGATGCACCTTCTTCTCCTTTCGGCCTTTGACCGTGAACTCTGCGGTGAGGGAGAGATGGTCGGATGGGAAATGGTAGTTTGGGAATCCGGGCACGCGTTTCATGTACTCTTGATCCACGGGACCGAGCAGCGCGGCTACTTCGAGGACATTGGTGGAATACCAAATGTAATCGATAACATCAACAAAGCCTGGAGTGTAATTCGTGAATGGCAACTCTTCAGGCGTTCCGTTAAGATTAGCATAGGCGGATCGTAGAGAGAAGGGGTGCTGAATTCCATCTCGTGTGAAGTTTCCATATTGGTAGTTGCCGAGATCAGCATGGTCTGAATTGACACGTCCATGAGCCAGTAAATCGTATACTCCCGAGTCAGCTGTCGAATTGAAATCTCCACAGATGATAAGTGGTAATTGGGTGCTGCTCGTGTATTCCATTGATGGCGCAGGTTCAGGTGCTGGTTCGTTCGTGCTATCATCCACTATTCCATATATCTTCTTCTCTTTGTCCGTGCAAGCTGGCCATCTTGCGTACTTCTCAGCAAGTTTGCTAATATTTTCCATCAAGATAGCGGTCTGGATAACCTTGACATCCGCATAGATTGGATCCCAGCAAAGATGGGTGTTCACCACAATAAGTCTTCCACCCGTCTGTCGGTTCTCGAAGAACGTAATAACCGCAATGTGATCTCTTGGCATGACACGGTTGAAGATATCGTGCTGATTGCGCATGTCGGGTCTGTTGATAGCTACGTTGGCGAAATCTACAAGCTGCTTGTCTAGAAGAATGTATTTGCTGCCCTTGTAAAAGGTAGCACAACCATCAACTAATTTGGCATCCTTTTCGGACATGGTCTTCGCTCTGCTCTTGGGCCAATGAACACCCTTGTAGTCTTTCATAGCCAGCTCTGGACAGTAGAACTCTTTGAAGCTGTCGGTATCCACTTCTTGTAGGGTAATAATGTCCGCATCTTGAGCTTGGATTTCTTGCAGAATTTGTTGTTTTCTGTAGTTCCAGTCCAACGCACCCTCTGCTGTGTAACCGTATTGTTGGCTTGTGCATGCTTTGTCGCAGAGTGTATTGAAAGAGAAAACCTTGATTCGTTCTTGGTTTGTGGCGGACGGCGATCCATCTTGGAGATCTAACATGACACGTGGTTGAGGTGGAAGAGGTACTATGGGATGTTAGCATAAAACAGCTTGCAAAACAGATTATAAAATTACCTGGTGCTTGTTCACGAAGATGAACAACCAGTGCCTTTGTGCCATGCTCCATGATTTCTTGTTTCATTCCAGCCTCCAAGGGATTGCCTTCGATACCAAGCATTTCCAATTGATATAAGGATCCAAGCTCGTTCGGTAAAGTACGGATTTGGTTGTCGAAGAGCAGCAATTGCTTGAGGTTTACACACATGCCCAATTCAGGTGGAAGATCGGATAACAAGTTATTCGAGGCGTCCAAATGTCTAAGATGTCTTAATTTGCCAATTGCTGCTGGGATGTGGGAGATTCGGTTGGATGATATATACAACTCGTGTAAGAAGGTGTAATTGAACAGCGGCGCAGTGAGCACACGTAGTCCTTGACCGCTCAGATCTATATTATTCCAATCCTGCCGCCTAACTTCCTTTGCTAATGTTGATGGTCTCCCGCGATCCTCTGTATCGCCATCTTGCGTCTCGGTGGAGGGTACTGGGTCTGTACCATTCATGACTTTATTTTCAGCTGCCTTGATACGCGCGAAATGATTTGGTGCTCCTTGCTCTGTCATGGAATTATGTGCCCGCTCAGAGTCTTTATGTAGTTTCAGTTGCTCTGCCCAGTGTTCGTTGATTGCTTGAGCTTGCCCACCGCGGGTTGTTGATGCGTGTCCATTCGGTATGTTATTCGGTGTGAAGTTTGGCGTTGCATTTGACAGCACACCAGAGGAAAACGCCGTATGATGCCCCAGAACAGATCCTGTCCCACTATGTGCATTATGATCTTGTTGTAGCGTTTGATGGTGTTGCGTATGCTGCTGTTGTTGATGTGTGTTTTGGTTATGAAAGTTGTACATCATCGGTATACCACGCCCACCCGGGCCGCCATTGACACGGCCATGCTGCCCCTGCTGGTGGTTCTGCCCGAACATACCGTATAGGTGTGCCGCTGCAGGAGAGTTTGGGTCGGGAGATCGAGAGGGTGAAGGTGTGTCGGTAGTAAAGACTGAACGGATCGCGCTTGGGGGTGTACCGTTTCTTACCAGATGACGAACGTTCTGAGTTTGTTGATTGTGTTGGGGATAGAAATAGCCACCGGTCTGCTGCTGGAATCGATAACCATCTGCCATTTAACGTTGGTTGTACCTGGTAGCAGTATTGACGCACGATGCGTTGTGCCAAATGGCAGCTGTTTATGAAGCTGGTGTTTGTGGAGGAGAGCGCAGGAATCGAATCTTTCTTCGGCGGCACATGAGTATCCACGTTATGCCTTCCCCCGCGTCGACTGTGGTGGATACGTTGCCCTGCGATGCCTTGCTTATGCAATGGGAATGAACAGCGATCTGCACAGGTTTGTTGTCGGTTGAGGAGCCGTAGTTCACAATGTAGCTTCGGGACTGAGAATCAACCCTCTTTGTCTCTTCTGAGGGCAGATTGTTCGTGCAGCGCTTGTACTCGATAGGTAAGTTGATTTGAATAATCGATACTGTCGATACGTCTATGAGGTCGTGTCAGCGACGGCGAATAAGATATTGCTCAATGGGCAGCTTCGAGC
Organism: Allantophomopsis lycopodina; assembly: GCA_024752465.1. Lineage (NCBI taxonomy): Eukaryota > Fungi > Ascomycota > Leotiomycetes > Phacidiales > Phacidiaceae > Allantophomopsis > Allantophomopsis lycopodina. The sequence continues at coordinate 1,974,235 of CP103006.1, read as the reverse complement.
TATTGAGGTCCAAGCGTGTGGAGTAAGATTTGCATCAACAGGGAAGTACTGACCGTTGTCTGAGTATAGACAAAAATACAATGTTGTTGCTCTATCTGGCGCGGTGTGTAAGGTTACGATCGCTGTGCGATTGGAGTTTTGATTTCGTCGACTGTTCGATACTTGAGGCTACGATTATCTGACCCCGGCCATTCACTTGGTCCTGGAAGCATCGTCGGTCGGAGGAGCATGACACCCGTAAGTGGCTTAGCTGGGCGATCACGTGATAGAGCTTGGACTCGAATAAATGGGCCTTTCGACTGTTTAGGTATTTTGCCGGCATCTTGCTACCACATCGTGACATGATTTGATTTTCACTGTACATAATAGCGAGAATAATAATGAAAATAGGAGACTATGGAAAGTCGACAAGAATATGGAATGATTTTCAGAGCGGTACATCTCCACGAGCTAGTCACCATCTATTTTATCTCATGATAGTCAGCTCACTGCCAACGTCGATCATATGAACCTTAGTCCTCAGGATGAAGACACTGGTTATCATATTGACCATTTCATCGAGTCTCTGCCTTTCACACCATCTTGAAATTTGTGAGAGATGCAAGTCTCAATGGGACTATGCATCGTCGTATTGTTATTTCTAACGTTTACAAAAGCAAAGAGCAGCATCATCACGGCCACCACCAGCAATATTCCGGCGCATTTTGCTCGGCGAGTTTTTTTAAACTCATACTAAGTACCACCATACGAGTATTATTCTGTTCACTCCAGTAACGCGTCAGTGTGGCTAACGCCATACCTTTACACCAGACAACCTTCCTACACATACATATGTCCTACATATGGTCGAGTGATTCACTTGCGCATTGTGTATGTCCATCCACTCTGTAAACATGAGCTGCCATGAATGGTTGTTACAGAAAGGCGGTCATCGTTCAAGCTTTCCACTGTACAGCATTGGTGCCAACGTTCATGAGCGTTTCAATTATAGCAACGGCCCGTCAGCCCGCCTTCCGGCAACGCCTTGCTGCAATACTATCACTTTTGATGCTTTGTTTTTCTATCTCTTTGGACCTTGTGTCTTTTGAAGTCACACACACCGGCAGACGTGCATCTGCCCTTGAGCTTGTATTGGCAATACTTGGCTTGCTTTACTTCTGGAGTGTCTATCTCGGTGGACGTCCTGTGAGACATGTGGTATGTCGAACTGCTTCTAGCCTTCAAGTCGTCTCAGCTGCAGGTATGTATCCATTTTTGAATACTTCGTATATATTGCCACGGACTCGAACGGGTGTCCGTGTTTGGATCTGGCACACTGAACTGTGCAGGTCGCTTCTCGTACCTCACGAGTGCCGAACGCAATGCACGGCGTCAGCAATATTGACTAGGAACGAGAAGCACCAGAGTTGTTGGAAGCCATCGGAAGCACCATGAACGGAGAAAAGCAACAGCGACAGCGCTTACTATAACAAGGTGTGTTATGAACTGCTCAACAATGTGCGATCGCCCTCCCACATGCAACCGCTGGTAGTCCACACTTTTTCTTCCTTCTTCGCATGCGCTGTCGTTGAAGTGTTGAACAATGCATAGTACAGGGTAACGCGTCGATTCATATTGTCTTACCGGCGCCTCCTGCAGTCCCTCCCTCGAGAATGGCAGTCCTCGTTATCCTTTCGGTATAACAATTAATATAAATTTGTACCTTGAAGACCGAGTAACTCCCTTTTTCAGTCTCGGTATCCCGAAATTCCCATCTTACAGGGCGCCAATCATTTTATGAGTCTGAGAGTGACAGGAGGCACACAGTGCCGATGGCTTGCGCACCTCTCATTTGCGAGCAAGAAATCTGATCGGAGGGATGGATGTTTTAGATCATGGCGGGGAAGGGCCTCCACAGGTACAGAGTAGGTAGTACCTACGTATGGTCGCTGTGAAGGGCGGAAGCGGGCGGTACCTGGTGCATCCGCGCATAACGAGTCAACGACAAAGTCAAGGGTAGACGTCGATTCATGGCTGACCTGCCATACTTCCCTGCTTTCCCCAGTGTACTATATGATCTATTATGTATGTATCGGAGTAAAATACGGTGGAGATGTCGGGGTATTTTGTAGCTCTCCATATGCGTCTCCATACAAAAAGCACATAACTCATATATATGTATGTACATATGTATGTATGTGTGTATGTGTGTATGTACCTTAAGTATGGGCCGTATGTACTGTGTACTATACATATATATGTATGTGCTAGAGTTGCAGAATGTCTTCCCCAAGTAAGTTATAAAAAAAGGGCCTCACAAATCAGATGCAGATGCAGAAAAGAACCTGCTACGTACAAACTGTGCAAGTAAGGATCCGTACTACGATGTCTTTTGGTCGTTTCTATATAACCTCCGTAAATATGATAATATGACAATATGATAATATGATCGATTGATTGATTACTGTGGCATCGTATTGAGATATTCTGAGTGCGACATTGATCACGCCCAACCCAAGCTCTCTCGCCTTGTCTCGTCTGCTTCTGTTGTTCTTCATTCCAACATCCAACACGTATGTACTCAACACATCCCCTGTCAACGAATTTCCTGGTAATTGGCACTGTTGGTTGTTTACCTGGTCAGAATCCGATGTCCCAAGTTTATGGCTTGCATCTTACGGGATATCCAGTGAATAAGGTAAGGCAAGTTACGAAAGTTAGTCTGTTTTACCCCATCCACACGAAATATGATACATAAGGGTAAGGCAGGTAGATATTCATAGCAGACATCCAGACATCCAGCGACGCGTATAAGGTTGACCAACTTCCCCCGTCTTCTTCGCTGCAATGATTTTGTCATATGGCCAACATACCATGCTACTACTATCCAACACTCACACTCCTCCACGTCTATGTTTTCTTGCTGTTCTCAGCCTATATTGAAAGTCGCGTGCCTCTTCGCCGAGCTGACCACTCGAAGGTTGCTATTAAAGACTACCCCGGACGCCAAATGAATGGTCGAGCCAATGCAGGCAGCGAATAGCCATCTACGTAACGAAAACCCCCGTCAACAACAACATCTCCCACCTCGGGTCGTCAAAAAAGGCTCAGAGGTCTTGGTGAATTTGAGGGGAAATTCGGGACTCCACCGAGCTCATAGAAACCAGACCAGACAGAGACGTGTAGAATATATCAACGGCAGGGAACGCTCTGATAGCTTGCGTTGATCTTCGTGTTTATTTTCTTCCGAGCCATATCTTTCGACGCTTTCGAGCAACTCGCGAATCGTCCAAGAAGCGGCTTCAGGTCTAGTTCAGGCGCAAACCCGCTTCCGTACACTCCTTTCTCAGTATCGCAGTGCTGCTCGCACGGTGTCAGGCCAGAGGCAGACGGATACGCCAGATCCGCCAGACTTGCCGACAAACTTCCTTACAATAATAGCGAGACACTGTAGAGCTCCAGCAGGTGGGCCATCTGGCCCTCCCATGACACGGCCAACATGGTAAGCACAGTCGAAATCCAATGCCTCTCCTGTCCCCACTCCCTTTCTCCCACTCTTTATTTCTCTCCACAGTGTTCATACACAAGCCCAAAGAGGACATGAAAGACAAAAGATAAAAAAAAAAGCATCGACTCATTTTCTTACCATTCAATTGCTCAAACATAGGCCGAAGCAGGTCAGCTACCACCTTCCCTTCTTAAGAATATCCCTCCCTACCCTTCTTCCCTAATATTCCTCTCCTCCGGAATCCCTGCTCTTTCCACCTCATTTATAAAGTCGAAATCACCTCATGTTCTCTACATTCACTTGTATGGGAAGATTGAGTCTCTAAACGAAAGAGAGAAAAAAAAGGCTCTAGACCTTGAAAGTTAAACAAAAAAAGTATATTCTGACTTAAGTTTTCTCTGTTCAGCGTTCTTTTACAATACCACTACCCAACGGTGAGTGCCTAGTCTAGTCTCCCCGTTTGCAAACCCCCCATAAGGTTTCGCGATCTCATCTGAACTCTCCTGAATTCAGACCCGACCGATCAAAACGACCGTCGGCACATACAAATATCTCAGTCGAGTCCCAAGCACAACCAATTAGCCCGAAGTTCAAGAAACAATCGAATTCGAAGACACCGAAGTCATCCAGCTCCAGTTCTCGTGGCAGCCACTCGTCGCACTCGACATCATCCATTCATCGCAGAGATACCAAGGAAAGTGATTCCTTTGACCACGATCGCATGCCCAATACACTCGCCCCGAACGCCAAACCACGTACCGGGATATCACATAGTGAGACGGGCAAGCTTAGTACCATCACGTCTGGTCATACTACTACCTTCAATATCAGCCCCGGTTCCGCAGTCACGGATCGCAAGAATGCAATCCTTTCGGCGGACCAGCGTGGCGCGGCGCAAAAGGTTGATATAACGGGCCGCCCTTCAAGCATATCGAGTTCCAGCCAGGCAACGTCTGGTCCTCTCACCACAGTGGCCTCCACAGAGCCTGTAGACTATGAGGATCTCGCCCGAAACCCATTCACGCGACGATATGGTAGACGATATCTTAGGGATCCTACCCTCGTATACCCTCTTCCAGCAGACCTGAGAGAAATCCATAGACAAGTGTTGCGCACAATGCTGCTTTGCCAGGTTTTCGGCGGCCCAGTTTGTTCACCTGTCCTACTCGCCAAACCACCAACTAGAGTTCTAGAAGTATGCTGTGGATCTGGTTACTGGAGTTCCCTGTGTCATGACTTCTACTCAAAACGTGGGCACTCGTCAATACAATTTGTGGGCATGGACGTGGCCCCAGTTGCTCCTGAGGTTATGAAGAATAATGACATGAAGTGGAAATTTATACAATATGATATACGACGATGCCCACTCCCTTTCGAAGACGAGGAGTTTGACTTAATTATGCTCAGGGATGTGAGTCTTACTATACCTACGGGGGGAAATAAGCAGCAGCAAATCATGGACGAGTATCTCAGGATATTGAAGCCGGGTGGAGTTCTTGAGGTTTGGGATGGAGATCATACGATACGAATGCTTCTGCCTCACTCAACACCAAAGTTAACAGGTGATGATGAAAAATCCGACGAAGAACAAAAGCTCGCAAATACTACAGGCACATATACCCTTAAAACTCAGACGCCTCTTGCAGCGCCTCAAAATCAATATTTGCTAGATTACAACAGCTGGCTAGTCAAAGTTTTGGAACAGCGTCAACTCTCTCCCATGCCCTGCACAATGGTCCGTCCATGGTTACTGCAAGAGGCCGAGACTCTTGTTGAGATTGATATGAGGCGCTTGGCTATTCCGCTGGGAGAAGTCCGATGGGAGCGCGAGGGCATTGGCGGAGACGTCAATGCCAAAACTGCGCAGCCGCCGAAGGGGAAAGCGAAGGAGTCGGAACGTAAGGTGCTGAGTGCGGGTCAGGAAGCACTGAGACGGACGGCGCTTATGACCGTAGTCCAATATGTAGAGAGTTTGGAGCCGGTGCTACGTGATGCCAGTGGGAAGGGACAGGATGAGTGGGATCGATGGCTTAGCGGCCTTATGAAGGATCTCATGGACGACAATGGGACGAGCTGGGGCGAGTGTTTGGAAGTTGGTGTGTGGTGGGCAAAGAAGAGAGGACGCGCTTAGTTCGCAACTGATTTAACACTATGCGATGTTCTTGCTTTTTTGTTTTTGCGCCCTTTCTAACCCGTCCTATTTTCAAGACAGCTTCTCCATGTCCATTTATCTCATGTTTTGTCATATCGCTGCCGTAGCGCTCGATATCTTTTCAGATAGTACCTAGATACCCGTCCTCAGTAATGGACTTCAAACGCACTATTTAGACTTGCTCCCAAGATCTTTTTTGAATCTACACTTTGTTGAATCCAAATGATATGTGCAAAAGATCCCTTGTCCGTTTCCAGTCTACGGTATGTATGCTTAGGGATGGATGTGCTCAGAGCGTACTTACAAAGCTTCAATTTCTGTCATTTAGTTAGCATCACGTGCCCAATATATAATTGCCACAAACCCCTCTCCTCCATTCCCATAAGGACAGCAGGACGAGCGGGAATAATGGGAGGTTGATGAGAAGCACAAACCTTTCTTCACAAATTCCGCTCTCTCTATCCCCTTGCGGATATCCTCTTCCTTCGTCAAATGCGCCTGCGATGAGAAGGCCTTGTGCAGACGCGTTTGAAAATAGCTGTAGCCTAGTGGATAGGCGCGGCCTAGGTTTAGGAGCTCTGTACGGGTCAATCTCTAGAACAGGAGAAAGCAATGAGATGGAAGACGACAGGGGCAATTGGCAATGGAGCGGGGGGAGGGGAAGGGAGGGGGATTGGGACCTTTGTAGATGGTGATTACCTCGTGGCGAAGAGGATTTGATGCCATTATGATTGAAAATGTGGAATTGGATGTCGAGATATTTGCAGGTGGGATATGACAAGGTGGAATAGTTACACTTATGTCGTTGTCGTTAACGAAAGTCTTGCGAGCCGCAGCGAATATTATCCAGCTTTCCTCTAAGTACGGGCATTTGATTCGAAGCGCATCATCGGCACTTTGCCGTGTTCACGCTTCGTATATTTACTACGTAGCTCGCCATCGCCCCCGGTAAGTACTGGTCTGTGCCTCCCGCACCGCTCCCTCCCGCGGGCCATCCGACGAAGAGAGACCCGCCGAAAGCATTTATTATTTATATTTCAATCTTTGCGCCTCGATCCTTCCACCACCCCCTTCCAATCCGACCTTGTATTTGTACATATAGACCTTCTCCCCCCTTTCCCTTTCCTACAAAAATGGTTTCAATGCTCCCCCTCAGACGCCAAGCTGCCCTCTCCTCCTCCCGCCGCTTCGTCTCGCGCTCCCCGTCGCTTTCCATCTCCCACTTGCCGCCTCACCGCCCCCACTCCCCATCCTCCCCCTCGACTTCCTCCTCCTCCTCCATCGCCCTCTCTCGAAACATCCCGGCCCTGCGCGCTTATTCTTCCGCTGCTGCTGCTGCTGCACCAGCCACCCCGCAATCCACCGCGGATGCCCCGCGCACAGATGTGTCGGATGTGAAACTCAGCCCGAGATGGCTGTCGGAGACCAAGGCGCGTATCGGCAAGTGCATTATGTTTGGGCTGGATGCTGCGCAGGTGCGGCGGGCGGGCGAGATCATGAAGACGCTGGCTAGCGAGTGGAAGGAGTTGAGTGCTGGTAGTGAGGGCTATTTGACGGGCGAGGGGAGAGAGGGGCTTGGTGGGCAGAGAGTGGGTTGGGGAGAGATGGATACCATGGGCCATGTGAATAACGTCACGTATGTGCGCTATGCTGAGAGCGCGCTTATCAATTGGGTGCATAACTTTGCGGTGCATATCGATCCTGAGAACCATGAGGCTTGGAGTGAGCTTTGGACGTCAAAGTCCGAGGGTCTCATTATCAAGAGTATCAAGATGGACTACAAATTCGTAAGTTGACAGTTTAGGGGGTTTGGTCTGGCGGGATTAAATTCTCTTGAAAGTTGTATTATTATACACTTGCTGATTATTATTGTTTTTAGCCTATGACCTACCCGGATAGAGTCTTTGTCTACCATAAGTTACGCCATGCACACGACCGCGATACTGATACCCTTTTCCTCGAAGTGGTCATCCTCAGTGAGAAGCACCAGCGCCCTGCCGCTCGCTGCAAGGAGGAGATTGTCATGTACAACTACCGGGTGGCCAAGAAGATGAACATCCGACCATTTATGACGAACGCTTTCAAAGAGACATTCAGATTGCAGGAGGAGGCTAAGAGGGTTAATACCGAGCGCATCCTGGATATTCTGAGGGAGGTTGAGGCGCTGGAGAAGGAGAGCTGGGACCGAAGTGATGCAAAGGAGGATTTCGGGAGTGCCAAGTGAGAGTTTGAGGATAGTTGGAGTTCGGAGCGGTGAAATAGATTGGGAAAGGAGTTGATGTTGGAGATGGGAGCAAATTTAGACTGTAAAATATTAGCATGACAAGAGATGAGCTCGAAGACAGCTCAGCCGGCGCAAGAGGAGGTTTCCTGGGTCCCTCATGGATTCATTCCTCCGTATGGAACGGCCCACCCCGTGGATTCGTAGTAATCTGCACGATGAGACGTTCTCTCCAAGGCCCTCAATGACAAGTCCAACCCCAAGTAATGAATGACCTGGCCCCGCGACGGAATCCCATCTACATAATAGCCTCGATAGTCCAGGCCATTAGCCAACAAACCCTTTCCAAGAAATGAACACGAAGTTGGCACACTTCTTCCGCATCTCACGACATGTATATATACAAACCCCCCAGAAGAACTTGCAGGAAGATGCATGTACTCAAGATATACATCTCCAAATCAGGCTTCAGATTCAAGCAAGTCACCGCGCGCCGCGTTCCCGTCCGCTTGCTTTGGGTATGTGTATGCGATGTCACGCGATGTTTCATGTGCACAGAGTACGTTAAATGGGGAAGCTTGTGGGAGATAAGATAGAGATTAATTGATAGATAGATAGATAGATAGATGGACAGGTAGATTATCCTGGAGAGGTGTGTGGTGTCAGGGATATTCTCCGATGACAGGGTGTGGTTATCGCGGGCCGTGTGTATGTTGTGCGTGCTTTTGTGCTTTTCGGGTGCGTGACATGAATGCGATATTCATTTTGTGCGATGAGTGATTCGGAGGATTGATGGCATCAGATACGTGTGTGCATATTGGAGTTCTTGAGTTGGAGGGTTTGTGGCTTTGAAGATGGGAAGTTCTGAGCTTCTTCTTGTTTCCTTTGATAATATTATGATTGCTCATTTGTTCAAATATAGACGCATATCAACCGTACAGGATATACTATACAGAACAAAACAAAACAACCAATGTAAACACTCCACCTCACTTCACAATCTACAAAGCTATTCATGACTCATCTCATCATTGCAGCCGGGCAATCTATACCATCAGACTGCGAAGTTAGGTAGTAATCAGACATACAGATCCGACTGGTCGCAACGAGTCATGCGCTCATTCACGTAAGTGCAATATCACTTGCTGACTTGACTTTTTTCATTTGCCTTATCAGACAAAGATTCTACTGTGCTAATCTCTCACTGGGATATTGCTCATCTCACATCAGAAAAATATACGTAGCACCGTAGTATCTGATATTTTATCATGACCGTTGTGATGATGTTTAAACGCGGAGCCGAGTGCGGGGTGAAGAGATGACACTGGCGTTTGATGAATCAGATGGATGTAAGTAGTGCTGTACGTAGTGCATCGTGCATACTTAGTACATGAGTAGAACACATACATACATACATGCATACATATATCCATTGTATATCCATAGTACAGCACTAAGTACTTACGTGAAATCATTAGAACGTTGAAGTTAGACCGAACCGTAGCATATGCTCGGCGATGAATAAGGCGATGCATAATACGATGAGGGGAAATACTTAACACTTCATACATGTAGCCTACGTAGCACGTCGAATGGTTGTATTGGGCTAGGATGCTATTCAGGATGAAGTAGTGCAGTATGTGAGTACCTACTTGTCACCCTATGACTTCCAGAACTCCTCGGCATCCAGATGTTTGTTTCATATGATATTGTAGGAAGTAGGAAGACGGATGTGGTGGACGCATGGAGGATGAGGAGATGCCTCCTCGGCAGTGTTGAAAGCTTGCGCACGTTTGGCCTTGCAAGTACCGAAGAGTGTGGTAGCATCCCATCCCTCCGTGCCCTCCTCGTCCGTCCTCACCCCTCTACTAAGTGTGTATGGCCAACCGAACATCCATCCATCCTCCTAAGCATAACTCATAACTAACCTTATCAAGTGGTGAAGCATACCTTATTGTTTATCACCCTGTCTCCTTGATGTATATTATATCGCTCATACTTATGTCCTCATACTTGTACTCACACTTGTACTCATACTTACAGTAATAATAGGAAATCCTCCAAACTCTTCATAATATCACAAACTACACAGCAAATATACTACGGACTACAGCTCCGATTCATTTCTACTGTGTACTACCTACCCTACGGCAAAGAAAGAGGAAAATCCCCCCGTTGGCCCATTCAAAAAAATCCCCTATCCCTCCCTCATCCATGATCGACGCCCTTTCCGTCCCACAGGGCCCTTATTCCTAGCCCCCAAATATTCCTTGTTACTGATACTTACGGGTAGTACTTAATGTACAGTGGCCGATGATGCTCTGACTACGTGCTGTCCAGCGCGGCAGCCACCGCCAGCGTATATACTTTCACTATTTTGCATCCACGCAACTTGGCAGCTTTTTGTTGCGCTGTTACCCTTCGCTGTTTGCTTTTGCTCTTCACGACGCAACTGCAGCGTCCGTAACACATCCCATATCATATCCTATCCCGTCTAGGACTTTGCGAACCTCCGTGATGGCTCTTCGGGGAAGATGCGGAGATGATTCATACTTAGCACAAGGCTGAGGAGGAGTACATCGCCACACATCACGGCCAAACTGCTCAACCCTGCCACTTGTTATAGATGTGTTTGCTGTTTCCTGAGCTGTTCGCTGTAGAGTAGTCATAAGTTCTTGAAAATCGGGGAATGGAGGAGGATTGGTGTAGGTTGGGTCCCTGAATACACCAGTAAGTACACCCATAATATAATATAGTCGCATGGCGTCTTTCGTAGGCTGCAAGTACCGTGGGTCATAGTGGTGCCAAGCACCAAAGTGGTGAAAAACGTGGTGTGGAAGGAAGCAGGATCAGCGGCTTTTTTGATTGCGACGTGGGGGAGAGAGAGGGGAGGGGGGGATCCAATAGTAAGTAAGTAGAAGAAAATCTACCGTGTATCTTTTCCTTACCGAAACATAGTACAGCGGGAGTACTGGATGATGTTGGTTATTGGCATGAATTTGTCTCACGGCCGATTCACTTGATTCCCCCTCCCCATATTCTATCAAAATAAATGTCGTTTATGATATTCTGCAGATCTTGAAAAGGTTCATGGTGGTTTATTGGCTGGGAAGACTTGGTGCGCTTCTGTCATATTTGAAGAAAGAGTCGAGTCGAGTTGAGTTGAGTTGCAGATGCAGATGCGATATGCTGTCGTATTGGGATTGCATAAACGAAATCAAACGAAATCAGCTACACGGTACATTCTTGCGCTCCTGTTAAACTGCTTTCATACATGGTACATTATACATACATGGATGCAACATGTATGCAAATGCATGTAAATGCATGTACATCCTTTACGCATGTAGAAATACACTTTCATATTTCTTTATGCGGCAGATATTCGTTCTTCGTTCTTTATCGACTGTATAACTTTGGATCAATTTAACGGCTGGGGCGGCATGGAAGTGGATAGAGGAACCCATTCTTGTGAAGTTTTCTGCGCGCAGACGTCCCTTTAGTCTTTGTCTTCACTGTGGAAGTATCAATCCCTATTGTGCTATTTCACCGTAATTCCAATTCGTAATATGCAATCTCTGAACAATGATAGGTAGCATATTTGTGCACTCTGGCCTTTGCCATGTCTTTATGTATGCTACGGTGCTACGTAGTATTCCTCGATCTATACGTATCGTATATCACCCACCACATGCATTTCTACTTCGTTACTGTGCCGAATTAAGGGCATGGGAGAGTGAAGAAGGGAATAAAAAGGCGATGGCAATTATAGTGACGTAACATAATATCCATTATTTTATGGTTAATCAAGGATTTCAAGCGGCACTTGAATGTCTTCTCCTTCTTCGGGAAAAGACTCTTGAAAAGAAATCTATAGCGCGACAGTCTATCAGTGTATAGGGAGTAGTGGAACAGGGACTTTTCTTCTCCACTTGCAAGACTCGACTAGGATGGCATTAGTGTGTATGTACTTCGGAGTTCTTCACTCGGACTCATCATCACTGTGGCTAGAATAGAGCGGCTGTCTCATGGGAGAGAAATAAGAGGGAAAAAGGAAAACACAAAAGCAGACGAAAAGAATAGGAAAAAGAACAGAGAACAAGAGCAACAAGCAAGAGAAAAAAAAGACCTCTAGATCCTCACATCTAGCCTCAGCTCAGCCCTTCAATCCCCATATTATTTATTCAAAGCGGGAATTTAAGGTACATACAAGGCTTGAAAATTGTGGATTGGCCGTGGGTGTTGTCCCCCCCAAAAGTGCCATCTTTGCTGACTTAGCAGAAAAGCCCAAGACACTAAGTAGGAGCTTGCATCTGCAAACAACAATCCTCCACCACACCTTAGCCCAACTACCCGAATCTTTCACGATCTCACACATTCCCCAACATCCAAATTCCACCACCAAAAACATCCACCGCAATCCACAAACTTATTCACTCTCCTTCAGATCCAACCACCACCGCCCTCTCAACATCAACACCCTCATACACCTCAACGGTCTCTCCTTTCCTTCATACACATACACTTCACTGTGTGTATGCTTTCAATCACCCTTCAACCGACAGAGAGGTGCTGTGTCAGTCGCCCCTAGTTGGCTCGGACTGATTCTGGGCTGGCTGGAGGAACCCGAATCCAACCCACATGCCACGCGGAGGAAGTGCATCAAGGAAGCCGCAAGGTGTCGCAAACCAGCATAACACAAAGCACGAGAATGGTCTGGTAGGACCGGGGAGAAAAATCCAGAGGGAGCGGAGTAATGGGCATGTCAATGGCAACTCGAAGTCTTCGTCAAATAGTCGACCGTCAACACCTCCGGTCCCTTCCACGCCACCTGCAAATGGCCATCCACGCTCCCAAGCAGATTGCCCGTCCGATCCCAAAATGCTCGTAGAATCTCAGCGCCGCTCCTCCCTCTCTGCTTATTCTGAAGCCTCCTCGACCGAATCCTACCATCAATCCTCTTCTGGCCCCATCTCTACAGAACAGCACCGTCAGATCGATGTCAATGCCACCAAGAACCCCGCCGTGCATCGCGACAATGGTCCACTGGGCTTTGCATACACCGTGCTAAAGTCTTGCCCGCTCTATGACACAATTGCTATTCTCATCGTTCTTCTTCAACTACCTCCAACATTCCTCTCGATTATACATCTCTTATTCGCGACTCTTACCTTCGTCCCACCAACTTCTGGCCATGGATTCAGCTTCACCGATATATTTGAAGGCTCAATTGGTACGCCTTCTATCGCTACTGTCATCGTGGTGGATATGTTGGTCTTGCTGGTATGGCTGTTTTTGTGGAGTCCCGTGCAGAACTTTGCATTGGATCTCGCTCAAACAGTCATTGCCATGACCCTTGGAGGTGGAACAAACGGGAAGGAAGCCGGAACCAATAATGTGCTTGTCTGCCTAGGTGTCATTGGAGCTTCTCATTTTGCACAGAATGGAGGCGTGAAGTCATCTGGCCTGCGCAGCTTGCTTTCCTCCTCATCCCGCGGCATCTTCGGATCTGATCCGGATGATCCGCTGGAAACGGGGCCGCAGCTCATTGAAAAGGGCGCCTATACTTGGGCGCGCAGTATACTTGCAATTCATATTTTGGCACAAGGAGTTGTGAGATTTGTTAGACAGTGGTATGTTAGAAGGGAAAAAAGGGATGCAGCGGGAACAAATCTCGGCGATCCTGAAGCAGGAAAGGGTTCTTTGACCCATCCTGATAGCAACCTGCACGATTCAAACACCAATACATCTAATGGACAGATCCCGGAATCCGAGACAGCAAGCCCACTACCTATTTCGAACGACAAGACTTTGAGCATGAAGAAGAAGCGCAAGCATATCGCACAAGTACGAACACGACAGCCATTATGGGCAGCTTTGGCCAGCACAAAAGTGGTCATGGTGAAGGAATACGAAACATCCCATAGTGCTGCAGAATCCGCTGGTACAAATGCTACGGATGTTAATAATCTTGGGAGTGCTCCATTCAACACCGAGGCCGACAGAATCTGGATCACTTATGTTGGATTTGACGAAGTTTGCTTCAATACGAGCTACTTTCCAAACCACCATTCATCTAGTCATTGTGAAGGCAACGGTGAGGTTCTTAGCACTCCCGGTATTGATCCCTCTAAACCTTTCTTCGTACGCGTCAACAAATCTATCTGGCAACCAACCCGTATTAGTGTCATGGCAGAGCCTGAGGGCGAAACTAGCAAAGATACAAGATGGACTGGAGAAATCTTTGGCTTAGCTGCCATGTCAAACTACGAGTGTGAGTTTGTCAGTACGACTAATGGCGCTCTTCTTTTCTCAACCAGCATTCGAACTCTACAGGCTCCCAAGATGGGTACCACTGTAGCAGCTACCATTTCACCTGCTCCGCAACGTTCTCTTCAACCAGATTCTCCCATTACAACTCTCAAGACCTCCATTGCCGCCGCAGAAGTTAAGCTCAACGAGGAACGCAATCGCCAAAAACGTGACCGCAGAGACCAGAAAACTAAGCTTAACGGCCTCCGCAAGGAACTCGACCGACTCGCCAACAGCATCGCCTCCTCGGGCAACAGCGACGACCGCCAACGCCAAAAAGTCCAACAGAGCAACCTGCACATGAAACAAGCCGAAGACGCCCTCCTAACGATCACAGCCGACATCGAAGCCCTGGAGAACCTGCCAGACGACGACGTATCCGACTGGAACAGCGCAAAGAAGGATTGGCGATCTGCTCGCGATGTACATGCAACCGCACAGGAGGCGTCAGATGAATCGAAGGCGGCCTCCGAGCGCGCGATTTCCACTCTGCAAGCCGAACTCACCACCCTTGCGCAGAAACGCGAGCGCATGGCCGCCCGCATTGCCAAACTGGCCGGCGAGCACGAGCGCATCACGGACGCGAACGCACGGGGACTCGACGAGGCGCAACGCCGCGAGCGCGAGGCGGACCAGAAGATGCAGGAGCGACTGGCGAACGAAATGAGCTACATCCAGCAGCTCAACCAGACGCGACAGTTCATCGACCGGCTGCATGAGGAACGTGGCCGGCTCTGGGCTGAAATCGAGCAGATGCACAACGAGGAGCTGTACATCCAGGCGCACGCTGCGCAGCAGCAACAGCAGCAGCAACAACAACACGCCAATGCCTCTCCAAATGCCTCCGTCCCCAACGTCGTCTACGATGAGCCCATCTCTTCTTACCCCTGGAACCCGCCTGCCCCGTCCCATCAGGCCGTCGCTGCCGCCGCCGCCAATCCCTTTGGCAGAATGCGTGGTCGTAGCTCTAGCATGCTCAGTAATGTGTCGGGCTTCACGCAGTGCTCTGATGAGCTGGGCGCCATGATGGATGAGGCTGGTGTCGGTAGCGGAAATGCGGGGTACGGGAGTAGGAATGGTAGTGGCAGTGGTAGTGGAAGTGGCAGTGGCAGTGGCAGTGGGAATGGGAGTGTGGGGGATCCGAGGAGTCCGGCTCCTGTTGCTGTTAGAGAGGATGAGTGGGTTTGAAATTTAATTTTGGTGTGCTTTTTTGTGCCGTTGATGAATGTGATTGTGATTATGCTGTATTGTATTGCGATATGATGTGAATGCTGATTTTGAATAAGTTAATGGATGGATATTTGTGGATGATATGGAAGTTTATGGAGGGGTTGATTACCTGACTTGTAGAATTACTTTGTGTTTTATATTCACATGTCCAATGGAGCTTGGTTTGCTTGAGCGGTCAGATCTGACTAACTTTCTACAGCTATAAAGCTACTATCCTGCTTCTCCATTTCTTCTACATCGAACTCAAGGGCTCCAAACAAAAACTATATGTTTGGAGGCTCATCTCTAATCTGAGGGTCTGCAACGTATTACTCTGGGAGGCATCTCATCATCATCCATCATCTCAACTCAACTCTACACCATCGTCACTCTCTTCACCGTCATGTCCTTTCTACTTTACATTTATCGCCAATAAGATAGACGTCCACCATACCACAAGACTCAAAACGAGATGTCACGAAACAAATGTCATTAATTCTATCAAATCCCATCCCTTCCCATCCCATCGAGTCCAATCTCAAGACCGAACGCCCAACTCCTTCCATTCATGCTCATAATATCCGCCAATACTTTACCTCCTCCCTATGCAGGATCTTTAAGCCTACATAATCTCTTTGTTCCTATACAACCTCTCAGATCTCATATATTTCAAGCAGCCCCCTTAAGCAGAAGCGCCTTCCTCAGCCTTCGCCGCAGCTGCAGCTTTCCCCAGGTTCCGGAGCACGTAGCTGCGCTTGAAGTACTCGTTAGGATGGACGATTGTCTCGAGCTGCGCGGCGCCCCACCCTTCGAATTCTTTGGCGCGCTTGATTTCTTGCTTATGAGTGTGTTCAAAGACCCTATTATCAACATTAACATTCCATCCACTTGAATTACCAAATTGCAAAAACAAAGAGAAACAAGAAGACGAAGGATAAAAAATACAAAAGATATAGAAAGTAGGGAATGGAATATGAGAAGGGTTGGGGCAACGAACCGATTACAAGCCATATGGAATTTTTGCTTTTCCTTGTCCTCCTTAACGCCCTTCAGCACATCACGATCCTGCACACCATTCTTCTGCAGCAGTGCAACGAGGTTCTCGGCGTTGAAATGGCGATAAGGACAGCCGTGCGCCTCGCCAGGGCCAGGATGCCTATCTGTAAGGATTTTCTGGCAGGAGAGTGGCGAATAGCCATTCCCACGACGGTTAGAGTCTCCTCCCACATCGCCGTACGCGTGGCGTATATTGTATTTGTACTCCTTGTTGAACACATCGTCCGTGATCTTACTGAATCCCGTACGCCAGAAATGCAGACATTCTTCGAGGGACAGCCCGATGCCTTTGAGGAAGAGCGTGTATTGCAGACGTGAGTAGTGCTTGAGGTGGTGGTCTCGTCGGAGGGTTTGGTGGAGACTGGCCATGCAGAGTGGGAAGGAGGCGGAGAGTGCGTCGATGTTGCGCGCTGAGATGTCGGCGCCTGGAACCGAGGCGTCACTAAAACCACTGTCGGGAGTGGTGAAATTTGCGGAGAGGTGGTTTAGGATAGGTGTGAGACGATCGTCTTCGTCAAGGCGGGGAAGAGCGCGGGAAGTCATCTATATCACCACCATGGTCAGCTCACATACCACGACACTCCGACAAAACATTCAAACACAATTCGATCAAAAGCAAAGCTTACCTCAAGGGCCTTCTCCAATCTCCCCGTAAACTCCGCAACGACCATACTCATCTGTTCCCTGACCGGCACATATGCCATCCCCGCCTTCAAGAAGACCTTGCGGCCCTCAATTAGCTCAGGAACCTTCTCCCAGTCCACCTTGAACCAATTCTCCTCCTCCACACGCTTAGGCCAGCCACCACCAGCGGCAATAAGCTCAGCAGCATATTCCGCTTTTTCCTCGGCCTCTACAACCTCCCAATCCAGTCCCAAGCTAGCCACGAACTCGGAGCGTTCCTTCGCATCATCTGCGAGCCACCTGATGCGGAAGAGCATAGTCTCCACACGAACAAAGCGACGACGGAGTTCCTCGGTGGAGGAGAAAGCCAGTCGCAGAATAAAATGACTGTAATGATCCTTCATTCTCTCCGTTCTTATGGCGCTGCTCTTACTGGTATTCGACGACAACGGCAGGTATTTATCGAGTAGCGGCTTCATGTGGGCGATGGTCTCCTGGAGGTTCTTGTTGCGGAACGAGCAAGCTTCCAGCTCGGCGAGCACGCGCAGACGGTCGATTGCCCATGTCTCGAATTCCTCGAGCGTGATATCTTTTGTTGGCGGGGTGGAATAGAATGATAGGCGCGATGGGTAGCCGATTTCTTTGTAGTCTACTGCGGCGAATTGCTTTTGCTTTGCGTGAATGTTTGCGCGGCGCTTGACTTCGATTCGATCCATGTTTTGGCGGATCATGGCGGCGGTGGTGTTATGTGGTTTAGTGTTGTAGTCACCAGAGTTGATAGTTGATTATTGAAGTGAGAGACGCGATATGTCGCGAGGTGACGCGACGGCTAGAGTTTACGCGTTTAATTAGCGGATTAGGTGAAAGTGCGGGCGGCACTTGGGCGATAACCCAATACCACAATTTGGATTACCAGGTTAGGATTACAGAACACAAATGGCACGTTCAATTGAGGATGTCATAAATATATTAACGTTCATGGAAGTTTATATGGTCCTTACTGTTCTATTAAACACAATTCAAAGTTCACAAGATTCACGCACGTCCACAACTCATCAATGATGAGAATCGTAACTAATATTGACTCTCTATACACAATAACAACGCAATGCCACTCTATTCAGGAACAGAAGCAAAGCAAAGCCAAGCCAACAAAAAAAAAAAAAAAAAAGAGTCCATCAGATTAAAGAAACCAAACACGAAAACAATCCATAAATCTGAGGACCACATATGAAAAGCCAAACTCCATCTGTGCCAAACTTCATACCGCATAATTATCATCCATGTCATGATCTGTTGTATGAATCGTTACTGTCTTCTCATCGTTTTCATAAATGTGCAAAACAAAAGCAAAAGTTCAAGGCAAAAATAGTCAAGGCAAACCATGCAAACGCCATGAAAAACACGTTTTCAATACACAGTGCCTTTCCTCCGGCTCGGCCGGTGCTCTTCATATCTGCTCTCACTGGGAGCTCTTCGATACGAACTTTCCATATTTACATCTGCAAGATTGAAGGCCGGGGCCATATTAATAGGGACTTCTCCATAGAGGGGAGCTCCGCGACCATGAACTTCACCTGGAAGTCTGGAGTACTTGGGAATGTCATAAGCTTTGTAGTTATCCGGACTTGTAGAACGAGGAGCATAAGAGGATTGCATATGTGAGTGAGAGCGAGGCGGTGGTGCACGCACATGCTCGTAGCTAGAGGATCCAGTGCGGTTAAGTGGTGGGCGAGATTGCGGAGCTGCATTGACGATGTGTGGGCGGCGCAAGTCGTCGAATTCAGGTTCCTCGAAATTCAGCGGGCGACGAGTCACTGGCGACAGTCCTCCTTGCGGGCTAACCTTGTACGTAGTTTGGCGTGATGGTAAACTTGGTCTTCTTGCACGATCAGGCGGCTCCTCCTCTGAAGATGAACTGGACGGGGAGGTATCGTATGGTTCGGCTCTTGGTTGCCAGGTTTGTGCGCGACCTAGGCCCGGTGCTGGCGGCGAAGCTTCTTTACGGGTCTTGGGTTGAGTAGCAAACGTCTTGGAGCGAATAGGATCCTTACGGGTGTTGAGGTTTGGAGGCTCAGTACGGCTTGTTCTTAACGGAGGTGGCGGTACCGCTATTCGTTGTGCGTCATAAGATCTCTTATCCTTTGATGAACGAGCTGAATCTCGACCTTTCGAATCAGGCACACGACGAGGAGGAGCTGGACGAGTTGTGGCTGAAGCACGACGGGGTTGGTCGTATTCATCCATGGGACTGATATGTCTGAAAGAGGCCTCATTGAAAGTGGCAGCCCTCGAGATGCCAATGCGAGGTTCATTCGAAGCCTTCATATGAGCCTGTTTCATGTACCGTGCATTGTACTCCATTTGGTTTTTCAACTTCTGTTCAGCATCAATATTTATTCGGGCGAAGTCTTCAACAACTCTGCTGCCAGATCGAGGGGATCTCCTATCGCCCCTTCTTTCTGCTCTGGGCCTATAGTCCTCATCCTCTGAATCCTCTAGGTATGGAGCTTGCGTTGTTCTGTGTTTGTCCTCTGAGCCCTTTCTTCGATCCTTATCACGAGCTTTCTTCCGTTCACTTTGACTCGACCTCAGATTATCCCTCTCCCGTCGCTCTCTTTCCCGATCATCATCTGCTCTGCGTCTCCTCTCCTCTTCTCGAGCTTGTAAGCGAGCACCATCGCTACCTGCAGTTTTCCTTGCTGATCTTCTCATCGGCTCATCAATATCTTCATAGGAATGAGGTGGTGTTTGTTGCGAGTAGACCGGCTCTCTCTTCGGTGTAAAAGTTGAAGGTCGGGGCTCTGCATGGCGTATATTATAGGCATATGTAGTGCTAGTGTTTGCAGTTGTCCTGACTGTATTCTTGGCCATTTCTTTCCTCAATTCAGCCAACTTAAGCTGTTCATGGTACTGTGCTCTCTTTTTGTCATCGCTGAGCAGCTCATAAGCTTGCTGGACTTTGTGGAACTCATCCGCCTTCTTAGCCTTTTCCACGGGATCAGGGAACTTATCCGGATGGCTTTTGACAACCAATTTCAGGTAAACCTTCCGAATTTCTGATGTCGTGGCATCCTTAGACAATCCCAATGCAGCATAGGGATCATCTGGTACTGCGTTCATATTGATTGTTGCCTAGGATCGCGTGGCGGATAGTTTGATATCTCAGTTGCGATCCTCCCAAAGCCCTATAGCATAGCTGAAAACGCGGGATGATTTAAATGAGCAAAGATTCTGTACAGAAGTGAATCTTGCAGAACTTTTAAACAAGAAAGAAGCAATGGAATATGATCGAAAAATAGTGAGAATGACAGCGTTGCAACGTCGTGTATGGTCAGCAACTTCTGAATGCCGGCACAGTTCGCTTAAAGACGAGTTGAGATGCAGGAGGCGTTGGATAAGGTGGTTAGTAAGCAAATAGACCTTGTGCAAGGTGAGGATTTGCCGTTGTATCCAGCTTGCTGCTGGGGGCGGTTGCGTTGGTATTTGGTTGTGATGCCGATGGCCGAACACTCGGGGTAAGAAGTGAAGGAGAATGGAATGTGAGATGGCACGGTGGTTGATATGAATTCCAATGTTGACTGACTTTGTGTGGGGTGAGCAGGCGGTGAAAGTCAGACCGTATGCCGGGAGGCAGGTAATAGTAAAAGAGGTATTAATGGAATGAATGCCTTGTGCGGTCGGGGGGGGCCTCTGTCCTGTATGTGTACTGTATGTTTGTAACAGCCTTATGGACAAGCCTGGTTTGCCTTGTTGATGATGATGATATGATGGTTACTTTGCAGCAAGGCGATGAGGGTTGTTGTGCTACGACGTTACAAGTAGGAGACAGCATGAAAGATGTAAAGTATGAGGAAGAGTGAGTGTCTCGAAAGTGAGAGAGTGAGAATGTCCCAAACTTCACAATTACGCCGAAGGAAGCGAGTTAAAGCTTCCCGAAGACTGAAAAATGATAAATACACATGGCTTTCACCCTTCTTCTCCACACTTCTGGATGTGGTAGCTTTGGCATCTTCTTTTTCTGATTAAATGCGCGGAATATGGAAAAGCACTCGAGACTTCTCATGGCCAAGCATTGAGCCTTACTGTATTGGAAGTATGTACCTGGACGCATTCAGGATTTTCACGGCATTTACGGGGCGCTCTCTGGCTCTGCGTTGACATCTCATCTGCGGCGAAGCACATGGAAGGCCAGCCAGATACCGGAAAAGACATGAAGACTGGGCAACAGGCCACCTCTTACACCTCCTACAACTCTCACACCTCTTACACCTCACACATCAACAGTTCCCGGGTGTTCTGTTTGACCTGGTTGTCCTGGTGGTCGTTGGCTGTTGATAACAATTGGTGGAGCAGGCACCGAGGAAGACTTGACAGTCGTCTTGGATGCATGAGACCAGGGACATGTGCTTTGCAGGCTTGCCAATCCACTTTCACCACCAGGGCCTGCTTCACTCCCCGAATCACATCCTTTGACGCTGAGAGACACATCCTATTCAAATGACATAGTCATAGGTAGAGTAGGGTGAGTGTACAGATGAGTAATAGTATCTATCTCCTGCGTAGAGTCCTGCGTAGATTCCTGCGAATGTCGTACTTGCTAAGTGATCAAAAAGTGATCGAAGTTGCTGCTGCATGCAGGGGAATGAGTCGTATGTCGTAAGTCGTGAGTCGCGAGTCGGGTCATTGAAACCTATTCTATTGACTACTACTCCATCAGCATAACTCCAGACAGAGTGAGGATGCAAACCACATCGAAGTCCCCATCATACACTCATATTCATACATACTACATACATACATACATACATACATGATATCTATCATCTATTCTATCTTTCCTGCTATTCACATATCTCCACTTCTGCGCTTTTACACTTCGTCGTATCCTCTATCATCGTGGGGTAATCGTACAATCAGAGACATTCGCCCACGTTACTAACCGGCAGATCAGCTCGCCCTGCACACATCTTCCTCTGCACATATCCCTGCGCGTTCACTCTGGCCATCTCCAACCAAGCCAGTATGGTACAACAGCCAGAAAAGCCTCCAGCGGTCTCAGCATCTCATCATAGCCAATGAAGTATCTAGAGCAACAAATGGGAAAAGGGACCTCTAGACTGGTGGGGTCAGAAGAATGCGAAGGAATGTCGATCGAACATGGTTCACTCCGTCCAGCCTATACACGCGCTGTGCGACCATTTCAACCTATCTGACCATCTGGATCTCCAAAGAGGATCCGCGGACCACTCATGTCGATCATGGAGCCTACTACTCCAAACCGCAAAAGCAAGCTCTTTCCAGCTCCAAAGCAAAAAGCCGCATCCTAAATCACGAGTATTCCTCCATCGGGATCTCCATCGGATTCCCCATCAGGATTTTGCCATCAGGATTTGGGATTCCGCCACCGACTTCCCGAGCATACGAGACCGTGGCCAAATGGCCTTTGCGATGCTGTGGAAGGTACGTACCCTTGCATTCTGTGGCTGGGGCCTGCAAGACGTAAAAAGGCAGATATTGAAGCGCACAGGATTCAGGAACGAATAGTCGCGGGCTTAAAAGTGGGCTGCGAATCAGCTGGCGGCCCGTGGCGGTCACGGCTTCAGCAGGCATGGATGTGTTAGCCTCGCTGATTGTCAACTTTTGCAGTGCTTTCTCAGCCATCGAGAGCGCGGTGAGTGCATTAGTTGAAAGTATCTTTTCTCTCTGGAATCCATTGCTATACGATGTAGATGAAATATGGACGTAAAGTAACACTATCCTAAACGCTGGACTCTTCGGGACTCGTTTTCCGGGAGGTCATGCTCTATTTGCTCATGCTGCTGTGGACTTGAGGTCAGCTACGACTTTGTTGCTCCACTTTCACTGGGTGCGTGATTGATAGTTGTTACATCGACATGTCATGGTACATATTGGGAGCATGAAATATGTCGTCAACGCAGATTCTATTCTTGACCAAGTCTCACCGAAAAGCAAAATTGACCCTCCTTACATGCTTATTCTAGACTCCCAATCCCAAACTCGACAGGAAAGCCAAAATATATACTGCTTTGCACAGCCACTCAATCCAAGGCTTAATTGCCTTTGCTCGTGCATCAAGATGTGATGTATGTGCATTGAAATGAAAGAGAACCCCCGAAAGTTATCTTCGGGAGATCTGATTCCACCCTAATAATAAATAAACAATCGGGGAAGAGGGTATCGAACGCTATGCACGGCTAAAAACTATCTACTGACACAGAACTAGCAAAGAACGTAAAGAGAACACATCTGAGGCTGTCAGTAACACAAAATCTAGTTGGGTCTGGGGATAACTCACCATGCTCAAGCCCAAGATCATAGAACACCAGAAGCAGATGTTATTCAAGACCTTCTTTCCTTTCACCCACTTAGTTCGCTGCAGCATGACGATCGGGAGCTGGCTCATCTGTGCAAGGAAGCCATAACCACGCAACTTCTTCGTGATGCAAGCCATTACAACCTCATGGCCAATGGAACTGATAAGGAAAGTGATCAATGTAGCCATTGGACGCCCAATATGTGGACGAGAAGATTGATAAACGTGGCGTCGGAAGAAGTGGTGAACAGGGATATTCCATTCTCTGGAGAACTCAAGCCAGTCTGTGCTATTCCACCAGTCATCGTAGAAGTTTCGATCAGCAAAGCAAGTAATTTCTGCAAAAGCTCCGAGTACATATTCAAAAATGACGAGGAAAACTAGCAAGAAGGTGATCATGAATGGAAACAAGAGCATTGAGATCGTTTCGAAGAGAATAAGGAGTGTGTCCGTGAAAGCATGTTCTGTCTCCAATCGCATAGAAGACTCGGCGAGGACTGGAAGGATGAACTCTTCTGATGTGATTGTAAGGAGGAAGATGACGCCAAAGACAGCGAGAACTTTATATCCCAACTCGGCCCAATTGATGCCTGCAGTACGTGGGTATTCAAGCTCGTAGCATAAGGTTGGGCATAACAAGAAATCGGCATAGTTGGCGTATGTCAGGTTCGCTGGATAGGTGACTTTTCCAAGCGGCGAGGTGAGTTCTAACGCGAGGTCTTCACGAAGAGTTGATAAGGTGAGCTTCTCATCTTCCTTTCTCTGAGCTATCTCCGCCTCTTCCGGTGTGTGCCCAGCACTTGGATATTGATACGCAGGCGCCTTAGATGCAGTCGCTGGTGTATCGAGAGCCTTAATTCTTCGTTCGGTTTCGCTGAGATGGCCATTGTAGAACGCATATGAATGCATCTTCATCAGAAGAACAAGAGTATGCAAGGTAAGGAAAACCTGAGCCGTCCACTCCCATTCAAAATGGAATGGAACCCTATTTCCAAGTTGTCAGATAAATAACAAGCACTGCAGAGCTATGTGACTTACCAGACCCAGAATGTGAACCACAATATCTGGAAAATACTCTGAATTGCGATACCACCAGTATTCCATCTCAACCAACCCACCTTTCTGAAGAGGTGGTGGAAGGGCAAACTGATAACAGTAGTTCCAACCATCAACGCATCTGCCAAGGCAAGTTCCCAAACTTTCACTGTAAAAAGCTGCCAAATCTGCACTCTCATAGGATATCCTGTATCCTTAATATTCCTCAACATAGTTGTTATTGCCATAATTGCAAGTCCAATCCAGAACAATACAAAAAATCCTTTGAAGTCCCGATATTCACTGTTCGGGTCGAAATGAGACACCCGAGAAGCATATTCGATTGTAGGGAAGATTCGACGTCTTTGCTCGGCTCTGATGTGTTTACGAGCTGATGAGATCGATTGTACAGACGGCGGCGCATTTTCAGGAATCGGAGTTGAGTTTCCACTGAGAAGATCAGTATTATAAAAGAAAAACCAAATGATTTCCTATAAATCTTACCTTGTGTTACCTGTTGCGCCACCATTCTCATCGATCTGGAACTTGGGTAGGGGGCCGATATCCTTCAAAAGTCCTTCTTCGCTCATAGTCCGAACTACTTGAGGATTGGGAGGTTTGACCATCCTGGAACGAAGTATATTATCGTTGTCGCCATTTAGTTGTGCCGCCGTAGCTGTCGCCATGGTGTATGTTGTTATTGACTTTGGATACCCAGTAGTACCTGATGTATCAAACCCTGATATGACGTCGAAAGCGCTGCTCTACTATCTTGAACTCATGGAGCTTGGTCGTGGGTTGCGATTTTATCGTAGACTAGGAAAGATAGGCGAACCGCGCTTGATTATATTTACAAGAATTTAAATGAATATCTTATGATGCTTATGTCGAATTGTAAAAGTGTATCAGGAGCCGGAGCGGTATCTGTACAAATGGCATGAATTACAGATACAGCCACATTTCCCTGTTAAGCTCCACCATGGCAGTGGCGTAAGGCTTGGTTAAGAGCACCAGCCACAGCTGTACTCCTTATTAGCTCATTTTATCCTCACATTTCAGGCACATCGCTGCTTTCACCTCCCATTCCCCAAAGCCTCGTGGACCGCAATACACAAGCGAATGCTTGAATGTTAATACGACCTAACGAACTATCAATGACATACTGATCGTTGCATCTTGTGTGCTTGATCTCTGAGACGATTTGAATTTCTTCTTCCATACATTGGGTCAGACATAGCACAAGGCCCAACGGGGCCCAGCCTTTACCATCATGAGCTCTTGTAAGCTGTCCACAATTCCCCGCCATAGCAACTACATGTACTGACTTTCCGCCCACAGTAAAGCAATTTATCCGCAATGTGCGAGCTTCGAAAACCATTGCAGATGAGAGAGCGGTAGTACAAAAGGAAAGTGCTGCGATCAGAGCCAGTTTCAGAGAAGAGAGCGGTGATTCCAACGTTAGGTTAGCTACTGCCTAGGGATACGTTGACAAAGGAGCGCGATATTAATTCCACAATCTTGATAGGAGAAACAATGTCGCAAAGCTTCTGTACCTCTTTACCCTCGGTGAACGAACACATTTCGGACAGATAGAATGTCTCAAGCTCCTGGCATCTCCGCGGTTCGCAGACAAGAGATTGGGTTACCTTGGTACAATGTTGTTGCTGGATGAGAACCAAGAAGTCTTGACTTTGGTTACCAACTCATTGAAGAAGTAAATTATTCTTGAGGTCCTGGAATGCTACTTATGACTAACCTCTGTGTTCGTAGTGACCTCGAACATTCTAATCAGTACGTTGTCGGCCTCGCATTATGTACTCTTGGAAACATTGCATCTGTCGAAATGTCAAGGGATCTCTTCCCTGAAATCGAAAAGCTCCTATCAACTGCGAACCCATACGTCCGTCGAAAAGCCGCCCTTTGTGCTATGCGCATTTGTCGCAAGGTCCCCGACTTGCAAGAACATTTCCTCGAGAAAGCAACAGCTTTACTGTCAGATAGAAACCACGGTGTCCTTCTTTGTGGATTGACACTTGTAACAAGCTTGTGTGAAGCAGATGAAGCTGAAGGTGGCGAGGAGGGGATTGTAGAGAAATTCAGACCATTAAGTGGACAACTTGTACGGACATTGAAGGGTTTGGCCAGTTCTGGTTATGCACCTGAGCACGATGTTACAGGAGTAACAGATCCATTCTTGCAAGTCAAGATCCTGCAACTACTCCGTGTACTGGGCCGTGGGGATGTTCAGACTTCAGAACAGATTAACGATATTCTTGCGCAGGTTGCTACCAACACTGATTCATCTAAAAATGTTGGCAACTCCATCCTTTATGAAGCTGTCCTCACGATTCTTGACATCGAAGCTGATTCGGGGTTGCGAGTGCTCGGTATCAACATCCTCGGAAAGTTCTTATCCAACCGAGACAATAATATTCGATATGTCGCACTCAACACTCTTATCAAGGTCGTGGCTATTGAACCAAATGCGGTTCAGAGACACCGAAATACTATCCTCGAATGTTTACGTGATCCTGATATCAGTATCAGAAGACGAGCTCTCGACCTGAGTTTCACTTTAATTAATGAGAGCAACGTTAGAGTTCTTATCAGAGAGCTTCTTGCCTTTTTGGAGGTTGCCGACAACGAGTTCAAGCCAATTATGACTAGTCAGATTGGTATTGCAGCTGACAGATTTGCTCCAAACAAGAGATGGCATGTTGATACTATGCTGCGAGTGCTGATGCTCGCTGGCAACTACGTCAAAGAGCAAATATTATCCTCGTTCATTCGACTTATTGCCACGTCTCCAGAACTGCAGAAGTATGCTGTACAAAAGCTTTACGTCGGCTTGAAGAAGGACATTACACAAGAGGGTCTCACTCTCGCTGGTGCATGGAGCATTGGTGAATATGGAGATTCTCTCTTGCAAGGCGGCCAGTACGAAGAGGAAGAGCTCGTTCAGGAAGTGAAAGAGAGCGAAGTAGTCGACATTTTCTTGACTATACTGAACAGTGCATATGCGACCCAAATCGCTACCGAATATATCATCACCTCATTGATGAAATTGACGACTCGTTTTTCTGATCCAGCACAAATCGAAAGAATTCGCAGAATCTTGCAGAGTAACAATGCCAGTCTTGATGTTGAAGTACAACAGCGAGCTGTTGAATACGGAAATCTATTCAGTTACGATGATATTCGACGTGGTGTATTGGAGAAGATGCCTCCCCCACAAATCAAGGAGGAATCCAGAGTTCTCGGTGAAGCAACCAAGAAGCCATCGAAAACAGCTTCAAACCGCAAGTCACGGCAGATCAAGCCAACCGAGCAGGATCTCCTGTTCGATCTCATGGGCGACTCATCTCCTGCCACTACTGTTCCTACCAACGGCTCGCAAAACAACGCAGACCTTCTTGCCGATATTCTGGGTGGCACGTCATCCCCACCATCAGCCACCTCCCCTAGCCCTCAACAGTCGAACATGTCCTCAATCATGGACCTTTTCGATAACAGCTCCTCGCAATCTCCCCAGGTCCCAGGCTCCTCCAACGATTTGTTCAGTGGCATGTCATCTCCACCACCTCAGCCACAAGCATCTGTCATACCTTCTCATCCATGTTATGATAAGAATGAGTTGAATGTCACTCTTCAGATCCAGCGCAATGCCGAAGGTGTCACCCAAGTACTAGCTAGATTCAAAAACACTTCAATGACGCAGTCGAAATCCAATGTTGGCTTGCAGGCTGCTGTACCGAAGACGCAGAAGTTGCAGCTCAATGCTATCACCAGTCCCGAGTTGGGTCCTATGCAAGAGGCTACACAGAGCATGAGGATTACAGGTAGTAAAGGAGTAAGTATTCCATGTTTTGCCTTTTCGTTGATATTTTGCTGACTTTCATAGCCGCCTTTGAGATTGCGTATGAAGATCTCATATGCAGATGCTGCTGTTGGACAGGTTACAGACCAGGTTGATTGGTCGGAGCCTAAATAAGGGATGTTTCTATAGAACGTGTAGATTTGTTTATGGGCGTGTTTTAAAAGCGGACGTGAATACGAATATTACTCGAAATATTGTTTTGTATTGTTCAACTGTGGATATTCTAATTCAGCTGCTACATGATTTATCCCTCTTAATGCACCAACGTGTATGAAATTCATGCCAGATACTCGTTATTCAACCCACAGCAAACCGAAGGTTGGAAGTTAACCGTTGTCAAGATTCCCAAAACTGTCATGATACAGAATACTCTCCAAATCCTCACCACTGACATCCTTTGCATCATCATATACGACAACATTATAGATAGCGGTGACAATGCCGAGGACAATGACGAAAGCTCGAATGATGACAATGATTTTGAAGATTTCCATGGGGCTGGCAATATCCGTATATACGTGCAAGCAAGTAGAATGCTAGTTTTCACTAAGATGGATTCTGAGTGGAAATTAAGTTTCTTTTGTCTACGAAGATAGCTTTCAATCCTCACTCAACGTGAAATGATTAGATGAATTAAATAGCATTTGTATGCCCATAAAGCTTTTCTGATTATGCAGTTACTCATTTCCATTCTTGGAAGTCACACCCTAACACTCTCTGTTCAATCCCCCCATACCTCACTTAGCACTCACATTCAACCTCCAACATATAATCCTAAATAAACCGAATTCTCACATCCAATGACTGACTGGTGCAGCAGTCATATTCCCCTCCCCTAAACATTGGACAGGTAATCAATAACATGTCGACACCACAAACGGAAAGTAAAATCCAAAGGATTTTCTGCAATGGGTACGAGACTGCACTCTCCTATCCATTGATCTTTTGCTGGTTCGACTCCTGTTCAGAGCCCTTTTTTTTTTATCTTTTTCTTTCTTCTTCTCCTTTATCCTTTATTATATGCTTTCCATTTATGTATTGCATCCGTTTTTGTATATTTTATATCTCATATTTTGGGCTTCTTCACGTGTATTCACATCTCTGTGTATAAGTAGACAACATACTACAGCCTCATAATAACCCAAAGCTGTATTGACTAAGATTGAATCGAAATAGAAGGAAGCTTAATCTGTTGCTACTTGATATAGCCAGAATTATGTCAATTTCCATACTGAGTGAATGAACGATAAAGGGGGTTGCGGTAGCAAAGACTTGCATCATGGCGATAACTACATCGTGCGCGTTAAGTCTTAAGAACATGAGAACCATGTTATTTGACTGTCTTCTTATTTACTTATGTTTACAACTTACTTTTAGAATGGATCATAATTATATAAATGTGAACAATAGTAAGAAAGCGATCTGTGAACCAACACTAGGT
Source organism: Allantophomopsis lycopodina (assembly GCA_024752465.1). Taxonomy (NCBI): domain Eukaryota; kingdom Fungi; phylum Ascomycota; class Leotiomycetes; order Phacidiales; family Phacidiaceae; genus Allantophomopsis; species Allantophomopsis lycopodina. The sequence continues at coordinate 1,944,484 of CP103006.1, read as the reverse complement.
ATCTCTTTCCACTCCGTGCCAGCTGTTTACGATGCATATCCTCCGAACATACCTATAGAATGTCACATTTCAAGTCGTAAGTTATCTTCCACACTGCAATTACATATGCTGACAATTCTCACATCTGAGCACTCTCAGTCTCATCCCCTATCTCAAAACCTCCTTGTCACCAATTGCATTTCATCACCTCCTCTCCACCACCGAACATCAAAATTCCCTGAAAACATTAACAAGAATTCACCCTGGCCTGCCTCCCCAAACTTCAAAAGCCCACGCGTCCTATACCCAAGCTCCAGATCAAGTCACAATTACACAAGTTGGAAAGAAAGAAGAAAATCAAGCACGCTGCAACGACGGAATGTCACTGATAGGGCAATCAACCATGAATTCACCGAGGCCGTCCTACTCTTCTGACGATAATCCCATTAGACCATCCGGTACAATAAAACTCATAGCAAGCTCAGCATAACCTCGACAGGCATTTGCGCCACTGGTCAAGCGCAGTGGTTTTCCAGATAAAACAAGAGTGGCGAGGTAGCATCGGCGCGAGCAAAAGGCCCGACATCGATGAGGCGGGCCAGACAGAAATAGCAAGAGAGGAAGCTGAAGTGATTGCAAGCTCGAAGTAGATGTTTTGAGGACGGGCGTGTCCAAGACTCTTCCATGCTGGACAGTGCTTGCTCGCACATGGTTGAACCCCTTTCCACGTCAACTCTGAGTTCTTGTCCGAGCTGTTCCCCAAGCTATGCTCCATTGCAGAGTGAAGATATCGAGTCTGCCTGCCGCAAGGTACGGCAGTTCCCCTGGGAGTGGCGCATTATATCGTGTTGCGGTGAACAGCTCATTATGACGCGCTCCCATCACTAACCTCCAAGGTAGCTCGCCCACCTCTTGGAACGAGCCTGATCTCGATACCAATACAAGTGGCCTCACATACCCAACAGCAGACATTCACCTCTCGCTTCCAGTACCCAAGCCCCGAGTTCCATCCCCAGATACCTATCTCTAGTTTCATGCACTCCGTCAATTTCCTGATCTTCAAGCCAGCATGCCTCGTAATATTCGCTGCTAGCCGAAGCTGGCGGTGCCCGTCATGCTGCTTGCTTTGCTCGCGGTACGGCGCGCAGTCTCATCGGCCCGTTTCGAGCATGCAAGAGGACTGAGGGCAGAGGTCCCTTTAAAGGCATTTGGCCCTGTTCAGGTCTGGGCGCCGGAATGGCTGTCAGGGCCCGAGGGGCGCGGGGTGGCTACGGAGTGTTTGCAGATTGTGGGTTGGATGCGGGGTCTGGGGTATGGGGAAACGATGGGGGGAGACAGGGGAGGGATTTGCGGCGTATGGTGATTTTGGAGGGGGACTGGGACTGGGTTGAACTGCTTGTTTGGTGGTTTGGACGTGATAGGGGGGGCTTGTTGATACTATATCGTGATGCAAGTGTGGTGATGTCTGGCGATGGAATTTTCAGGTACGTGATGTTGTTTCTTTGGGAGACGTATACGTAGACATAGAATGATCTTGCATCGCAGCATCATGAAAGCTTGACACTGCAAGGAACGGGAGGGGTGTGGTTACACAGTGATGATGATAATATATATGACCGACCTCAACTAGATATCGATGAGAGTGTCTCGCCCCTTGTGTCCCTACTTTTTATATGTTCCTAAATAGCAGGTCTCTGGATCTTGGTTGCTAGCTTGGAACAGCTAGATAAACGGGCATAAGATGAATGGTATGCCATAGCAGCAGATATGTATCTTGAACTTGTGTAGGAAATACAGGGTATGAGACCAAAGCCGTCAAGAAAGACTCAAAAAAAGACTTAAGAGACTCTTTAATAACGACAAAGACAGAAAAGTAGATAAAGAAATTGAAGACTAGTATTCTTATGGTCCTTACACCGTGTAGTCAATCATGCTCAAAACATGGAAGACTCGAAGCATGGCCTACAGAATACGAGAATCACCAAACATCCGAGGTACTTCTACATGATCATTATCCCATGCTCGTCTATAAAAATTCCCTCTATCAAATTCAAAAGAAACAACAAATAGATTTATGTCACAGCGTGCCAAGCGCAGACGCCATGCATATTTTTCACTCTACGTCTGTGTGATGACAAGTGCCGACAGGATATCACTTCCTGGAACACTTTAAGTTTGGCGAGATGATGCCGCGGTATTGCAAGGCATGGTGAAGGCGGGAAGAAATGAAAGATGGGCTGGGATATGAAGTGATGTTGAGCATTACATCCGAGGCCAATTTAAGCAGGTAGGTAGTTTGCAGGAGATGATATACAGTGTACGGAATAGAGGTGATATGAAGGGATTGTGGCATCATGGTCGGGCTTTAATAAAGGACATGCGTGTAGTGCACAAGTCAATTAAGATATTGTTTGTGTATCTATCTGTATGTCAACCAGTCATTCTCATTGTGTACATTCCTCCGTCAGTACAGAATTGTAAATACACACACAAGCAAAGCCGCTTATTCTCGGGACGGGCATTTCTTATTCAATCTTCATCAATTTCACTCGAACAAAAAAGAAACCCATGACCATACGCTACCCTACCATCATCAATCAACATCCCAAAGACGTAAGCAAGTCCCTACCTCGGCATTCCCATGCGCCCCGAAAGCCAAGTGCACATTCTCCAACTCACCTGTGTCATTCCCTTCAATTCCAGAGCAGAAACACTCAGTCCAAGCGTTGTCGCAATGCCATTGGATCCTCTCACAATTTCTGTCAGTTTTTTTTTTTCTTTCCTTTTCCTCCTCCAGCCTGGTGTCGCGCAAGGAATTCAGCAGCCCGCAAATCCCTCGCCCCCCCTCTCTGGGATTTGTTCGAGAAGACACCTAGAAAGGCGTCCAGTCCTATTGCAGACCGTCCCGCGTCATCAGGCTTTGAGTGCCTCGTGCGCATCGCTTGGTGCGAGAGATGATTCGGTGGAGGGCAGGATTAGAGTAGAGGGCAAAAGAATTTGCAGGATTCCTTCTTCCCTACATGATAGTATGTACTCTGTAGTATGTGAATGGTGGGGATGAAGTGTTATTGGGCTGGTTTGTGGTGATTGGATGGGTGAGAATGTGGTGATTGGCGCATGGTGAAGGGAAGTTTGGAGGTCGTGATTGAAGAGCGAGCACCAAAGGGCTTGTGTTTCGTCCGAGTCATGCTATGTTGCTGTATCACTGTGTGCGCACGTAGTAAGCGTAGTAAGTCAGTATTTGCAGGCAGAGGCCGGCCATCGACATCCGCGATAACGGAAATCACGAAGTCAAGTCGGAATGAAAAGTCGACGATTCAATGATTCCTGTGGTCAGTGTTTTGTCGAGAATGGCATGAAAGGGCAATCAAAAGTCAAAGCTGCCATGATTGCTCACCGACGGCAGAGTGACAGCAGCGTGAAATGAAGGCGTCTTTCTCTCCTGGTCGATACGTACGCCGCCCTGGAATCGAAGTCTGTGATGGGCACCAAGTGGCAGATGAGCAGATGGAAAGATGTCTAGCCGTCTAGTCATCATTCTAAGCATAAACTAAGCCCCTGTGCTGCCGCTATATTATATTCGTGGTATGGTTAAGGTGGTAACAAAGCGGCACGTAGGAGGGTGGTGGAGGGAGGTGGAGGGTGTTTGCGGGGTGTTGTTACTGTTGTACTGTACTGTATATACTGTATATACTGTATGTAGTAGTAGTAAGTATTAGGTAGGCATGGGCTCGCACCACAGACACTGTAGCATTCCGGTAAAGATACATAGACACATAGACACATACAGCACAGCCTGAGCATGTTTCGTTCTTCCACCACCAAAAGCATCAAGGCCAAAAGCGATCTCGTATCACATACTCCAGACATTCTCCATACACATGAGGTTTGGAAGACAAATTAATGAACTGTAGCGGCTGTGCGGACGAATGCACAAAAGCATCAAGCTCAAAAAACTTGAAAGGATCAAAGAAGGCCATGATGTTCACTGGGAATTGCGATTCGCGACACTTACGACGCAACGTAACGTTGTTGGGCTTCTCATATCACCCTCTTCCTGCGCCGCTGTAGCCATGCAAATCCACCACGGTTTGAATGGCCAGAAGTGACTTGTCTGACGCTCAGTGCTCGATATCTCTTGTCTGACGGTTACATCAAGCGTACAAGTACAACATCAATATTACTCCTGACGGAGTTTGCCATATGAACGGATGCACCCCATATGTAAGATAGTTCATGATGCTCCTCTGTATGTCAAAGTACCACCATACATACACGTTCTACGTATGTATGTATGTACTTGTAAATACATACGTATGTACATACATACTTACATACATACATTGCAGTAGAGGAGTAGGTCACCAAGCGGAGGTACTGCCCATTAACTTCCTTGGCCAGTCTTGCCAACGCTTCCAGTCTCCACAGATCTATCCACAAGCTCGTGCAACTCCGCCTGCTGAACAGTTCACCATCTCGCTTCTTTCAACTCGCTCTCGCTCAAATATCCATAGTGACATCGATTTGCAGTGGCATACGCGGTAGACTCCGTATACTCTGGGTTTCCATGCGGGTTTCTTGTCAGCTCCGCCGGTACTTGGAGCGGAGTCTGAGTGATGAGCGGCGTTCGTGTGCTTGGCAGCTGACTTGGGTGTGAATACCAAGTTTAGTACCAAGACCGCCTTCGCCGCCCTCGCCGCTGATGAGGTGCTTGTCTGAAGGGTTACTTGTGTAATTAGATGAGTACTTTCTGTGTACTTCTGTGTAGGGAAAAGTACATCTGACTTGGACCAGGATGATCCTGCAGGTGATGGAAGAATTGCGGAGGATGGGAAATGCTTGGTATCTTTATGGCTTTGTACAGTATCTGTATGTAGCTCTGTATGTACATGTACATATGTACACAGTATGTACTAGACTAAAATGCCGTGTACTCCGTGCACGTATGTACATACATCCTGCCTGCGTAAATTGCATTCAAAGCATTCCAGGATTATGGCAACTTTACAATTCGATCTGCCTTATCGTAACTGTATGAATATGTATGTATGATATATTATATGCCAAGGGCTTTCATACGAGGAGATAGTAATCATAGAACAATTTACCAGTGTTATCACATCGTCCACCAATATTCTTTACCTATCACCACATGAAAATAAATATTCGGGTAATCCTTCGTTCCATAGATTCCCTCTCGCTCGGATTACGGAACAGACCTTTGGAGCTTTGAGACATGATCACCATCATTATTGGAGAGTAAGGAAAAAAAGAAGAAGGGGAAAAAAAAAGCAAAGAACGTCGGATTTCATAAATAGAGATTAGGCCATAAACGATGGCTTAGCAAGGCTCGACCTCGACTCTGGGCTACAAGCTACTATTTGGACTCTAGAGCCCACGTAGAGAGAAGACTATCCATGACTATGGACTCGGATATGCCCAACTGCGTCTCGTATGGGCACTTTGTCAGCCCAAAGAAAATCACAAAGCCTAGACATACTCAGCCCGTCAGCAGAAGTAAAGTCTCTACTTAGCACAGAAGCGATGATTCTTTTCCGAATTGGTTAGTATGGTGCCCTTATTACCTTTTGATTTTGACACGACTAGACTAGACCAGGCAAAGTGTATATCCCGAGCGAGAGGATTTGAAAGAATATTTTCCGTTTGAGGTATGGTGGGGCCGTGGAATGGTGGATGGTAGAGTATTACTAGTATTTCCTACTTATGTAAGTATGTCCTTTTGCTTACTTGGGTATGGGTGGCCCAGTCTCAAGTGCAAAGCCACCAATGTCACTATTCTTTCAACAACTGGAATTCTTGGTGGGAGTAAACAAGGAAAAGGCAGGCAAAAGCATCGATACTTTGGGTTGTGGATCCACTCTGCATACACCACACGCACCACCCATACATGCACCATCCAATTGTCTCTGGTCTGTGTTCACTCCACAGTTGACGGACAATCTTCTCCTAGGAAGTAACGTGTTTGTACTGTGTATATTGTGTGGTGTACTCTCTTACCTGTACTGTGCGTAGTAAATATCGTGATCTATTTCACTATTTAATTCATCGTATTCTTATTGGGGTGCTGTAAATTTTATATCTACACTACAGGACTTGTTGTTTACCAGGACCTTGAAATATCATGTGCATGTTTATCACGTTACTTGTATTATGGTGCTATGTTGTACATACATACTAAGTACGTGCTTATACTCATATCCATAGTCATGGATGCTGTATCGACTGAAATTGACACATACGACACACGGACATGCATACATACATACATACATACTACATCCTACATCCTACATCTTACATCCTACCTACATACTACGTACTACGTACATACATACATACCTTACTTAGACATTCATACTCTACTCCATACATACCACCGTACTTGTACTCTCTCTAACCCTCTCTACTCCATACTATTGACAGAAATGTGTCTCTTCATTGCCCTTCTGCTCTCCACCATTTCGCTAAGGTGAACGGCGTCCTTGGACACAGCGCTCTTCTCATTCATCTTTGGACACTAGACACCCTCGTACTCTCTCTTCGCAGTCCACTCACGCCCTTTCAACACTCCTCATCCACCTCTCCTACACACCCCCCTCCCCCCGGTCTCTTGACCCATGCACCAATGAGATCGACTTCATCCTTCAAGGGAAAAAAGCACTACACACTACACATCCTGACCCGTCTTAAGCCATCTAAACCCATCTCGTCCCTCTCGTCCTTTTTTCTTACTCGGATGCTCCAGCCATCGAAGCCTGCGCCAGCTTGTGTGACCATCCAGCCCCAAAACAGTCTGCCTCCTCCGCCTTGCCTGGCCTTGAACCTGTATGAACCTGTATGAACCTGGCCTGAATATGACCAACGGATTTGAAGTCGAGTCTGTTGCCCTCATCCTTCAACCCTTCCCTTGCCCATCAAAAGTACAGGATGCAGTATGAAGCAGTGAGAGAGGATACGGTACTCAACTGTTCATAATCCCAATCTACCTGTACTGTTATGTACGAAGAGTGCCTATCTCTATTATCTCCGACCTGAGCAAGTGACGGACAGGACAGTGCGCATCTCCCATCATCTCCCATCTCCCATCGTCCATCTCGCATCTCCCATACCACCCAGACCATACCACCAGTACCATCCCATACCAGACCATACAATATACCATGCCATACCCATACCCATACCACATACAAATCTATACGCCTTAACACCCTCACAAATTCTCCTTCCCCTCCCGCCTCCTCTCCTCTCCTTCCCTTCAACCACTCTCTTCCTCTCCTCTCCATCGCTCTCCTCCACAATTACTACCCTCCTGCAGGCTCTGGTGAAAGAAGAAAGAAACCCAGACGACCCTCCATTCAAACACATCCAAACATACATCAATCACTTGCATCCGCGTGCTTCTCCGCCGTCCATAAGGAATCCCAAAAATCAAAAGGGAATTGTTTAGGGTCCAGGCTTCTTCCCAGCTACGACAGACAACGACAACAACAACATCTTCCCAGTCAGACTAAAGGCTCACAACTCTCTCGCTCGCCAAGACTTAGTCCGCCCCCCTCCACCTCAACTCCTCCCTCCCCCCTCCCCAAGAAAAGCACTTTCATCTCCCCCGAATTTGCGTCCATCCCGACCCCCCGAACAACATATCCACCACCCACAAAACCCGCATTCAACTTCCCCGCGTTCTGTATCCAAAACGTGCTGGGAATGAAATGACTGCACCCTCACCCTCCCCAGTCTAAATCCGGTCCGAATAATTAAATCGAATATCTCAACGTGCTACTTTAACTACATCTGTTGTGCAGATTTTCATCAACCAGAGTTTAGATCTCGTTGTGTCGCATCTCGTCGTCGCCTCGCAAGATCGCCGTGCGCGACCCCATCCTGTCGAAAGTGGCTCCAAACGCCCCAACAATGTCGACCTCCGTCAAGCGGGCCTGCGATGCCTGCCATCGTCGCAAGGTCAAATGTGACGGTATCAATCCGTGTCGGAATTGTTCAACGGCTCAACTGTTGTGTACATATCATGCCATCCCCCAGAAGAAAGGCCCCAAGGGCTCGCGGGCCAAGGTCATCTCGGAATTGCGAGAAACACAACGACATCACTCGTCTCTCTCGTCCAAGACTGCGAACCGATTGAATGGAGTCCATAGCCCGCCATGCTCTCCAAATCTCGCTCCCACTCCTGGCTTGTTGACTCCCGATATCATCAAGGAATGTGTGGATTTCTTCTTCACAAATATGTACCCGAATATGCCGATCCTTCATCGTGGACGACTCGATCAGCAAGCCGTCTATGCAGACCATAATCCCGAATCCTACACCCTTTTGACGTCTCTGTGTGCCTTCATGTTCATTCAGCCAAATATGCCAATGGTTGGCGTCACTCCTTCCAACGATCCTTTCGGCCTCGATAGCATGCCTGGTGCAAATATCATGAGCGGAACTTTACTCTTGGAAGAGACGATGAGGGTACGGAAATCATATGATCACCTCGAGAGCCCAAGTCTTTCAAGTCTTGTCACCAGCTTCTTCTTGTTCGGATGCTACTATGGCCTGGATTTACACAACAAGGCGTGGTTCCACCTCCGCGAAGCAGCGACTTTGGCTCATATCTTGGGTATGCATAAGGAAGAAACATATGTACAGTGGGATACTATTGAAGCATCTCGACGAAGACGCCTTTATTGGTTGCTCTTTGCAACAGAGAGGTAAGTTGCTTGTTGATGTTTTCTTATTGACTTGAGACTAATGTCTCACCACAGAGCATATGCACTTCAACGACAAAGACCAATTACCCTTCCACCTACCATTTCTCTCCCAACACATACAGACGATCCAACCGAACCAAACCCATCCAGTCTCACCAGCTTCATTCATCTTGTTGCTCTCTACCGACCATTCGACGACCAATTCATGATCACGTGGAACAAGGCGAAGAATGACTGCTCTCAGGAATGGCTTGGCATGCTTCAAAAACAACTTACCGAGGCGACTCCAAGTAATGGATTTGGAATAGGCTTGGGTGGAGGCTCGTTATCAGAGAGTCAAATGTCAGATTTGAGAGCAAGTCAGCAATGGCTCAGGACAATGGTTTGGCAAATCAACATGCAGAACGGATGCCTCAACACTGGTTCTGACGACTCAAATATGTCTTACGGATACTCGGTGGAAGTGGCTAGAGACCTCGTTTCAATGACCAGCCAATTCAGCCAACAGAGCATGGAGAAGAACGGTGTAACACTGGTGAGTAGTATTGTGTTTCGTCACTCCCCTAACTGCTAACCTTCTCATTATCAGATTGAGAAACTTCTCGAAACAACCTGTGCCCTAACTTCGCTCTTGACGCTCCTCCCACCAACATCCGATCCCTTTACCCTCGGCCCTCGCGATCACCTCCCCCAGCTTCTCACCCTTCTCTCACACATACGTTCTGGAGACTCTCGCTTCCTCCCCCTCCTTCTCACTAAGGTTAACGAGATCCTTCCACAACTCGCCTCTCCCATGCTCCGTACCGTTCCAGAACCAACCCACACCCATCCACAGAAGGTCGAGCCTATGCACAATGCTAACAACGAATTCGACATGTTCGGCTTCGATCATAACGCCGCTGCTAGTGCACTCGGCATGAACAAGGGTGCTAACCTCAACAACAACATTAACCACAACCACTTCGACAACCTCCTCGGCAACAACGAACCCCTCCCATACGGCGTCGCAAAGCGCGTCGAGGAACTCGGCTCCGGCTCGTCAGGTGGTGAATCCCCGATTGACCACAACCACTCCCCATTCACCTCCCCGCCTGTCATGAACAACTCAATGGAGTTCTCGGGACTAGACGGATATGGCGCCTACTCAGACCTCAACTCGACGATGGGAAGCCAAGTCGGCGGCCAGAACATGGGAGGTCAGAATATGGCGCAGTCTATGAGCATGCACTCGAACCCACAACAAGCGCTATCTCCCGGCTCAGTGGGAGGTGTGCCGAGGACGCCCATCAGACAGAATTCGGGCTTCAGCATGTCGGGTAGTATAGGCGGCATGAGCGGCAATGTGGGCGGGAATATCGGTGGCAACATCAACGGCAATGTCAATGTGAATGTGCCGCGGAATATGGAGTTCCATCACTACGTCAAGGACGAGGGACTAGCGTGCGGTGTTGATGGCGGCTTGGACCTACCATTTCGATGATGGGGGGTAGAACATATCGCTGATCTGCGCTGATTCCCTGTCATTGTACGTCCAACTACCATCGACAAGGAAATGAGGCCCTGTTCTGTTATGCTCTGCTTGCAATGCTTGCTGCTCATGCTGAGCGGCTATGAGGCTCCCGTCGCTACTTAGATCGCCGTCGCACTGCCACTGAGCCTGCGTTACCTTACTGTGACGGTCATCTATGCGCCCTCGCCCCTTTATATCTATGCATACGTCGTAGTACTCGATTTGTGCATGCTGGACATGCTCTGAGGCATGCCGCTGGGGCTTATTATACTCCCCTCTCCCACTTCCGCATTGCTACTCTCGATCATGCATGCCCGCTCTTGCTCTTACTCTGGGTCTTAACTCTTGCTCTTGCTCACGCTCTTGCTGTTATTCCTGTGGATCTTAAGAGCATGCCTCTTATACTTATATCATATCATATTATATCATGACGGATTCATGGCGTTGTTCATCTTTTTTATTTTTTATACTTTTTTTTTTATATAGCCTTTTGTGGAATTTTGATTGCGGGATGGCATTTTTTTTTGTTTGGTTGGTTGGATTGATTATATTTGGTTTCGAATGGGGTGGTTGTTTGAAGAGGGTGTTGGGGGCGGGGTTTGATGAGGAGGTGGAGGATGGAGGATTTGGAGGTGGAAGTGGAAGTGAAGATGAAAGAGGTGGTTAAAAGGAGGAAGAAAGAGGGAAGAGACAGAAGAGGTGATGAATTGGTGGGAAGGAGTTGTGATGTGATGGGTTGTGAAATATTGACTTGATGATTTGATGTATATAGACTGCTGTGATTTGACTGGAATTGAAATGGAAATGGAATTATGAAATTTATCTTTTACTTTGCTTGCTGCCTGTTGCCTGTTGCTTGTTACTTGTTACTTGTCGGTTTTGCTGTGTGATGATTATGATGAGTTAGCTGTGTGAAGGGGGTATGCTGGATATATGTGGTGAGTGTAGTTAGTAATATGGGATAGATAAAGTGAAGATGATAGATCTAATATCGGATGTATATAGTAAATACTTTCAATAGTAGGTAGGTGATAGATAGATGAAGCATCTCTTTCTGATATATTATATTAAATAATTATTCTAATTTTAAGGGTGATAAATTTGATGAAATTGCTGAATATAATAAATAAAGTAATAATAATAGATATAATCGACGCCAATGACTGAGAATATTTATTAACCCAATCTCTCCCCACTTCAAATTTATTAGTCAATAAATAGCCTGACTACCTGGTGATTTATGTATCATGGTAGATACAATATGATAGTCATGATCCTAGTGTTTTGGTTGTTGAATGCACTTGACCTACACCCTTACGCGCTACCCTTTTTTTCTTTTTTAAAGTCCAAATAACCTGATAATACACCAAACCATCGCTTTTACTGCGAGAGTTACGAAATTAGCAGAAATAATGCCCTTGATTCGGATTTATTTGCCATTATTGTCGAATATGTTGGATTGTCGGTGAGTAAGGCCTAAAGTGGCACTTGGCGGTAACTTGAGGCTTGTGAGGTTGTATAGAGATATGTGCTGGTGAGGATGGCGAGGAATGGTTATTTAAGATGAGTATTTGAGGAAGGAAGTGATAGATAGCTGTCTTGTTGAGGGACTATGTTGTGGATGCAGATAATTTCGGCTTGGGTATGTCGAGCACTTGATTATGCTTCATGGCTGATGTATGTCTGCTTTCCATGTGAGTTTAGTCGGATATTTTGATATGATATGTGAGTAGTCTAAGATGTAGAGATTGAGGTTGTGAGTGAGAATAGAGATATAATTATAGATGGGGATATAGCTGTGAATGAGCTGTGTAGAAGTGATGTGAGGAGATGATGTAGGAATTTTATAAAGGAGCTCGTGCATGGTCTCAATCAGCTAGAAGCAGTATTTTGAACTTTAGTATATAATGCCTCGATTGCCTTTGACTTTACCTCCAACTGATGAAAAATGCAATGTTTGCTGACATATGGCGTATCGTATTCTCCAAAGATTGCACACTTGAACGTACGGATGTCTTGTTATCATTTACATTGTTCTCATCATTCAATCCATCATCATCATTTGAGCCTTTTCTCAACGAGCACCATAAACACAAAGCTATTGCGCATACCAAGGCAAACCTCAACTGAACGCAACTTAGGAACATCAGTTTGAAGTGAGAATGAGCGTACACTTACTTGTATTTAACCTCACATTCAAGTACACCATAATGATATATCTATATCCGCAGTGAATACTTCAGAGTCTTTTCAAACGCTGCTTAAGGACATCTTCTATTATTAGTATTTATATTATAGAAACTTGATGACTCTAAAGCTCCAAATCAAATAAATATTAGAAAATTAACCTATATCCCCCGTGTTTTACAGACTCCGACACTTGCAAATGTAAGTCGATGTTTGGGAACATTGGTATGCGGCACATAGCATCTCGATTCAATCTCAGTTCAAGAGCAAGAGGCTTTGATAGCCGCTTGATAATACTTCAAGTATATTTCCCCTTTTGGAGTTGGGAATTTACACTTGATGTAATGCTTTTCAGACTCGGATGATATGGCCTTATGTGTAATTGGCTTTGTTACGATGAACGAGGATCACTATGGAGGGGTTTTGTAGAGGATATAAACTCTTGGAGTCTAGAGCTCGTTGGATGGTGATATGGCAAGTGTAGATTTATGTAAAACTATGTGGATATAACAGATGGTCATTGAGCCGCACTACTGAACGTTATAACTCTTGTAGGTATGGCCTTTGCACTGGTTGGAAAGCAAGTCCGCACAGCTCACCCACCTCCATTGCTTGCCATTTCGAGTTCAGGGGAATACCAATGATAGCTTGCCTCGCTGACACAAACTGTCTGCATAGAAGTATTATGCCCGTCTCTTCACCGACAGCAGACTTTGCCACCATATTGGAGCTGTCCATGCCTTCAATCGGTTCATTGCAACTTGCCATCAGCGATCTACGCACGAAGTCTCAAAGCATGGCTCTTAATCTCCCACATACCTATATCAACTCAAAGGCGACACCACCATAAAAAGGCTCACACGGCATCTTAGCCGTCGCCTTCTAGCCTGGCCCCTTTCTTGCCATCAACATCAAATCGCTTCGATGTTAACTCGAGGGCGCTTCAGCTGCAGTGATCTGCGAATCAGCTTCGCTGCAAAATATGGGAGAAGGCATGTGATCCGAGTCATTCACGAGCTGATGTGGAATGCACTCTCTCCTGCACATAGCCTGGAGTAGTCACGGGCAGAAAGTCCACGTATATTCTTCATGGCATGAGCAATGCCCAGGACATGTGTATCGCACCTGTATGCACAATTGATGTTACTCACTCGTGGTCTGTTACGCGTACTATGCACTGCGATGCTCTACAGTCTACTCAGTAAAATTAAACGTTAAGCTCACCTTACATGTCGCCATAGAGCAGTCAATTGTATATGTGTACACTACAGAGTATACACAGGAATATCCAAGTGCAGGTGCAAATCGATATTCTCATTCTCATTTCCGTCCTCACCTCTCACCTCTCACCAATTCTGTCCACCCTCACATATCATAGCCAGCGTCTAGAATCCTCATAAAAGTAGGTGTAGTTTAGTTCACGGCATTCACGTTACACATCCACAATCACACCCACAACCACATACGTAGGGATACATACACGAATACATACACGAGCACACAAATACATTGCTTGGAGCACCAGGCACAACATACTCCGTCCTGCCTCGAGCAAGGAGGACAAATGTGGCTTGGGGGCTTACGGGGAGGCTGGGCCGTACTTATACTTTACTTTCTGCGAGCAGGAAACTTTTGCGGTGAGCAGCAGCGGCTATGAGGATAAGGATTGCGAGGTGAATATTCAACAAAAAAAAAAAAGAGAACCCCCACAGTCATAGCTGGAAACTTCGTATCTTGAAAGTTCGATGGGAGGGGCATTTCGTATTTCTCAAATGGTCAATGCCGACGGGATGAAGGAGAATGAGCATCGTGCATGGCGCAGTTGGGCAGAGATGTACGATTTCTGATCGCATGTACATATACAGTGCTGTGCTGTACAGAAGCTGTAGGATTAATTTTGGCTGCATGCGAGTGTACAGAGTTGAGATTTGGAGATTGGTGGGATGGGGGTCAGGCCGTATGTTCTTCGCGTGATATGTATGCAGGCGGGCGGCCTTCTTTGGTAGGTCCTTCCCAGAGTGCAAAGAGGTGCAGACGGAATATGCGTGAGTAACTTTATGTGTGTAAGATGGATGAAAAGCTTAGGCTTGATGGCTGTACAGAGTACAGAGTACTGCGTACTTCGAGATACAAAGGGGGGATGTTGGGAAGGCTTCTTTGATTTCTTGCCTCGACTTATGTGGAGATGAGAATAGTTGTAGAGCGTACCACCTACGGATGACATTGAGAATGCTGGATTCGCAAGTGCACAGGTTGGGGGCGAGACTTGTACTTTAAGTCTATTACTATTCATAAAGTCTAGTCATCATCTATGTATGGACATGCTGTGGTGCTGTACGTATCTCACGATACCTTACTCAAGCTCATTCACTCAGTCGCTCAATTTCACAACATCAGAAAGAAGTTCAACATTTCTCCCCTCACCGCATCAATCCAATCCGCTCTCCAAGGGGCATTTCTCATAAAGTACGCACTGGTGCACTGGGTAGGTAAGGCAAGTAAGGTACTTTTCCATATCTTCAATCTTCCATTCTTCCATTCCGTTCCTCCAACCTTCCACGCTTTCTCTCCCTGAATGAGCATGAGCTTGGGAATTAATTGGTGCAAGCAATGTGGAAATTTGACATTCGACATTTCGACGCCTCTTTGATCACCTTTTTCATGCTTTGGGGGCCTCCACCACTCTGCGCAATATGCAATAAATGCAACTTCCACACAGCCCAGCCGGGCCCCGATCGCTCCCTATTGCACAATACTCACATCTGTGTCTCCAGTGGCCTCACAAGCTTGTGGAAATGTCTCTCGCCTTGCGCAATCCTCAACTGTAAGTAGTAAACCATAACCGCTGGCGCCACCAGCGTGTGGTGGACGATGGGATGAACTTGTTCCTTCGCTGTACTCTCTACCTTGCCTAAATCATGCTATGAATAGCAAATTCGTGCGTGCTACCTCATATACACATACTACATATGTCTTCGAAATCATACCAATAGCAATAGTAATATATCAGCTCTCTAACCCGGAACACCGGACGAGGCAGAATCCTTCCCTCTCCTCCTCCCACCAAAGCACCGAAGCATAAGTAATCGCATCTCATACCGTCGTGCAATGCCCATCTCCACAAAGCGTGTAGCGGATTGAGGGCGGCCATCACCGCAGCGTAGTCCTTTGTAGCGGTACTTAAACAAGCCCATCGTGCCATCCTATTCTTATCCACGCCAGAAGAGACTTTCGTTCGATTGGCAACCGCCAGTTGCTCCAAGGCTCCACTGCAGCGTTCTGCCCTCCAAAGGAAAAGGCCAGCGAGAAACACCAAAGACTGAGATTGGCGGTGGTGGGGTGGGGCGTGGGACACGCTCGTTCCACCCCCTTGGCGATGGCGTTGGCGTTGGCGCCAGCCGAATGGAGATGGGGAATGGTTGCCGTGCGCAGACGCCTTTTCATCTCGCTTTTCGCTCGCTTTACACCTACCGATGAAAGTCTGTCTGGAGAGTAGAATGATATTGGACTCATGGTCAAAGTGTGTATGTGTGTATTCCGCAACTGGGGAGCCAGATATTCCATTCTATGGTACGCCTGTGCAAGTATGGATTGCTGCATTATTGGATGGATACTGTGGTGCGGTAATTGAGGCAAGAGGAGGGGCGTCGGGCGGATGTCTTCGCTTGTCTTCTGCGCTGGTCGAGTCGGATATCATGTTGTAGGCGTATGCGCATACAATATCTGAGCGAGGCGTTGGGAATGTCTTTGATGGGGTCCGAACGGTCTGGTAGACCCGGTTATGGTGGGTTAAAGTAAGCTACATCTGGGAGCTTTGCGAACCTCTAGATCGTATCGTATGTACGTAGTATGTGTGGGTATATGTGTGAATGTGTGTGAATGTGTGTGTATGTGTGTATGTGTACTACGTATGTGTGAATATGTATGTACGTAGTATGTATGTACTTACTTATATGTGTACATACACACATACAAACACTCAGTATATATGTATGTATGCACCTTTTGTACACACTTGATACTCTGAGTAGTTCACCACAGTCTATTCATCCTCTATACTCACTGTGTAACAAAATCCCCATGCCCCCATGCGCCGCACAGGGCACCATCCGGAAAAAGAGCTCAAGCTCCAATACAAAAGTGAGTCTGTGAGCGCGTCCGATTGCAGATTTACAGATGCTCCCCTGTCCTACCAATCCATACCAGACCGTACCGTACCGTGCCAAAGCCATATCCCCAAACCCATCAGAACGTGAACTCTTTTCCCATAATTCTCCAAATGGACAATAGACAAAACAAGATTGGGCATGGTCTAATTCCCGTGGTCAATGCTGCTTACCTCGCATGGAAATGCGGGCTATGAGGCCTACAGGCTACGGAGCACGGCTACGGAGCACACTTATTCCTCTAAGTACGGAGTATTCATTCAAATCTCACTTGCGGGACAGGAAAACAATGCGCCGATGTTGGGTAATATTGAATGGGTGAGGTAAGCAGCACTTCATGTCGAATGAATGAGATGGAATCTCCCTTGCCCTTCAGGGATCGGGAATCGAGACTCAGGTACGACCTGTTTCTGCAGAGACATGGAGATTAAAGTCCATAGTCCAGGGAGTACGGGGTATATCCACCGTATCCACTCACCATACATGACTTTCTTTTCATTGAGTCAAATGCTCGAGTGGCCTCACACGATCTCCAAATCCCACATTCATCAATAGCCTTTTCAACCATCTCCCTTGTATATGTATTTGTGTACTGCGTACGTACACACTGTTTATACTGTATAAACCTTTTTGGCCCATTCATCCTCGGTCAGACGAATAGTCTTTTAAGCCCTAAGTTCTCCTTCTTTCCTAACGGAAAGTCTACTCGGACCCTGCCTCCCCCTACACCACCGTCCCTCTCTACAGGGTCTACCCAACTATTGAAAAGTGCTTGAGTATACTGTATGCATATGGATAAGGTACGAATAGTGTTGAAGGGTTGGCAGTCAGCCGGGCGCGAAAAGGCTGCTCAGCTGCTCACGAGTTAATCAAATCCACATGTTTGCTGCAGCACCGACGACGCATCTGACCCAACCGCATCGCAAAGAGCCCACACGGACGCCAGGGGTGCCTTTTCTTCTTTTCTTCTGCGGCCTGCGGCAGCAGCAGTAGCAGCAACAGGCACCGGGAAGGATGTGAATTGTTTCTCTTGCTGTGAAAAGCCTTCGGGTCCTGACGGGTGGAGTAATCCGATCAACTGAGGTCTATTGAGGGGAATGATGTTGATGGTGGTTGCTTGGTTGTACAATAGGGTGAGGGTGGGCTTGTGGTGATTTGCTGGATGCTTGGGTGGTCGTGCGAAGGTTTGGATTCCATTGACAGACTTTCGTGGAAGAGAGACTGGCTGCATGGGCGGTGGGATGCAGCTAGAGTGAGTACAATGGCTTGGTACCGCAGAATGCTATGTCGAAGTACGAATAAGGTATGTAGCTTTGTCTGTGAATTGTATGGATATGTACATATATCATTCATGTATGTACATACATACATGGATTGTATGGATATGCCAGACGAAGCCCTCCGTATGTACTGTACAATTCACCATATTACGCTAGAAGGGTGTTTTTGTGGCGTCGTTCAGCGAACTGGGCGAGCATTGGCGTGTCGTATTGTTAAATACCGTATATACTTTATATACGTGTCTAGTGAGGATTAAGTAAGATACTTTGGTTCTATTAAGATGGAGATGGAGAGCACTTATACCCATTCTACATAGTAGAGTCTTCCGTACGCGGATATACTTTTAAGAATCAGTCACAGGTCGTCGAGATCTGATAAGTAAATGAGCGGATAGACAGAAGCGTACTTTGTCTATCATACTTTGTAGATGTTAGCAGATGCGCCGTGACCTGGGGAAAGGAAGTATTCGCGGGATGTGATTATACGATTCATACGATTCATACGATTCGTGCCATTCGTATTATCTGTACTATCCATACTATCCATACTATGTATCTTACCATTTTCTCTCTTCATAAAACATCGCAAGGTGCTCACGTACTTTTTGCTTATTCATGCACTTTGAATGTCATCAACCTCAATTCTTCTCATATGTCTGTTCCCCCTCCACTACCCCCTCCACGGTTATGAAGTACCATTGCTTCTACTATTACATTTATTCCTTGAACTCCTCCATGGATGTCCAGTACTACCCATTCCCCCTCCTCCATATCTAAGTTTATTGCGCTTCGTACCCGTTCTAGCCCCGTACGGCGTACGCAGCAGCCACACCCAGACTAAGCTCCCCCTGTTAGACATGGGGTGGCATGGAACGTCTGCCATTATAATTGGAAATAGGTGCCCAGATCCTGCAGCACAGGCCTGCAGCAACCGGTCCAGGAACACCTGCCAGGGTCTTTGATGGGCGCAAAGCCATTCAGCCATTCAGCCAGTAAAGGCGAAAAGCAAAATTAATGTAAATGAGCCAGCATACAACCTGCAAGCTCTTGTCGAAAAGGTCATTGTGCCCGCCGCGTGTGCCACTCAGAGTGCACATATTGACAGAGGTGAAGAGCAGAGCACAAGCACAGGCACATCTCCCCTCACATCGAAGGAGGAAAAGAAGTCTGGAAGAAAAAGTCCGACAAAGTCCTTCGTTTTGATCTTGCTCTCAATCTCGAATTCTCTCCAACTACAGTCATTCGTTTATCTGTGTGCTTCATCCTACATATCATCTATTCGATTCTTTCGTTGTTGTTACCGTTTTCCCCGGCTACTCCATCCTTTCCTCTATCATCATTGAGACCAAAAGGAAAAGGGAAAACAAAAGACGCACATCAACGCATCTCACCTACCAACTTCCCGACTGCGACAATTTCAACAGGGCTGACGAACATCCCGTATAAGGAAGGACAGACTTTGGAAATTCGGAAGAACGATAATTGAGGTGTTTGGGATAAAAGGCCAGTCAAAGGAGAGAGCAATTCCAAGGCAATATCATTCGACGCAATATACCCGTTCATCTGTTCTTCACTTCTCCTACGACTTCACTGTCGTTCACAGAGAAGGCATGGAAGTACCACAACACAAACCCACGAGATAACACCTTCACCACCAACGAAATCAAAACCAACCAATTTCTTCATCCTCCCTCAGAAAAGAGTGAGAGACCTTTTAGTATTTTTTTCTTCTATAATCCTTTTTCGAATCTCTTAAGCTATTTTTGCCTTTTTAATAAGGAAAAGGCTTTCATTCAAATCTCAATATATTACTTTTCGCACACGCCATGTCGCACCATTCAATCTTCCCTGTTCGGCTCTCGGCCAGCAAACAACAACTCAAACAATCAAACAATAAATGCGCATCATCATCCAATTCCATAACCCACCGTCATACACAACCACACCTCCTACGCCTTTTAATTCTAATTACCATTTTTCTATCCTTGATTTCAAGCGCAACAGCAGTAGAATTGACAGATATCGAACTCACAGACGCCGATGCGTGCGTTCAGAGAGAGTTAAGGTCCGCAGATCTATTGGGATCAACACTTGCTCGCCTGGCTAGATCTGGAACTATCGTCACCGACCCGCGGCCCCGTCCCATAGTCGATCAACAACGCGATCAAAACCCACAAAACGATCAATTGTCCGAGATCGATCTGAAAAAGCGATCTGGATCGGCAACGACGGAGAGCAAGAGCACATCAACTTCGTCAGGATCATCAACGACTGCAAAATCAACAAAGACGGAATCATTGACCTCTACCATCGTGGCGTCCTCTACAACCAGCGCCGGCATAGTCGCCGCTACGACTCAGGCTTCCTCGGCCCTGCCAAGTCCTTTCGATACCAGTCTCGGCAGCAATTTCACAAATTCGGCTTGTCCTGCTTATATTAGGAGTTTCATTGCAGACGAGGACTTCAAGACTTGCTTACCGTTCTCATTATTGCTTCAAGTGCGTATTTATATTCCTATACTTCACTTGACTTATGTCACTTGATTTTATTCACCCACTTGAGCTACCCCGCTCCCAATACTCAATGTCACCTGACTTGGTCTTGAGAACGAATTGACTAACATGATCCAGTCCTCAAACTCCTTCTTCCAAGCCGAGAAGTCCGTAGTCCGCATTACCCAGACTCTTGATCACTCTTGCTCCGCAAACTCAACATTCTGCACCACCCTCCTCTCACAAATCGCCACCAACCTTTCCTCAACCTCCATATGCGGCCCGGACCTCACTGCAGAACAACCTCTTGTTGTGCAAGCCTACACCGGCCTCCTAGCCTACGCTCCATTGTATACAGCCTCCTGCCTACGTAACCCATCAACATCCGCCTACTGCTTCGCAGATGCGATCACAAACTCCTCCTCGCCAACCGACGCGTACATCTATTACCTACCCCTCAACGTAAGCTTACCCGGTGGGAGCCAGCCAACGTGCTCGACCTGTCTGAAGAACACAATGGCGGTCTTCGAGTCGGCGAGCGCAAATCGCAGTCAGGCCATTTATAACACGTATACGGCAGCCGCACAGCAGGTAAATATGCAGTGTGGGCCTAGCTTTGTCAATGCGAGCGTTGCAGCTGTTGCTTCGGGGGGAGTGCGGGGGGTTAGTGCTGGGGTTGGAACTGGAATGGCTTGGGTGATATTATTGATGATAGGATTGCTGGGCGGATTTGTGTAAATGAAAAAGAGTGAATTGAAGGGAAAGCAATGCTGGAGCGGAAAGGAAACGGTATGATAGATGTGGATATGGATATGGATATGGATACGGGCTATGGCTTATGGGTTCGGAACGGATCGGTACTGGATTTTGGGCAGCGTGGCGTTTGGCTTTGTTATACACATACCCTTGGTTGAGAGCGAGTTACGCTTGTTTACTTGAGGGTTGGGTGCTTTTGCACTGTTTATGGTGGCCTGGATGGGCCGATTCAGTTCTTGTAAAATAATTTATATACTTGAATGAATATTTACTCCTTCAGTGTTTTTGGATGCTTTTGAAATTGAAAGGTGAGAGATGGATGGATGTGCTTGAAGTGTTAAATGTGTTGTAGCAAGCGCTACGGCGTCATCATTGCGAGAGAGATTTGTGGACTGTTCGATCTTGTGGCGTTGTATAAAAGGTGCGGAAAATTGGGATCTAGAGCTAACGACCAAGCCACGATGGTGATGACATCGGCGTATGCTTTCGCGCCTCTGAGCCGTATTTATTGTATCTACTTCTCAGACAGACATCCGCGTCATATGAATACTCGTTATCATTACTCCATTTCGTTATCGGCATGTTTGCCTTCGCTATGCATGACACAAAGATCGTGAATGTTGCATTGATATCTGGTCTGTAATGCTTTGATTATGCTGATTATCTGCGGGGCTGTCGTGTCACTTATATATAATATCAGGAGATGAAGTATGCCCATGGTATATTATCCATGGCCATTAGCGGGCTCTCATATCTATTGATACTATGTAAGATGCTCGGGAGGTTGATAATCAAAGTAAACTACTTGACATTTACTCTGCAGTCTAAAGGTGTTGGCCCTGTGTTGTCGATCAGTAGCAGTGGTATGTGCTTTTCAATTAAGTCCTCTTGATGGAAAGGAAGATTTCATTGCGGTCTCTATCATTAATTGTTTTGGGTATCTTTGTTCGTGTGATACTATATAACGTATTCAAGTGACGGTGCTCCTAAGATAGATTCGCAAACGTTGCAGAGGCAATAAACTATTCTAATGCTGCGTGCTTAGATGGTTCCTCCTCCTGCACTTGCCAAACAGTCCTCACTGTCGTTTGTAAATTCATTATCATTATCAGACTCTACGCTCCACATACGATTATAACAATGCCTTAGATTTTAGACGTGTTCCTTATTTTTGCTAAGTGAGTCAGTTGCGGCTTGGACTACACTGCTACTTGCTGTCTATAAGTGTCTGGTATCTTCAAGATATGACATGGTAGTGTGATTAAAGTTCAATTGAAACGCCCATGATGACTTTGCATTGTGAACGGACGTTAGTTTAGACACTTCTTACAACTCACCGTTGTATGAAACCTCATCATCATCACTGCGAGGCTTATATCTCAAAACTGATAAAGTATGGCATGTGTCGACACAGAAGCGCCATCACTAGCTGCAGCGACGATAAGGCTGCTTAAATATTGGAATGGGCAAAGAGACGAGCCAGGCTCTAATCCATAACTATTTTAAGCGCATGAAGTTGAGTGGGCATCTTGCATAATTTGGAAGTGCGTAATGTGAGCGAGTCATACTATAACTTCAGTATATGTTTTCCAATAAACAAAATACAGATACCTTTTCCGGTAGCTTCAATAGTTCACTTGGCAGGAACCTTTGGCCACCAACTACACCTTTATGAGGGGTTGCGTGACGCCAGTGACGAAGCATCGGGTTGGCCTACTTTTGGCTCTTCGAGGTTATGTGTTCGATTCCCACCTATTCCATGCGATCTTTTTGTCTTTTCTTTTCATGGTTTTGATGCAGTAACTTGCAATTCATGAAAATGAAATGCCTTCTTCCTTTTAGATAAAATACTTTCCATGAGTTTCATAGATTGCTTAAGCGTCGAACTCAGTGTAAGTGGCATACTCATCATTAGCTATGACAAGACACTTTCTCACTTGCGGCTCTATAAAACGCATACAAGAGTATTGTATTTAAGGCAGAACAGAACGACAACACAAAACCGCTTCCTTCTATTTGTTGGTCTCAGCCTCTTAACAGTAAATGCCTCGTGCCCATCCCAACAGTCCCTGTCATCGTTTGAATGTTCATCAGCAACTTTACCTTCATTGTATAGACTCATCATCATTATCGCTCTTACCATCGTTCTTATATAAGCTAATAATGGTAATGTTTGGTGTTACATGGTGATGAAGTATATGGATATTGCAGGCACGCGTGCAAGAAGGGAACACACTCATTGGAGAAGAAAAAGAGGAAATGATTTGAAGATGGTTCACTCATGTGTTACAATCCGCATATATCTTTGAAAGCCTGTACTTCACTTCAGGATGGAATAAACAAGTGCTTCCACAGTAATCTCCGCCAGTGTTTCAAATAGTGCAGACTTCGAAGATTTGAAGCATAGATAGTTACAATTTCTCCTGCGCTCCTCCGCTCCTCCGCTTCTATATGGATGGTTCCATTGATACTCCTTTTCCTACCTTGTGAGTATATAATGTACAAGCTATTCAAAACATATGCCATATATCAAGGTACTAGATTGCAAGCCACTGTTGCACTGGCTCTGAGACGTCTGACCAAATGTTGGGAGTTCATCATGATTATCGGCATAGTCTTTGACATCATCTTGAAACTCATTACTTTCGTGGTCTTCATAGTCACCAACGTTATGACTCCTGAGTAAGTATTCGACATTTTTGTGATAAAAACCTAAATTTTATATTTTAGAGTGTCTTTGAGTTGTTTTACCTCTTTTAAGTTACTCCCATACTCCAACCATTGACGGAGACCCATCATAATCAAATCAACAAATTTTCCCCACGAGGTCTCTTGAATTGATAACTCCCTCAACGCCAACATATCTCACAACAGTAAGTCTAAATAGAATGAAACCAGAGGCATTAATACCTCTACCCACTTGAGAGCTATAAGTATATCGTTTTTAATCTGCTATCTCAAGATTTTCACAATAGTATCTCCTAGGAACCGCCTATGCTTCTAGGGGTTTGCTCCATTTGGCTTGAAGGAGAACTATCATGTGTTTTTGGAGATGCAACTTTTCTTTTCTTCATCTGTCTTCTTCTGGTCATAATCCTTTAGGTAAAATGGTTAGTGCAAGATCTTACGCTTTGCACCAAGAACTAAGGCAAAGAAAGAATTATATCTACTTACGAGGCTATAACAACAATAGATGCACCTCCACCAACTCCTACTCCTACTCCAACCTTTTGAGGGGTAGTAAGACCTGTGGATTCTGTGTCAGCCTATTTCAACTTTGATTCTAGTAAACCTACCTTGGATGCCGTCAGAGCTACCACTGGGTGGGTTTGAAATAGTTGGGACGGCTGGCGTAACTGTGACGGTTGTTGTAGTAGACGGATTTGAAGCTATTGTACTACTTGGTAGGCCTGAGGTCGATGCTTCAACAGTCGTTGATGATACTCCAGATGTGGAAGATGGTGTAGATCCTGTTGTTGTTATCGTTCTGTTAGATGTCTGTGTTGTTGTATTTAAAGCTATCGTCGTCCAGGTTGTACCCATCCCCGTGCCACAACCGTATGCGATAGCACCAATCTCAGGAAATGTATAGGCTTCACAATGAGATAAAGTAGAACTACTGAGATTTTGTATTTTAGCAATTGCTAGCAGAGTGTATGAGCAGTTCTCACGCAGAGAAATTTATTTTGGAGAAGAAAGTCTTACCAGGTCAGTACTTTGTTGTTACTTGGTAAAGCCGCATGTTCAATGCATCCGGTATAAAGTATACAACCGGGATTACTCAAAATGCTTGTATCTGTGGTTTGACAGCAACCTCCAATCAAACTCGCAGATAAGTATGTTATCGTTCGAATAATGGAAAATTCACATCGATAATTTTGTCTACACGTGAGTGAAGATTCTATGACTTGTTATTCTCAACTCAAGTGGAAATTGTAAATCACAAAATACCTGCTTGGGCATCTATGTAGCCGCAGACATCTAAACGTCCACCGGCTTGTCGTCGTGCGGCTTTGGTGGTAGTTCTTGGTTTTTCATGAACCGCTGTGAGGGCCTGATTTAAAGTAGTTGTTCTTGAAGGAAGTAGTAATTCTTCAAAGCCTGAGCACAACTTGAGGTTCAAGCTTAAAGCAGTTAAGATACAGATTATCGATATCTTCATCATTGTCACCAAAAACAATGATTGTTTGTAGGAAGGTTGGCACGCTTATTGTAGACCTGTAAGGGTAGCAGGAACACTTTCCTTTTATCATTTTCGCCTTGTGATCATAGTAAGATTTCGTATTTCTTTCTCCACACATATTACGATCCACCGCATGTCTGTCTCCTTGCATTTGTGTACAACTATCAATACTCAATATTTTGATGGATGAGCTGAAAGAAGTTATTGAAAGTGCGGGGCTCTAAACTTTTTAATTGCAAGGCTGTTATGAAAATGACTTTTGCAACCCGTCAGCTTATCTTCAGCTATGCTTCCGATGCAGCAATCCGTGCCTTGTCAAGGTACCCGCAGCCTGGGTATGACAAGGCGTGGTTCCTGTCAATATTTAAAACATTTTAAAAGAGGCGGAGTCTAACATTCTTGATCATATGACAACCTTCAGATAAACTGCAGTTTTTGCTTTGGATACGTTTATAATCTCAAGATGAAATGGCTACAACTAATGGCACGACTTTAATCAATTGCGGTTCCTTAGCTAGTCGTTCAAGCTTCCCAGGATATATTCAATCACTCCGAAATGCGACTTCAGACGACTTCACCTTATTGGAAGTGTGCAAAGCCGACGTTTGCAATGCACTTTGGGGGACTGGGAACCCGGACATCTCTGGTATAGGTGTAAGTGATCTTACCTTATTTTTCACATGCTTTGAACAGGAATGCTAAATTGACCTTAAGGTACTTGTTGGTTACATATTCGAAAGTGCCCTTGGCTTTTTCTTTGCTCTTGGGCTCGAAGTTATAAGAAGCAGGCGCGCAAATTGTCGAAGTCCGAGATCAAGGCTCGAGACCCGCTCTGAAGAGTTACTTCTCATAGGATGCAATGTGTTTTTTGACTGTGCTGCTTCTTTTGTATGCGCAATACTCATAGCAAGCATGGTTGTATTGATAGAAAAAGACTTTGGCGTGAATGCCAATGGCCTCGGGGGACTCACTGTTCAAATCACTTGGACGGTGACGTGTCTTAGCATGTTACCGCTCCTATACCCACTCATCATGCTACGCTATTTCGTCGTCGAAGCAGACGGACAACAGGAAGAGAAGGCCGAAGTATCCGAAGCCCGATATCATTACCGTTGGTATATATTTTGTGTGCTTTGGATACCACTACTTTACATATTTATATCTCGAATGATAGGAGATTTTGCACCGAGCCAAGTTGGTCAAGGAGCTGGACCGGGTGGTTCTACGATTGTGACAACTAATGAATGGGATACTCTATATCAGATTTGCTTTACGGGTGTTAAAATACTGGGGGATACTGAGACACTCTTCATAAAATCGACCACTATTACAGGATCCATTTTAGTCTCTATTCTGGCTCTTTCTCGACTCTGTCTGCTTATTTTCAACGATTGGACCATAGCATTTGTCAGTCAAATAAAGCGATATTCTACGAGATTGGTGGGCAAAGAGAAACTCTTCCCATTGATTCCGAGAACGACACTGGTCATCCTGCTGTTTCTCACGATCTCTCAGATCTGGGCTATTTTTCGTTTTCGGGAAGTGCAGGATGAATTAGCAGTTGCAACTGGGAGTTCGTATGTAGATAACAAGTGGACTTTCGGCCAAGTGGTAGCAATGGTCATATTTCTACCCGTTTTCATTGAGCTTATCTATTGCTGGGCGCATTAGTTCGGGACATAAAGCATAGTTATTGGGATACCATGTGTTGATTTATTTAGCTGAGCATATAGGCAATTACTGTGCTGCTAATTTTACTCAAATCTTGCACCTAGTGGCACATTCACTATGTATCTTTAACTATGAAAATTCCTCTAGTGATAGGTATCTTCCAAAGCGTAGGGTGTAAGCTCCAATGCTACCTATTATAACATCAAGTTTGACGTAGGGGTCTCTATAAGCTTTTCCGTAAAGGGGCGATAAGGACTTTGATATAGTGAAGTGTATTTAGTAGTAGCCAAAAATGAACTACACAAATAATATATCTCATAATTTATACCTCTTAATACAACTCTCAACACCTACCAATTATCGTCTCCTTCCCTCTCCATTCCTCTCCTCCCTTAGCACCCACCTAATCTAGACAACAAACTTCCAAACCCCCTCAACCAAGCCATCCGCAAGTTTACTAATAGCCGCCCAGTCTGGCGCGAATTGCTTGACCTCATCAAGTGCCGGAATCAAACCCTCAGTCCACTCACTCCAGAGACATACCACACTTCCCTCCATCCCCTTATTGTCGCTATCATTCTCCCACTGTACTTCAACCTCCCAGGTCGCATTCCACTCCCTCCTCCACAGCTTAATCTGTGCCGAGCCCGCCTCCGGAACTCTGTCGAAGCGTCTATCCGCACGCTTCTCTCCATCAACAGTAAAGTCAAAAATTGGTCTGTCAAATCTCAGCACGCAGGCACGAGAATCAGTAGCAGAAATCTCGAACTTGGCCGAGTGGGGGCCGGTTCGTGAAGTAGTGACATCCATCCAGTTAGAGTAAGCCTTGGACGGTGGAATTCCTGGGATAGTTGGGACGACATTTGGTTCAAGACCAATGTACGAGCAGGTTGCGAGGCCCATTCGGAGGGCAGAATCGGAGCAAGTGATTTGCTGGCCAGCGGCGGATGGGAGGCTCGATATGATTTCTCGGATATATGGCTCTAGTCCGACGATGGAGACAGAGTTGAGACCAGAGTCAATGTCGACAGATTGTTGAAAGTAAGCTTTGTAGCGGCTGTCTGAAGAGAATGGGAAGGCGGTGAGGTTATATATTGTCGTTCCAATGAAAACAAGGAGGAGGAAGGTCGGGATGTGGTGCGTGAAGCGATTTATGAAAGGGGCAGTGGGCAGGAGTAGCAAGATTGTGAAGAACGCGATGATCGAGTATGTTGTTAGGAGCGCAGAGCCATCGACACCTGTTTGGTCTACAGCCGCGGTGAGGAAAAGGCCTATTTGGCCATATACAGAGATCATGAAAGGACCAACAAGCAGAAACTGAAGAATCCAAGTCCAGGTTGGAAGGGAAGAACTCCATTTTGGTTCGCTGCCAAATGGCTTGCCTGATAGACGATCCTTGTTGTCGTTAGCACCGTCAGTGCTTGTTGTTCCTGTTGTTCCTGCTGTTCCCAACGAGCGACGGTAGTTTGCAAAGGTAGTACGGGCACTTCTGTGGCCGTCACCACCGAAAAGAGGCGTTGTCTCGGTTTCAGGCTCATCATCATCGTCTTCTTCAGGAGATGGGGAGACCCTCCGCATTGTATCGTTATCTGGAAGGTCATTGAATGCTGTTCGCTCTTCTTCTTGCCCTCGAGTGAGAGAAGCATAGGCCTCCTTGGTAGGTAGAGCAAATAGCTCACACAAACTGATGAGAGCCGCCAAGAAAGTCACAGATTCGAACATGACAAGGAAATATCCAGTCGCTATTTTGAACCTATCCTCGAAAACTGTAACTGCAACAAGTACTATCCAGCCTAGTGTAAACATCCAGAGAAATGCGTATCCCCTGGCAAGAGCTGACGGGCGTACAAAATTCGCTCCAGCCGAGACAAACCAGAAGCTGATGAACCAGGCACTTACCATCATACTCCAGACGGAATAGCTGCTGGAATAAGCAATGAGGGGGTTGATTTTGGTGACAAGTAAAGCCAGTCCAGCGAGGATTGCGCTACTGAATACAAAGGCCTATATTCAAGGAATAATTAGAAAAATTGTCTTTCAACTTGAGGTGGCTCAGAAGATGCATACCACTGGAAATCTAAAAAGACCTCTTCGACCATTCAATGAAACAGGCCTCTCATCTTCGACATTTCCCACCTTCCCGGCAAAGAAGTAATACTTATCCTTCACAATAAGTAAATAAGTGATGACGATAAGAATCAAAGGTCCAGCAATGAGCAGTGTCAAAGACCATGCAAAGAGGCCTCTAAGTCCAAAGACAGCAAAGGCCTTCCCGAAGAGGTCAAACCAAACAGCATAACTGCCTTTACCGTTTTTGACCTTGCCTTTGACACCATCACCTCTTTCGCCAACAAATGTTGAGCTCGTATCTTTAGTAAGCGATTTCATGGTAGTGACGCTCGCTTCTAACATATGCCATATACTATCTACACTTGTATGCCTCGCATCATCTTGGTCAGTATGATATCTCGCTCTAGGCTTATAGAATGCCAAATCCAGACCTCGAAGACCTAGTATGCCATCCATGATCACATAATCTGTCTGAGAGCGGATAAAGCCTGACTTAAAGGCATCGCCAGCGATGATGGTTCCAAATGGATTCTTAGTTCCTTGATAGGCGCGTGTGACCTCTGCATCAGTGGAACGGAAGAGTGTTGCTCGACCACCAGCACCAGCTCCTTCAAGGTTGAGAAACGTATGAGCAAACTCAGACATAGGATGCTGAGTGAAAGCACGGATACCATTGAGAAAGTCCTCCTCTCCGTTATTCAGAAGCGCAAGGACACCTTTCTTCGGCTGGTTCCCTGGGGTAGTAAAGTATCTGATAAGTTGCAAGACCGTAATGACACCGACACCGTCATCGGTAGCTCCATAGCCAGTCGACACCGAGTCATAATGCGCATTCACGAGAACACCCCCTTTCCCGTGCGTCTTCATCACATCATGAGCATAATCCTGAGCCCACCAGTCGCCCTCTTCATCCTCAGTGCCACGAATATAAACCATAACATTAGTGCCCTCGAAATAGACGCTCTGGCCAGGTGATCTCTGACTCGCCGGCGCAGAGATACTGCCAACGCCCAAAGCGGATGTAGTGATGTTGGTCCTGAGATCATTGAAGACGATGACGTCCTTGCCAGGCTTCCTCTGTGTACCATCCGACAACTCCAGTTCGCTACCCCAGTGCACGCCATTGTCGCCCAGGATGCTCTCAATGCGGCGAAGCAGCCATTCTCTTATCTCATCATTTTTGTGCGAGTTGTATGGATGATAGCCAGAGCTTAGTGTGGTGAGGTCTAGCCATGCTTCTGTGGTATTCAAGCCGTGATATTTAGTTGGGTTGTGGGGGGCAGGTGGCACGGTCTCGTGGATAACGAGGAGAGGGATAATAACAGCGAGATAGGTGAGGGGGATGAGGATGGTGACGGCCATCGGAGTGAAGGCGAGTGGGTTTCTCATATTGATTGGGGATTTCTTTCTCAATCACACTTCTTGTGGCTGTAGCAACGGGAGTTGCGGAGCTTCTAATTGGAAGACATAAGGTTCCAGGATCAATAGATGGCTCAGAGTGGACGAATGTGTGAGAGTACAGAATCAAATGAAACTATACAGGAATCAAGAGCAAAGAGTTTGAAGAGAGAGGGTGAGAGTGCGAGGTTTGGAATTGATGAAACCAAAGTGGGACCTAGTGATCACGTCGTTTGTTGTTGTTGCTTTATCAGAATAATCTAGCCTTGCGGGGATGCGCCTGCCTCGCGACAAGGTTGATGACGAGCAACGGCAGCCGTTGGTGGATTTCGCCGATCGAAAAGCTTATCGTTGATGACTGAAGACGAGGCGAAACGTTGATGCTTCAACCTCCACCATTCCTAGGGTCTTGACGAACGTATCTTTTATAAAGTCAATAACAAGTTCCACGTGGGTTCTGGAAGTATCAATTAATTTTAAGTCTGGAATCTTAGACCAATTCTTTCTGATACTTTGGGCTATCTCTATCACGAGTCACACACTTCACGCATCAAGGAATCCCAGAATCACCGATAAAAACTGGAAACTTCTTCGTCCGACGGCTAGCAAGTCTACTTAATAGCAATTCCTAATCAACCCTGAACCTTCCCGGTTCATTTCATACCACACACCATGTAAATGCCCCGTAGTAGTTCCCCTGATTTCCCCCACAAACGCCAGAATAACATCCTCAATCAAGGCGCCTCGAATAAGAAGTCATCGAACGAAAACAATAACACAAAAAACAAAAGTGGAAGAAGGATTCCTATCTAGAACAATCCAAAACCTATGTTTTATTCAACCCCATAATCGGGTGAACATAGCGACAAAGGAAAAGATTTATTAGGTGGGGTGGAGGAAGGAAGCACAGGGAAAGAGAAAACATAGTCAAAAATAGAACTCCCCACCTTCCCATTCCAGCTTTTCCTTCCTCCTTTTTCGCTGATACTTTGTGAGTGATTTTCGAGGTTTCGCACATTTCATTATGGAATATGATGAGCAAATCGAGTAATGCTGTAGCAATCAATGGCCGTCAAATTATGCTCGTAATTTTGAGCAAGGGATATTAGTGAAGAGGTGCGCCATAGCTACCAAACATCTCCGCATTTTCGTCGTCTAATTCTTCGTCCGCGTCGCCATCGGCTCCATCGGCGGCTGGGTCTTGGGGGGTCTCTCCTGCGTTCATGAATGCGTCCTGAACTGGAGTATGGGGAATATCCTCGCCATCTTCGCCGTCAACTGTATCGTCATCATCAGACGCTAATTCGTTGATCATGTCAGGGCGTTCATTGAGGTATTTTCGGAGCGCAATTACGCCTTGGCCAGAGAAAACGCAGAAGACTTGTCGTTGGTGTTCAGTAAATTCTATAGAGTATTAATTGATATAGTCTTACTTGATCTTCACAAAGCGAACTTACCAGGTGGTGCATCACGGCAGAATTTGTCAAGATCATCTCGTAAGAAAGCTGCTACACCTGTCAAACTGAGATGGGTGAGACGAGGGCAGCTATTAAGAAGTTGGATAATTCCCTGTAATGAATCAGTATATGCCTTTGATCGTCCCAATTCGCAATTACTTACATGAAGTGTCAAATTAGTACAGTAGCTCAGATGTACACGCTCGAGGCTGTTGGTTTGAGGTGCATAAGCGTCGAAGATAGAACTACCGACCATACGCCCTGGAAGTGACTTTGAAACTCGTGCCAGAGCAATGACACTCTTGTCAGTGATCTGATTGCACTTGACAAGACCAACACGTCTAAGCTTTGGCAATGTTGCAAGCTGAGTGACAGACTCATCAGTAAGGTGAATACAGCAGCCTAAGTCGATATACCGAATGCGGTTACAGCATTTAACAAGGTTGATGACAGCAGCATCGGTGATAGATCCGCAGTGACCTAGGTGTACATAATGAAGGTTCTTTCCAAGTTTGCTGATGGCATTAACGGCAGCGTCTGTAATATTCCTGCACTTGGCAAGTACCAAATTTCTGAGTCTAGGTGCAACGTCAATGATTTTCTCAACCGCAGCATCTGTGAGTCTCGTGCAGCTGGTAAGATCCAAAATTCGGAGGTGTTCGTAAGTGCGATTTGCTGGAAGTGAAAGGAAGGCTGTATCAGTAATGAGTTCGCAACTAGCAAGCCTTAATTCGCGTAGGCTTTGACCTGACGCAATAAGTGCTGTAACTGGTGAGTTGCCAATGAGTCTACATTGATGGAGATCGATCTCAAGAATATTACGGCAGTTCTCTGCGAATGCCATTATAGCGTTATCCATAAGTTGATGACAGTCATTGAGTTTAAGCTGTTTCAAGTCAGTACAGTTGAAAATATATCAGTAAGAGGCAGACTCACTCTCTTGATGTATCTACACGATTGGGCGATCATAATCATTGCTTCATTCGAAATCTTGTCGCAGCCAGAAATGTTAAGGCCTTGTAGTTTCCTGCAATTCTGAGCCACCGCCTGCATCGAGATCTCTGTGAGATCCTTGACACCCGAAACATCCAAAGCTAGTAGGTGGTTATTGCCGGATACCAACATCTGGAGTCCATTGTCCGTAAGTCCGACGCATGATGTCAGAGTCAGTCTTTCAACACGGGTACAAATCGCAAGGGGTTGGACGCTTCCATCATTAACTCTCTCCGCCAACTGAGCCAGGTTCAGTCTCTTAATGAAGTCTCTGTATGCAAAATAAGGATCCTCCATAGTGAGCGTTCGACAAATCGCCCCATGCTTTGGCCATGTCACACATGCAGGCCGATGCCAGAGTAGGTCAACCGCATTACGAGCCCACTTCTTCGATACAAGCATGCAATTCAGCAAATCCTGTGGTGAGCTGAGCTTTGAGAAAATGCCAATCAGAACCTCGGCCGGGAGGTGGTTTATCGGAGGTACACACGATTCCTCCTCCACAGCCATGTCTTGGAATGCTGGAACACCGATCGAGGACTGCGAATCATTGTTACCGGCGAAGAAATCCGACTCGAGTTCATCGTCGGCCCGCGCCGGGGAATTACTAGACGAAGATTGCGAGTCGAACTCGGTTTCTTGGGTGCTCTCTCGGTACGGTGGCCCTCTAGATCTGATCGCGGCCGTGGGAGTGCGCGAGGGTGTAGAAGACATGGTCGGTCGCGCCTCCCTCCCGGCGGGGAACAGTTTGCGAACAAAGTTGGTCGTTTTGGAGAAGTTCTGAGATGCACCTAGAAGATATGAAGGCCAGATCGAGAGCCTCTCTGGCTGTTACCGTCGCGATATCTGGGGATATCCTTTGGTTGACGTCGTCCAGGTGGGGATGCGTCGGTGTAAGCGGACTCGGATTGCTCAGCCTCGTCGGGGCGTCACGGCGGAGATGCGATACGAGAGTGAGGAAGACCTCGGAGTAGCCGCAGAATGGGAATCTCTATACTCCTCGCAAACGAAAGTCGATTGTATCTCCTGGAACTTCTATGCTGGCTTGTCGTCGCAGTGAGAAATAGATGTGTTAGGGTTGGAGTTGTTATTTGGTAGATTGGTGGCTTCCCATTCAGGTGTTTGGGCGTTGTTAATCAAGGCCTCCTACTACAAGGCTATTGGTCGCTTAGGTGCCTTAGTGGCATGCAGTTGCAGCAGTTGTGATCTGTGATGTGCAGTCCGTCTGGCTCCAAGGCGCTGCAGGTTGTGATGTGTAATTCGTTGACACAGTTTGCGCAGCTGTGACTGACAGCATCCACTGGTATATGCTGGGGAACCAGAGTATTTAATTCTAAGGAAGGTAGGTAGGTAGTTGGTAGTTGGTAGTGGGGGACATGTGAAGTGCAGACAGAGTATAAGTAGAGACAATCAAATAATACCTAAGTATAGTCACGGATCAATCACCAACCAAAGAAAACACACAGACTAGGAGAGGCAGAGGAAGGGGAGGGAGGAGGAAGAGGAACAGGAACCGGAATCCACTTGACCACTTGACTTGTAACAAATACATGTACTTGCTACATATTTTATTAGGGCAAATAACCATGGCCTGTGATTTTCGATAGAGCATTCGATATTTGTCAAGTGTGGACGCTCTTTACCTTCTTCTGACTCGCATGACGTGAGCTAAGTTCACTGCGTTGCTGTGTATGTACAAGGGCCTTGACTCGTCTTGCGATGATACAGTCAAGCGTGGTGAAATGTGAATCCAATGCACCCAAACCACCAAAAACCAAGGCGGACACGGCGGACTGTATGAAGTGTGCCTCACCAAAATGCTGCCCTTAGTCCTTACTGTACATGTCAATCCCTTGCTGTTTTTTCCCAACCTTCTTCTTCCCTGCCATCACAAAAATAATTCAAGGATTTCCATCACTGATCACAATTCATCTGACACGTCGTATATCTAATCATAATCCATGAAGGATCATCATCCAGTTGAAATCTTTGTAAATTGAGACGAAAGGTTCCACAGTGATTGCGACAGACCGATCTCTTTACGGGGATTGCATGAACTTTCAATCATGTGATTAATATATCCATTGCAGATCAGATACATTCAAGCTGAACAAAATCTTCCACAATTCACAAAGACAACTTCATCAATGATTTTTTATATTCAGAGTAAACTAGTTAATTCTGTAGACTTTTCAATGTTTTTTTGATCATTGAATATACACATTGCCTCCCAATTCGGAACAAGAGAGCAAATCTCAAAAATAAGCATTCAATCATCATGAAGTGGCGTGGTTGGCTTGACTTACCCCAGATTTCCAGGCCAAACCTCCGAGCTCAAGCTCTGGCTCAAGCTCACATCACCACACTCTCATCTCCCGATAATAACCACCACAACCACCAGCAAGATGTCTCTCCTTACTCCAACAGCAAGAGCACTGCGCTGCGTACCCCGCCACCTACGATCACGACAATGCCTCAACCAACCCCTCCGCTACCTCTCCATGCAACACAACAACGACAACACCCACGATGACGCCCCATCACCCACACCCCGCAATCCCCTCGACCCAGTCACATTCCACCGACTTGAAGCGCAGCGACGAGCATACTACAAACGCCGCTCAATATATGCCGGCGCCGGATTCGTAGCGGGCATGGTAGCAATCTGGCTGATTGCGCACCAGATCGACCTACCAGCGGAGAAGAGCAAGTTCGACTCACCCTCCGCACCCGGAGCTCCTCACCTACCTGGCTCAGATACGGAGGGCGTGCAGACAGTTGAGACGGGCACCAGCACGGTGCCAACGTTCCCACGAACCATCAAGTTTTCCGAGACTGCCGGGCAGGAAGCAGGAAGTGGGACGGTGGATGGACGCACGGAGTACCAATTGCTTGGTCTCGGCATCCGCACCGTCAGTTTCTTGGGAATTCAGGTGTACGTCGTCGGCGTGTACATTGCCACGGATGATATCGCCATCTTGCAGGGGAAATTGATCCGACGCATTGATCCTGTGGCTACTACTCTCGTGCCATCGGAGAAGTCTAAGTTGCGTGAGGCGCTGCTGAGCCCTGAGCACAGTGAGGAGACGTGGAGTGAGGTTATTAAGGAGGCTAATGTACGGACACTCGTTCGTATTGTTCCTACGCGCAACACGGATTTTGGGCACTTGAGAGATGCTTGGGTTAGAGCTATGACTGCGCGCGCACAGAGAAATAAGGAATATCAGGATGAGACATTTGGGGAGACAGTTGGCCAATTCAAGTCAATTTTCAGTAAGGGCAGTGTTCCAAAGGGAAAGGAGTTGCTGCTAAGCAGGGGCTTTGGTGGAGGATTGAGCATCTGGTATGATGACGGAAAGATAGGCAGTCAGAAGTTGGGACAGGTGAGTGATGAGAGATTGTCAAGAACTATTTGGCTTAACTACCTTGGCGGACCTACTGTTGCTACAGAGGGCGCAAGAAGGAGCATCGTCGATGGCATCATGGAGTATGTGGAGAGGCCGGTTGGCACCGTTGCTACACAGGTCAAGTTATAGGCTGTGTGTGGACTGTAGATAAATGTATTGTAAAAACTAGCACCAATGTATTCTACTCAGAAACAGGCACCTTTATCCATAACCTCATCGCTCAATTCAATTTATGTTATGAAATATTGCGCTTAAACAGCACCGGCATCCTTCAACAACTGTGGGAGCTGGCTCTTCTTGGCCTGAAGATCAGAGTTTCCTCCAATGTGCTGCTTCTTGATGAAGATGTTTGGGACGGAGGTCTGGCCGGTAAGCTCAGCGAGAGCAGCCTGGATAGCAGATCCATCATCTAAACGAATCATTAGCACCATTGCCCAATTGTAAATTAACAGTATATATAACATACCGACTTGGTCGAGCTCAATGGCGTAGAAGTTGGCGCCCATATCGCTCAAGAGGGACTTGGTGGCCTTGCAGTATGGGCAGTAGGACTTGCTGAAGACAGCTGCACATCATCAGCACATACTCAATGGATGTAAAGCCAGCATCTACTTACCGACAGCATTGCTATCAATGATGCCTTGAGCCTTGGTCTTTGCCGCGGACATGGTGGCGGGGTTGGTAGCTGTAGAGAAGAAACGGCGTAGGAACGAAATGTTGGGCAATGAGCGACTCGAAGATCAAGTCGTGGGTGATAGCAAAAGTATGTTGTTTGTAAAAGGTAGGAAGGTGGAGACGGAGGGGTCCCTTGAAATATATATAAGGCGAGTGGTCGAGGTGAGGGACTTGTATTACTGATCTTGGATGCTGAGGTATTGTGTCTTTGGATGTCGCGCGCAGGTCACGGTAGATGACGCAAATTGTGAATCCCCATAGGCTAGGCCCATCGGCTTTGTAAGGTGCGTTGGCCACACACAGTTTGGACGGGACGCTCGACTCTCATGTTCGCTACTTCAAGGCTTGCCCGAGGCCGTAGTGTCAGTGCAGCGTAGGGTAGGGATGTATTTGACATTCCGTGCGTCTTACAGATGTTTAATCCGGATTATTTCAAATTATACACCTACTCTAGGCTTTGATACTATATATATCATATTCACATCATATATACTGTATATATCGTATATAATTATTTTCGCTTATCAGATACCATTGATATTTCAATTTAAAGGGGTCTTCTAGCCTAATCCTTCTCTCTGAAGTGCGTTACGTATCGTATCCTAGTGGGTCAAGAGCTGCTTCTAGTACCTTCAATTCGAACATCTGACGTCCTCTTCGCTTGAGACCAAATCATCATCTCAATTCATCCCTACCCATTACTCTATTATAATCCAACTTTCCAACTCAAACCCACGAAGGGATAGCTCAGCTCGTACAGAGCTACCTCTCAAGCAATCAAAGTGGCTTCCAGCGCACTGGCATCGCAAGGTGCCCTCCAACGGCTGCCAGATTCCCTACAAATCTACGTCGACCAGGCCCTGCAATCTTTCAATCACGCATACTCACAACTGCCCGAACCTGCGCGTACATACATTCAAAGTGCCGCGAAAACCACACACCTCGATACTCCAGCAGGTCTCACCGGCGCTGCTCTACTCCTTCTTACGGCAACCATCTCGATGAGCCGATGGGGAAGCTTCTGGCGT
This sequence comes from Allantophomopsis lycopodina, assembly GCA_024752465.1. NCBI lineage: Eukaryota > Fungi > Ascomycota > Leotiomycetes > Phacidiales > Phacidiaceae > Allantophomopsis > Allantophomopsis lycopodina. Next base: position 1,906,503 of record CP103006.1, on the reverse strand, counting down.
GGAGGACCGTCTTCTCCTTTTTCCTCACAGCAGGCTGCGCCCACCGTTCGTGATGAGGATTTCAGCTACATTACGTCCAAGGATCTTGATGATAACAGGAGGGGCACTGGTGATGATGTGCTGTTGGTAAAGAATAAGGGCATCACGTATCCGTTGAAGTTCCCAACAAACAGTATCGACGATGGCAGACTCCAGGTGGGGGATGTGAGACGAAGAGCCGCTCTTTCCATGGATATTAAAAATGCGAGTAGGCTAAAGTTGGTTTACAAGGGCAAGCAGTTGAAGGATGACTCTGCGCCATGCAGGGATTACAAGCTCAAGGCAAATGCAGAGCTTCTATGTGTTGTAGGAGAGGCAGATGATGATAGCGAGTCTGAGGACTCAGAGGTTTCAGGATCAGGAACGAAGAAGAAGCGTGTCCGCAAGTCTAAGAAGAAGACAAAGAAGTCCAAAAATCCAAACCTGTCTCCTCCACCAACAGGTCAATCTAGCGGTACTGCTTCGCCCGCACCACCAGCGCCGAAAACTCCAATCGAGAAGCTACAGGCTATCTCCAGTGGTTTCCACACAAAGATTTTACCATTGTGCGTTCAATACACGGCTTCCCCGCCTGAGGACCCAAAGAAGAGAGATTTCGAGCATAAGAAACTCAGCGAGACAATCATGCAAGATGTGCTTTTGAAGTTGGACGGTGTAGAGACTGAGGGCGATGCTACTGCTAGACAGATGAGAAAGGACTTGGTGAGAGAGGCTCAGGGTGTACTTAACGGCTTGGATGCCAAGATCGCGGAGCTGCAGCAGGCTTCATGAGATTCATGACGATAATAGATCGATTTTGTTTTAATTACGGTGAGATTCTCATAGAGATACACGAGATGGAATGAACTAGTTCAAGAATCTGTGGTGTGTGTGGTTTGCTGATTGGTGATATCGAATGGTTGGTGATGATGCAATGAAAGTAGGTTCATCCATGGTGTTGCGGCTTAAAATCTGCGCATTTTAGATGCACGGTATAGTACCAAATGTCTTTTTGCTTTCACGATTGATCATAACAACTTTCCGTTTCCATTATCTCATTGGACAATAACATGCTCAGTCCTTTCGCGGCCTCTGCATTCGTCCTAAGGATGCAAGCTTCTCCACACAGCACCGCACAATTATCGCACCTTTCTCCTGCGCAAGTTATTAGTCAGCAATTCTCATGAGCAGTATACTGTATATGAATATGGGCGGATTCCATATGATTTCTAAATTCTCAAACTACTCATCAGCAAGTATCGTCCTTCCTATTAAACATGACTGAAGACGCCCACGTTCACGATATTATAATTGTTGGCGCCGGCCCCTGTGGCCTCGCCGTCGCAGCCCGTCTCCATGAACATACCCCCTCCGCCCTCTTCACAGACACTGAACACAATCGCTTTTACCGACGTTACCCAGGGAAGCCTACACTTGATCATTGTACTGGTCGCTACTCCAAAGGAGCCTGTCCATGTCCCAAACATAGTCCTAGACAGTCAAAATCCCCCTATGACATGCTCGTCTTGGACGCCACATCCGATCACTGGATGGGCACTTGGAATCGGAATTTCGAAGCCTTGCAGATCAGTCATTTGAGAAGTCCTCTGTTCTTTCATCCTGATCCAAGAGATAGAGATGGCTTGCTAGCCTTCGCATACAGTGAAGGCAAGATGCGTGACTTGGAGGAGTTGACGGGTGTGGTGGGCAAGGAGTTAAGCAAGCACAAGAGGAAGATGAAAGCGAAAGGCGGAAGGTAGTCTAAATCTTCATTCAACGACCGTATAACCCATTCTAACACTGCGCAGAAAACAAGCAGACGTTGTTCTTGACGAGCGCGATCGTCATGATTATTTCACGCCCTCCCGTCCGCTCTTCGAGAAATATTGCACGCATATCATCTCCCGCTACTCGATCGGCGACATCGTCGTGCAGGCCAAGCTCGAGTCCTTGAAATATGGCTATGTCGATAGCCTATCCCATCTCACCGACGACAAGGTCTTCACGCTGAAAACCTCCACTGGCACAAAGCACGCCCGCATTGTTATTCTCGCTATCGGTGCTCCACATCTGCCCGTCCTGCCGGCTGACTCGCCACTCAACGCGTTCCCGAGGGGGAGTGCGTGCCATTCTAGCCATATTTCGACTTGTGGGTTGCTTCCGAGTCAAGTGAAGGCGAAGATTAAGGAGGGGAAGAGGACGAATGTGGTGGTTGTTGGGGGTGGATTGACAAGTGCGCAGATTTCGGATGCGTGTGTTCAGGCTGGTGTCAGCAAGGTGTGGCATATTATGCGCAGCGACATCAAGGTCAAGCACTTTGATGTGGACTTAGGGTGGGTTGCTAAGTTCCGCAATACCTTACTGAGTACCTTTTGGATGGCGGACAATGATGATGGTGAGTCTTTTGGACATCTTCGTCGTTGAATGACTTACTGATGCCAACAGAACGCTTGGAAATGGTGAAGCGTGCACGTAACGGTGGTTCCATCACGCCTAAATTCAGACAAATCCTAGCCACTCATGAATTCCATGAACGGTTAACCATTCATCCCTTCACAAAGATTACGGACGCCATATGGGATGCAGATGCCTTAGTATGGAGTCTTGGTACGTCACCTGCACTTGATCTCCCGCATATCGACCACGTAATCTACGCAACGGGTGCGCAACCCGACATAGCATCTATGCCAATATTGGCTGACCTGATGTCTGAGTATCCTGTGGATGTGAAGGGTGGTATGCCATGCCTCACCAATGATCTTATGTGGAGCGATGATGTGCCTTGCCTTATGACGGGAAGGCTTGCTGCCCTGAGATTAGGGCCTGGAGCCGGGAACTTGGAGGGTGCAAGGCTTGGTGCAGAGAGAATAGCATGGAAAGTAGAAGAGTTGTTTCAGTTTGGTAGTGGCAATGTGGAGTGTTTTGACAATGAGAAGGACGAGGAGGTAGATTGGGCAGAAGAGCAACGGAGCTTTACTAGTGGCGCGGGGAATAGTTTTGGGGTTTTGGGTGATCTTGAATGGTTGTATTAGTTGGGAGGTAAACTGTGCTATGAGTTGAATGATCATGTTGTTAACGTTGACAATGAAAATTGCGGTGTCCGTTTTCAACTCTATGCGAGTTCATATGACCAAGTGCCTGCTATGTCATGTATTTTCACCGCTTGGTCTTCTATTTTCTGTTCAGGAAACTTTGAGAAAAAGCAACTATGACTTTAATGTATAGCAGAGAGCCACGTTAACCTCAAGTGAGGTGTCGCTAGGCACCCTTTATATTAAGGCTTATCACCTCATCCACCACACACCACGTTATGGTTACTGACTAGGTCGGGCATCTCATTCTGAAGTATAAGCTACAAAACAAGGGATCAAGTAAACTTATGCGGTCGCAGAGCATGGAATACATTTGATTCTCTCAATTCCTTCCCCCCAGGACGCTCGTTGTCAAGAAAGCATTTGCCATTGTCTTCCTAGCCATTGTATTTCTTCCAGTATGGTATTGTTGCAGCATGTGTGCATGGTAAAACCTCAGCGTAGCTGAGGCGTAGCAATTGACTTGTCTCACCGGTATTCCCGAAGATAAATGTTGGTTTGGGAGCCTGAAATCCGTAGCCCTGTGGCCAATTCCACTTAAATGTAATAGCAGAACAGCCACAAAACAAGCTTACTGCGCACAACAAGTTATATATATGTTTAAAAAATTGGCAAACCATAGCCCCCCTACCCCAAGTAGTACATTAATGTTCTGACACTCACCTATCTCTTCACCAAGTACCTATCAAGTTTTTCCTAAACAATGCATGTACCAAATCAGGCTAGCCACTTGCGTCTTCCAATAATGTTGACCGCTACGGCGAATAATTCCTCCTCTTACCATAGGCAATCAAATTCAAAACGATACCATAACCAGTATATGAAAACACAAACGATATCCTGCAATGTAAAAATTACGGTTACATCCTACCCTTTGACGTTTTGTCACCACAATTCCTTCTGCTTCTTTGTTTCTCTTGACTCTCTTCACATCCCAGTTCTGCCTGTATTACTGGTTACTGGACACTGCACTTTTGTATCAAGACATGACCGCACCGTATTTTTATACCTTGTCGGCTTCCCCCCAAATTTAATGCTGCAGATCACTGAGGATGTGAACCGGGGGTGTTGTTAGCGGTGGCAGGGGGGCAGTGCCAAGACAAATGGAAATAACTATAATAAGCTAGGTACTTAGACAGGATCTGGAAGCCAATTTTCCTCTTCTGTGGAAGCTACCTATCTTTCAATAGTACTGCATGTTGTCTCAGTTCTACTTAAATTGCGTTGTAACAGCCATGACATTCAACGGCCGGCTTGTGCTTTGATACGGGTTCCCGGCACATAATAGCCGCTGCATTGTGTACTGTACCTCTGGCTTGTCACCACTCTTCCGAGCCGCTCATCACCCTACTCACGGAGACGGTTGTCCACGCTTTGATGTCGGAGTTCGATGTTCTTAGGCCCTTGTACTTACGTATGCACACCACCTGACGCATCTCCGCCGGTGGCCTGCAGCGAAGCTCAAAGCAAGCATCGTCATCCTCTCTAGTATTCTGGGCGTCTTTTATTTTCCTAGCGGCTTATTGTTTCATGCTTATTCAGCCTCGTTTGTCGAGTCGAAAATGTGTGCATGGTAAGATATATGGCCCCATGAGAAATTGAACCATATGGTGATATAATCAAAACAATCTCTTACTAGTATTCATCATGTGTATTTCGAACACGATAGATAAGGTAGATCCTTGTGGCCTGTGCAGGCTAGTCCATATCACGAGCAGAACACAGCTGTCAACCGTATGTTTTTCAATGTCGAGGGCGTCGAAAACACTAGGCCGACCGTTGTCAGAAACTTCGAGGCCATCAAACTCCGAATGATGTCGGCATTTGCAAGGGTTCCACGGCCGCTAAACCAGCCCATACTGGGGCCTTATCTGCTAGTAAGTACACAGAAAGTGACACCAAAACCAAAGCGGAAACGCGGGTGACGGTACTCAGGGCTCACAAAGTTAAAATCCCCAGATATACAAGCACATACCGTACAGAGTAGGCATTGCAATAACATAGGTACGTATGTAGGTGCATGTCCGCAGATCGAGGATGGCTGGCAGATACATCTACTCAAACTGGTATGCAGTGTCATTTTTCTTTTTGCATCCATTATGAGAAAGCGATGGATACTTTTTGTGCTTTAATATTGGTAGTGTCGAGCGACATAATTGAGCATATAATTGATCATATAAATATAGGCTTCATAGCTTGAGCCTCTCATTTATCGATTATTTTTCTGACTTTTGTTTCCCTCTGCGACTCAACAATATAAGGTAAGTACGTAGTAGGTGACTATTAAGTTGGCAGCACGAGGTCCAATGTCACAGAGTTTCAAACTCCCCCAAAGTTCATGTTACTGCGCATAGTTACTACATGATCGGCCTGCCACGGCCTGCCTTCCATTGAACTTCGTCTTAGAATTTCTTCGGCATCAATCCCGGTTGGCTATGCCGGTATCTCTCGGAAGCACCAAAGTGTCTTCCACGTTAGAGATTGTTGACTGCTGAATCTCGACACTATCAGGAGTCAAGCCCACATATGCACTGCAAATGAAAAGTGACATGCTCTGAAATTGCCTGCTTCTTCAGTGCAAGTTCCTTATTATTTTTCTGCAACACTCAGTATGAGTAACCCAGCCAAGGACAAATTTTATACGTCTGATGCGTTACGTAGTCGATGGCTGCAGATTTGCTTCTGTGGCAGCAGGGATTTGAATGTGAGGAAACGGGAGATGCCAGAGATCACCTTTACCCTTCCCCCCTCCCCTCCTCCCCTCTCCTCTTCCCTTCTCCTTTTCTAAATGTGTAGCCTGGTATGATCGTCGATCAGACAATCATAACAAGGGGAACGGATCTTCCGCACGCCATCCGCGAAACAAATTTTGTGTCTTATGGAGCGGTAGGTAGTTGCCTTGTGCCTTGGTTCTGCTAGATCATATATCATATTCCCGTAGATAAAATTACATGGTTGTTTATATTTCCGTCAACCACCTCGGAGCAATTGTCCTGATTAAATAAAAAAAGGTTAAAAAAATTCTTGAGATTCAATTCTGATTATATTTCACGTTACGAGAGTTAGAGCTCGCCAAACTGTGAGCCGTTGCTCCAAAAGAAAAATGCGATAGATACATAAATTTTGATAGGTTTTTGGTGAATCTTGCGTATCTAAAGTCTTCGCGGTTCCAAGTACCTGGTTTATGGTCATTCTCGACATGGGGGGCAGACGGCTTGTTGAAATTTTTTGAATTGCAAGTGCCTCCTGAGCTGAGAAGCCCTGGATGCTAAGGAGGCTTGCAGCTATCACTTTGCTCGACAACATCCTGGAAAAAAATATTTTGATCGATGAATGGCCTCTTGCTTGTATCATTAAATTTTCTCCTACGAACAAGAATGGATACTACTGCGAGACCCATCTATATAAGATGGGCCATCATCCAGTCCAAATCCTCATGAGGTCAGAAAAAATCCACAAGTCTTTCCCAAGCAATTCCAGCAGCCATACAAAAGTATGTCCTTCTCCCGCCTTTGTATTCTCTGCAGTTTTCACACCTCAACTGCATCGCATCATAGCTAATCTCATGCAGTGTGTCTAGACGGAACCACCCTTTCTGTTTACATCGTGTTGGTAGCCATCACTGCAGGTGTATCTTGGTATGCTCATAGCAACCAAAGCCTCGAAGAGATTGCTGTCTATTTGCTTTCCTTCCTGCGTCGTGCACATGGTAAGATATGCCCCATCCATCCAGAGAGTGAAATTTTAGAGCGTCAGTTTGAACAGACAGCTAAGTGCCGTTGTTATTCAGATCCTGAGCGGAAGCCAGTTCCAATAAACTCGATTCAGGCCGTTGTCAACAACACGATGCCTAACGACACCACTGGCAGTGCCACCAACAAGGAATATAACCATCTTGTGTCTGGAAAGGCTACCTTCCACAGCCACGCCTCTTCGGGGTACAACACGGCCACTTGTGTCCATATCAATGCTAACAACATCCAACATGTCGACATGAACAACAACACCGAGAACATTAGGAACTCTGAAACCACAGAGAACAAAACTCTTAGCGTTGAAACTGAGAACAAAGCTCTTGGAGTCGAAGCTAATATTCATGGTCCACACCACAATGGTGCTCCTCATGGCTAGGGCGGGTATGGGAATCGGCATCTTCGAAGGGAAGGCTTCTAGTGCCTAGAAGCCCTCTTGAAAACACTGAAGTCGATGTCACGAATACCACACAAAAGATACAGTAACCCTACCTTGGGGGGTCAATAGAGTCATGGAATTCCAATGCTCGTTGCAAGACAAGGTACATAAAAAATGGACGTCGCAGTATTTCTTGTATTATTATAAATCGGGTTATTTTAAGAGGGAAAAAAAAAATTGGGGCTGAATTGTTTTCTTGTAGGAGATTTGATGTGTTGATTGGGGTTCACTATTGTTAGTTTATGTACTTTTATATATGCTCTTTACTTGCGCTCTGCAGCTTCTACATCCCGTATAATATAGTGACTCTAGCATAAAGCCAAGAGAGATCCGGCGGTGCTATTAAAAGTGTGTGGTGCCTCGAAGAATTGAAGACAAGAGACACAATAGAGGGTTTGGGTGTGAACGCTTGACATCTTCAGTTCAGTGCCTAGCATGTCTGTGGAAAGAACGGTGGAAGTTAGTCCTACACGTGGGCATATGATGCCAATAAGGTGTCAGATAGAGTACCTTACAGTAGTCTTTCACTCTCTCAACTCAACTCTGCCACATATCTTGCAATGGGCGACCTGAAGTTATATACTACAAGCTAGTCTTGAAATGAAATTTGAGTGGGGCCATTACAAGGTAGTTCATGACCCTTGTAATCTCACCGGACATGGTTCGGGTCTAATTAGCACACTCCATGATCACAGTGCCAAAAGGCTGTTCATCGGTGAAGTAGAAACACTTCATCAATCGTTCGAAGGTAGGAGAGCACCGCACGGTTGAAGAGTTAGGAGCTCCGACTAGAGAAAAGCAATGATTGCAGCTGGCGGGTGCAGTGGTCAGACCACAAACCCAAGGCAAAAGCACTGGGACGATTATTGATTGCGTGTAGGTGAAAAATGTAACAGAATCTGATATTCCAGCGTAAAAAGACCCACGTTCGCAGAGATGTTCTCTTAAGATCCGAGTCATAGGACGACAGTATCTGTAGCTAGCAACCTCAAGTTTCGCAAAGGTCTGCAAGGTCTATGATAGGAATCCCACGGCAAAGTGGTCGAGTATTATTACTAGACATAGTAGGATTGGGTTCATAAAGTTCATAGTAGAAAAAAAATGAGCTTGGTGGGAACGTCTACTCAGTATTCCAATCTAGCAGATTGCTTCTGTGATGCAAACATACGTTTGATAGAACGTTGACGGATTTTTTGAGCACCAAACTGGCGAAGGTAAATGCTATAAATCCTTCTAATATATATTATAGCCCTCTAATCGCAGTCATTTTTGGTGAGAACAATGATTACATATATCTTATCTCCCTGTGGTCCGTACTACGACCTAATAAGCAACATAAATTGGGCTCCACGCCTTCTTCTACCGCTTTAGTATAGATAAGGCTAGAGGGGTAAGTCTTCCTTACGTACTTTTTCTCCAATATCTAGATTCTATAAAGTATAAATAGCCTACTCCTTTGTCCATCTTTCTCCCAAGGCTCCCCTTAGTAATCATTCTTACTATCAGGTTCAAATTAGAGCTACAAAGCTCCTGTTTATTACGATTTCTCCTATATTTTCATGTATTTTCATGTATATATAGATAGACATATAGGGAAATTTATCTATATTATAACTAGCATTAGTATAGTATACTATTAGCCAATTATAGGGTTAAACCGCGAGGTTCCTAGCTATATCAGGTATTACTATATACATATTAACAATCCTCCCCTATACTCCAGCGAAAAGTAAGCTATCCTCTCATCTCTCATTTTACTCTTATAAGAGGCGTAGATGCCTTGGCGAAATGTTCCTGAACTTGATACAGCTGTGAACGCGAAGTTCAGGATTTCAAATCCATTAAATGAAACCTCAGTATCTGTAACAATCGAGTATGCCAAGACAAAAATCCGTAGGCATTGAAGTAGAAGTTGAGCTCTCCCATCCTCTGGAATCGTTTCACTATTTGAACTCGTACGATAAATCATTATGTGAAAACTTGGCCAGAAGACGACACAGGCAGGTTCAGCTTTTTTGAATCCAAGGAACTTAGGATCGTCGAAGTTTTATGTTGAATTTGAGTGAGGACACGGACGCTACGGGGAAAGCGGATACTTCCCCGGATGCACACTTAGAAATTTATCGCCAATCTGAGCCTTAGTTTCACGATGCTTGCTAGATTACAGTCAGCCTAATGCATACTAATGTACCTGCATATTCACAAGCAATATCAAGAAGAATGACAAGGAAGAAATTTCAAAGACTAGTAAAAATGAGGGTGGTACGGGAATATCTCAAACACGCAAGGCTATATGTGTGAAAACAGAAGGTCTGTGTGTATGCAGTCAGACTCGGGTTTTCAGCTATAAAGCAAACATATTGATCTTATGTGCACACCCGCTTTAGCTATACGCAAGCTATAGGGCGTAAGTATATAATGAACAAGATTATAGCTAGACTCATGCTTAATAGCAAATACCTTGTAAATACCATGGGGAAATCGTAGTGTAGCGTACAGTATACCACTAAATTCTTTCCTCTTCTCACACACGCTCTTTGAAGATACGCTTTTTATTGCTACTTCGACACTGTTTTAGTTTCCTAGATCTTTGAGTGTAATACTGTTAGTAGCAGCGAGATGAAAGTATCATTGGGTGTAGCTTATATTCATTAAATATTGAGATAATGCTGTCGGCGTAGGTTGATGACAGACTTACTGTAGTGGAAGAAGAAAAAGGTTCTCGACAAGGCCAGCTGCATAATCCAGCTTCGACCAAACCTGAGCGTATGTATTTAGCAAACAGAAGGCGTGTTGTTAGTCTCGAGGGTGATATACGAACACATCAAATTGATAAAAGACTTCATATAACTACGTATAAAAAGGAGCACTCGTGAAGGTTTACTATATCCGCTAGCGTGCAAGCATTATAATTCTGTCATCGATAAGGAGCTATAGCTCCTCGGGACACTTACTAAATCTGGAATATTGGTCTACAAGGAGATGAACAATGCTACGACGCATTTATCTCACTATTCCAACCTCATATCCGTCATCAGAGGTGATTACCCCTGCTACGATTTGGCAAGGCAGATTCGGGGATAGCGGACTACGATTCCCTCCTCATCTATGGAATCGTGGAGCGGGTCTATGATAACTCCACATTCAAACTACTCGCATTGTGGAGGAACTACGGAAAGATGATTGCGGTTTAAGCAAAAAGCAGTGTGACCTGATATAGATTGGTTCAACTATGAACGTAGTGCCCATAAGTTACAGTACTGCTCCAATTGAATGCAAGGTTCAATATGAGCATCGACACTGACGCAGAAATAGACTACTCTTAAGGTGCAGAGTCAAGATACCAAGTCATATATGCTGTGCCATATCGTAAAGAAAACTCTATGTTGAAGATGCTGCTGCTACCTTTTCCCCCGTCCCTCGCATTCTCCACTTTCGCATAACTATACGTTTCACACTGCCTTCGACGGAACAGCTCTTCCCATGCAAGAAGACCACTCGTACATTACTCTTTATGGAAATCAGCCGTTCCCGTAGGTTTCGATGTACATTGCGTACTTTCTTTGAGAACGTCAGCAGACCGTCTCGGATTTTGAGAAAAGACATCTATACAGATCTCTGGATCCACATCATCCCCCGTAACGTTACTTGTATTGTACTATGATATGTGGGACCCAGGACAAAAATCAGTGTCGGTGATTTTAATTTCTTTCCAGTCACCGATTAACTTAGCTACAGGTATGGTCTCCTGGTTTTCCTTATGCTATACCTGCTACGTTCTCTTCATCTAGCTGCCTAAAAAGCTATAACTTGTGACGTTGCCTAGAAATTGACCTAGTAGGGGTTGCCCAAATATTGAGTCTTTGCTGCAATGCAACTACTAGGTCCTCTTCTCAAAGAGCAAAGCATATGATGATGGTACGGGATTTCAAACGTAAGAATCCCCTGAATCAACATCGAACAATAACCATCTCCCATAGTTAGAACCAGTGGTCAGGAAAATCATGTCTTTAGGAGTAGCGTGTTACACCGGTTCTAAAGAGGAGTGCTACAGCGAAATCCCAGGTTGTGTTGCATCATGCACTCGTAAGTATTGCCAATTAATTATCAATTCGTTATAACAGATATGGAATTCCCAGTCATCAGGTATGAAAAACCTATGATATCGACAGCGTTGTCACCCTTCCCGGGTCGACGGAAGACGGCCCGGCGCTCACCACTTCAGCTATACAGGCACAGTCTGTAGCACGGTTTCCGGGGGGAAATCAAGATAAATCCGATTAGTAGTTGGCAATAGCATGTAAGAGCTTGCAGGATGTCATCGTGATGGTTGGACGCTGCGGGGGTTTCGTTCTTCAATGCAACGGCCTGAAGAGAAATTTAATTTTAAAGAAATGGTCTTTCTTTTATGCTTTACGACATAATCTCAGGTTATCAGGGATAAATAAACACTACAGATGCATCTCATGCGTTGATCAAGGCACACGTTTTACCAGGGTGCTATGCATTCCTGCAGGTAATCAGGTTTACGAAGACATATTGTAAAGGACAAGGGGCAGCATAAAAGTGGGTCAAAGCCTGAAAAGGTCCGTTACTATATTTGCTTATTCTTGTATACAATATATTAGGATACTGTCTTCTAAATAGACCTATTAAATTCTGAACGTAATGAGGATTGGTAGATGAAGTTTCTTATCGCAGCTGCTCATCTGTCTTAGACTAGGTATACTACGACAGGCTTTTAGTTCGGATTGACATATAAGTAGAGGTTCGGGATTATAATTGGGACTCTGCTAGGCCAGGCTTTGATCATTGAATGGCTTTAGGAAATCCAAAGTTGGATTTCTAAGTCTTAAGATTTTGAAAATACTTGTGCTAAGTCAAACTAGAGGCGTATGGTTTCAATTGGAAATACGGTGCTAATAATTACGAGGTATTCCAACAGATACGCTTAAAAAGACATCATAGATTGCAATGCTTGGTACTTTAACCGTAAAGTCTTCCAAGCATTATCCAGGGCCTTCATATTTGGCGTCCAAGTGAACAAAATTCGTTTGGGCGCGTAAAAATCTTGAGCTGGCATTACGTTGACATTGATTTTGTATTTGTCTACTGTGGCTAGGAGAGCGAGGATAGCTAGGACGTATCAATCCTGTCAATAATTCAGAGACTTTGAGTACAGTCTGAGTTCCGAGATATTAGATGAAGCTTTTGCTAATGACCTTAGAACTTGCTCTATCTAATTCAAGCTTGTCTTTTGATAAGCCTTATATATACTTTAGTACATCGTTCAATCTAAGAAACTGCAAAAACGAGAACGTGCTTTTATGAAATCGGCGTTGTTTATATACGCTGATCAATGTATCTACATCAGTCCCTTACGAAACCTATCTTGGGTTCGCTATCGTATGGCGTCTATAAGTTAAAGGTAGGCGTTGTATAATCAGATGCCATTCAGAACGTACCACTGTCGTCAATATTAAATAAACAACATGTTGATACCAGTAGTTAAGCACGTGACAGGAAATGCCTCTAGAGTTTTCTATTCCAGCGAGGTTTGTATTCATTCGTTTATAAAGATTTCTCATCCTCATTTCATTCCACTATTTAGTACCGAAGAACCAAATGAACAACAGGTGTAGTAAATGCAATGTCAATTTCTCGTCTTCGGGTTGTTCTCCTTATACTATGAAGCCTTTGTAAAATAATGTGAAAAGGCTCAATTCTGCTTTAGGGAATACATATCACCAGATGCCTTGAGGACGCTTTCTCAAGAAGAATGCCTCATGCTACCTATCATACAAGTTTATAATTTTCTTCTCAATATAATCAGACAACTTCTCTGAAACCAGCGTCGATATGAGTTCAAGCAAGCTCTAAGTTCATGCGAAATAAGAAAAAAACCGAAGAAAGATGGCTGTCTCGAAGACCAAGACGAATCAGTTGAACTCTACCTTAGTAACATGGGCTTCCATTGCAATACATTTTCAATCGAGAGGGACTGTTCAACACTACGAATAATATATACAACTTGTGCACATCCGACCCCTTTCATGAAATTCTAGGAGTTGAGCATACGGCTAAAATTCCGTATAGGTTGTGGGATCCTAACACCCGAACCAAGCCTAGCAAAGAACGATCCAATAGAAAGTAAAGCAGAGACCGAGGATTAAACTGATTTACTGTCCTAAGGTCAATGGTTCGATAGCCCTGTGCCAGGCCTAAGACATTGGGATCTAAGACGTGAGAGACCAGAAGCAAGACTACAGCACCTCGAACCCCCATAAGAAAAGCGTTAAAACACCAACATCCGCAGCTTGAGGCAAGACCTACGAATATCTCAAGGGCTATATATACTTTAAAGCCGTATAATATCCAGACCTCAAAGGCAACACAACAAACCAATACAAACACCCATACCTAGGCCGGCGTTAGAAGGATATGAGGAACGAACACTAGAGCACCAAAGCACATTCAGCGCACCTAGGGAAGAGGACCAGCACAATAAACCATCAACTCTATTCAATATATATACAATCAATCGTGAAAGATGTCACTCTATTGTATTTCTATGGGATATACAGATACACAGGTAGGCAGGTAGTTGGGTCGAAGATCGCGCTCTAAAGGTTGCTCCCGTCGCTAATTCCGATGTGGCTAAGGACCCACTTGCATCCAAGGTCTAGCTAGGAACAGAGGTTTGAACGCCGTTAAAGGTAGAGACGAGAAACCTTGTATTTTCAACCTCATGATAACTAAAACCCATGCGCCTATTGAGCCATACAAGTAAATACAAATCACTTAGGGAAACGAATAATTACTTCACCGTTCACACATTCACACCTCAAACCCACAACCAGAACACAAGAATTACGTTTATCATTCATTCAAACCACCTCCCCGCATCCTCCCATTCCCTATTCTTCTGTTCACCCACCCAATAATCTAAATATACACAGCACGCTTTACAGCTGGCCGATTCCACAGGCAAGTAAGTTACCTGCTCTTATTGCAGCAGCAACAATAACAAAAAAACAAAAAAGAAAAAGAAAAATATTGGACTTTTTCTTTCCTGCTATTGCACGCACGCATTCCAATTCGGATGCATTTCCACTCCTCAACGCCTGCAATGCTTCCCTTTCCATTCCTTTTCCTCCTCATTCCGATTTCCCTTATCTTTACTCTTTAATATCTTCTTTCCACCTTTCTTTAATATCATATCTTCCACACTATTCACTATCTTCTCTCCGCCTAGCTCTGCATGCTCTTCAAGAAGCCCTCCAGCGCAAACTCTTCCTCATAAACCTTATCATCCCAGAGCTCACCAAGATCATCAAGCCACCCCTTCTTCCCCTTCTCCCTTACCTCACCGGTAGCCTCGTCAATAGCACCCTCGGCATTCTCATCGACAGGTGCGTCAGACGGCGCAGGCATATCCGTAGTGTCGGAAAGGTTGAAGAGGTCTAGAATCTGATCTGTTTCCATTGTCCCTAGGCCAGCATTTTGTTGATTCACCACTGTTGAAGCGACGTCTATTTTGAATCGTTGAAGACTGTAGAAAATAGTTAGCTATCATTGTCGCTACTATATATAATGTGCTAGAGATGAGGAATACATACCTCATAATCTTCTCCTCCAAAGTCCCCCTCGTGATAAGGCGATAGACGTTAACAACCTTCTTCTGACCAATACGATGCGCGCGGTCCATAGCCTGGAGATCGCGCTGTGGATTCCAGTCATGTTCGACGAAGATAACGGTATCAGCACCCGTGAGGTTAAGTCCCAGACCACCAACGGCAGTTGTCAGAAGGAGGACGTCATACGAGGGGTCGGAGTTGAATTTATTGACAATGTCCTGGCGCTTATTGGCCTCGACCGAACCATCAAGGCGGAGGTATGACACGGATGGCAGCATCTGCTTGAGGACGTCATTCTGCACCATATCGAGCATCTCCTTCATCTGACAGAAGACAAGGGCACGATGCGGTGAGACGTACGAGGCAGAGGTGGTAATCTCAGTCTCGTCAGACGGCGCCGTACCAATACCACAATCGACAAGAAGGTCACGTAGAGCCGTGAGCTTCGGGGCGTGCACAGGATCTCTCAACGAGGTGCCTTGCTTGGCGAGCAATTTTTGGGTCTCATCGTAGGCTTTGTGATCTTCCTTGATGACGAGGGCAGGCGAGTTACAGAGCTTGCGCATGTATTGAAGTGCTTGGAAGATGTGGTGTTTGTCTTCCTTGGCACCACTGGAGGCTCGTTCGGCGAGTGTCTTGCCTTCTTTCTTGGTGAAGTCTTCGAATAGCTTCTTTTGTAGGTCACTAAGGTCGCAATAGTAGTTTTGCAGGATCTTAGGTGGAAGGTCGTCGAGGACTTCCTCCTTGAGACGTCGGAGAAGGAACGGAAGGACTTGCTTGTGAAGAGCTTCGATGGCAAGGGCTCCGGCTTCTTGCTCGCGTGAATTTGAGCGTGCATTTCGAGAGGCTGCAATTGGTTTGGCAAAGCGGTCATGGAAGACCTTCTCCGCCCCCAAGAATCCAGGCATCAGGAAATCAAAGAGTGACCACAACTCCAGGACATTGTTCTGAATTGGCGTACCAGAGAGGATAAGTCGGTGGTTACTGAGAAGTCGCTTGACAGCAAGAGTGACCTTTGCACGAGGATTCTTGATAAGATGACCTTCATCCAGAACAAGGTAGTTCCAATTGAGAGGAGCAAGGATATCAGCATCATTACGACAGATGTCGTAAGAAGTGATGACAATATCTGTCTTGTCAAGCTGATCGCGATACTGGCCACGCTGAGCAGGTGGACCAACATATGCAGTGACACTAAGGAATGGTGCATATGTCTTGATCTCTTGTTGCCAATGTCCAGACAGAGTTGGAGGGCAAACAATAAGAGAAGGAAGTCTTCTAACATCAGGAGCTCCAGTCTTTTTAAACTCTTCGGCACGGTTGTGATGATCACTAGCCACAATACACAGAGTCTGGAGGGTCTTTCCAAGTCCCATGTCGTCACAAAGAATTCCGTGAAGATGGTACTTGTTAAGGAAATTGAGCCAATTGACACCCTCTTGCTGGTATGATCGAAGCTCTGCCTTGATAGCAACGGGGATATGGAAAGGCTCAACCTTGTGTGGATCCAAAAGTTGACCAATGAATGTTCTCTCGCGGTCTCTGCCTCTGAGGAGTTCTTCGGAGAGTCCTGGTGGGTCTGGAATACCAGCCTCCAGGGGAACAAGCTTCACAAGAGTTGCGAATGTGGTTGTTGCCAGTAGACGGACATCATTATCCGAATCACTCATGCGTCCAAGAACGGGTACAATCAAGAAGATGACATACGGTAGGATACTGTCTCCCATGACGTGAATCAAATGGTAAACACACTCAATTGCACCTTGACGGAAGTGTAGATCCACTGGGTTGTTGATAGATGGAAGAACCTTCTCCACCAACATCGTCATCGCCTCAACTGTGATCACACTACAAGCTGTTGCAAGACATTTTGCTGCCATGTAGCGGAATACGGATAGTTTGGAGTGTAAAGCCTTAATAACCATAGGGAGGAAGCCAACGACCAGTGGGTATAAGTCAACATGTATCGTAGGTGTCAAAGCTCTAAGGATTGACATTGCGTCGATAGCTTCCTGGCCCAGTATGCTACCAGAGTTTGTAGCTTCTTGCGGCATTTCTCCGGCAAAGACCTGATGCATTGGCTCTTCGATAATAGCCTTGAGAGTTGGGACCTTATCAAACAGCTCAGCACCGAAAATGGCAGATAAACGCTCCAACGCTTCCTTGGCACCTCTGCGCATGATACGGGCCTCTTTAGCATCTCGGGCGAATTTGGCAGCATCTGGATGATCTCTTCTATCTTCTTCTTTTCTAAGAGAAAGAATCGAATCTGTGAAACCACAGTTTGGAGAGAATTCTGGGGTCTCAGATGTATCCACGCAGCAGAACTTGGCAAGGTTTCCAACAACCTTCTCGGCTGGACCGCGACGGCCAGAAATGGCAAACAGCTCGATAAGTGCGGCAATAGAAGCAGCTGATCGTTTTTGAAGATCAAGATTTTCCTCCTTCTTGACACTATCCATCATACCCTTAATGATATTGGTTGGCTTCTTAGGCGTTACCTTCATGGAAACCATGGCACTTGCAGCAGCGGCTCTAATGCGAATGTCACGCATTTCTTTCACAGTTTCTGCCTCCTTGATGCTATCCAGGGTAGTTTGACGGGCTTCGTTAAGCGTAGTCGAGGCCAGCATACGTTGAGCTGCAGGGAGGATTCTCTGCAATCTCGTGAAATCATCCTCGACAACCTTTCGGGCAGCCGCAAGACCAAAAGCAGATGGGCCAGCATCAGCCTCGCCTTGTACGATAACTGCAAGTACAGGAAGTCTGTCCTGAGAGAGTTTCCCAACATCTCGGAATGTGTTGAGAAGTGCTGAGCACTGTGCACGCACAAGTTGGGTGTAGCTTACCAAATCACGGTAATGCGTTGGCCTATCTGACTCGAGGACTTTCTGTAACATATCCATGAATCGCAGAGGAGCCTCCTTTGATACACACGACTTGGCATATTCGTCGATGATCATGGCTGCAGCAAGCTGAGTGGTCGAGAATGGAGAAGTCATGCCTGGCTTGATACCAGCATCATAAGGCTCTAGTGCAGAAACCGGGATAAGACTCATAATGCTACCCATAGCCTGAGCGGCGAATATTCTTGAGCGAACTAATGTGTCCATGCCGACAAGGTCGACCTCTCCCTGCATCATCTGACCATCCACATCATGGCTGGCTGACGATTGTGGCTCCTCAACCTTAGCAGACTTGCGTCGTCTTTTCGCAGCTGGTTCGGCGCTGTGTGGAGGTGACATCCGACGCGAAGCTGTGGTTGGTAGGTGGTATGTTCCACCTGATGGGCGCATGAATAGAGTAGGGTTCATAGGGATTGGGTGTCTGGAGATACCGATTGGATGCAATGTTAATTGCATCAATGGGTCGACATGAGGTGCGAACTCGGATGCTAAGAATTCTTGGTTCTGCGCCGCGAGAGCTTCGATCAATGCGATCCATACCTGCTGCGATTGCTTCAGAACGCCTTCATTGCGTTCAACCAGCAAATTTTGGAAAATAAGACGAAGGACTTTGCCATCAAGCCAATCCCGGCTGCCCTCGCCATCGATATTAATAAAAGTAAGAAGTGCTCGAAGCACGGCCGCACGAACCGATGTGATGGTGTGACGGAGGAAGGGGTATAATCGAGGAACCAATTCTGTAAACGATTGGGTAGCATCCATGGCAGCATTCTTCTTCATGGCCTTCAACACCTCGGGGAAACTACAAAGCTTGGCAAGCAAATCCATAATTGCTCCTGTGCTCGCACTGAGATCATCACCAAGATTTGATAAACAGTCCCAGACGATGTGAATAAGACGATCTAATGCGTCTGGCCGAAGGCTGACAAATTCCTTGGCGATCGGGATCAGCGTCGAGGCACTGACAGAGCGTACATCATCGTCTTGGTCTCCAAGACCTCTCATGACAGCTTGGATAACACCATCAATGAGAGTGCTGTCGTCGAGAAGAAGGTCGGATCGAACAGCGACCAAATATCGCATTCCAATCATTCCACCGTGGCAAACAGCCCAGATAGGATAATCGACACCAATCTTGTCCTGCATGACCATTTGATGAAGTACTCGATAGACAGAATATACGGTTGTTGACTCCAGGTGCTTCAGCAAAGCTCCTAGAGTCTGACCCACTGTCTCTCGAATAGGTGCCACAACATTGTCCGAGGCATAATCGCTGAATCTGTCAAGCATCAAAGCACAGCAGAGTCTGCAAGCCAGATCATCAAGCCATTTGCGATTTGCCTGGTCATTTTCTGCACGCGTCTTGCCCTTTTGACGACCAGCACCCTTACCATGCACCCGAACAACATCTCGTAGAGCCATTGCGGCACCATGGCGGACTTCCCAGGTAGGATCGAAGAGATCGATGACCAGAACATCGCATAATCGTTCATAAGGCCACTCTACACCTTCAACTTCTTCATCCGTTTGGATTTCAGACTTGATCGGTACAACAGGTCCTTTAAATTCTGAAACGACCTTCGATTCTTCGTCGATACCTTCCGGTCTATCCAGCGTCAAATAGTCTTGTACGTTGCCATTAACAACATCTTCGTCTTCTGGAAGAGAAATGGAAGTGCTTTCTCGGCGGGCAGAAAGGTCAACCAGTCTATTCCGACTGCTAGCCTGTTGAGCTTCTCTCTTGCGCTTGCGCTTGAGTTGATTGAGCTGACGGGCACTGAGACCTTGCTCGTTAGCTGGAGTCGAGGGCTGAGTTCCTCCGGGCGATACAATGCCGTCATGATGTGAAGTGACACCGTTGCTCGGCTCGTTCGGTACGGTTGGGGTTGACCCATTTTGTGATTTTGTCGTCAGGTCGACTTCCGGGAGAAGATCCTCGTCGGTATATGGGCCTGCCAGGCCAAGTCGCATGGAAAGAGTCTTCTTGGAATGAGCTAGGCGAGAAGAGGGATCCAGTAAGGCCAAAGCATAATCGTAATCCTTGCCTGCAGCTCGTAATAACTGTTTACCGTATTTTATAATGGATGCCACAGGTAAAGTGTCGAGCGTCAAGTGGCTGCCATTCAAGGAAGCACCTCCATTCTCCAAGTCTTCCTCCTTCTTGACAGACAAAGCATGCTCCTCTTTCTTGGCCTCTTCATCCTTGAGGGGTTCAGTCTCTGCGTTTGGATCATATCGTTCGGCATTTTCGACAATGCCACTGATGGCCTTGGACGCAGCTGTTCGAGTTTCCCATGCCGGCGAGCGAAGATATGGTACAACCTTGGTCAGCAAATTGAAGAGTTCTTCTGGATGTGCCTTCTGTACATCAGCCACCTGTTGAGCGGCAGTATTGCGAATCAGTGGCGTGCTACCTGTTTCCAAGAGCCTATAAGGGAAAGGGACATTAGTACAGTGGTCACATGATTATCGAGCGCATGGAACCGCATCCTGTGTGCCAAGCACAGCAGGTTTTGGTCACGCGTGGGGAAATGAGACATCAACTCACGTGACTAATCGATCTAGTCTAATTTTGTGTTAGCAATATATCGGAAGACGAATGAGAGGATGAGGGTTGGGGAATTTGAGTTACGGAGGGGTAGATGATGCTAGTAGGCTTACCTGGACGCCATATTTTTATTGTGATTTGCTGTTGACGCGACTGACCATTATCTGAACATGATCTTGAGGAGTTGTTATGTGAGGGAGATTGAGTCGGTCATCAATTCCATTTGGAACAAGCAGCAAGAAATAAAGGCCCGAGTGCTGATGCGTCGAATAATTTTTTTTTTTTTAAATTCTCCAATAAAGGGAATAGAAAAGCGAAAGGAAAGGAAAAAAGGAAGGGAAAAAAACGAGAAGTCCGTTAATTCTCGGAGTTCTTTTCAACAGTTTTCCTGCAATGTCTCAAAGTTGTGGTGTTTAGTGTTTATTCAGCCTTGTCGGCGAATTGATAGTGGAGTAAAAAGCAAGTGAACTCTTTCTGGGATGTTGCAAAATTGCTTCAATTGACGAGTGGATGTGATTGGTGGGGAAGACTGATTGATTGGTGGGGGGGGAGCTGGGGTAGGTAAGTAGTGAAGTAGAGGAGGATGGTTGATGATGACGATGATGGATGCGTGATTTGAAGGTTTGGAAAGATTGATAGGGTGGAGTAGAGGAGTGGGTGGTCAAGGGTCTCTGTATCTGCGGTTGTGGTGATTGTGCGTAGATGGAGAGATTGATGAATGAAGAGAGATGGAAATTTGGAGATGACGGGTGTTATCGGAAAAAGGCGTGAATTTATATGGATGAGAATGGAGAGTGAAGGGTGTTAAGTGAGAGAGAGTTGTTGAGTTGGTATGTTGGAGATAATGAGGATGAGATGGTGATGAGGATAATGATGCCGGAGACAGTATAAATTGTTGTCGGTGCGGGCGGGATTCGATATGCGTGAGAGTGTGTGTGGGAGAGAGAGTAGTATATTATGTGTGTATGTGTGTATGTGTGTATGTGTCGAAGGTGCTTGGTGTGTGTGAGAATATGTGGGTATGGGTGAGTACGTAGTAGTATGAGAGAGTAGGCGTTGTATGTGTTTTGTACGTGAGGTGAGACTGTGCGCGGGCGCGTCGGTTCCTCTCGTCTGTCTTTTCGTGTTTTCTTGGGTCTTGGTTGGGTCTTGGAAGAGCAATAGTAGTAATAATGGATGGGTGATGGGTGATGGGTGATAGCTGGGCGTGTGTGCGATGGGCGATGGGGCGATGGAGAGTAAACAAGGCACCAAGGCAGCCAGAATAAAAAATAAAAAAGCAGTGCAGGCAGTTGGTGAGATCGATATGGGCAGGGCTGACTGACTACACACAGACGACTTTTTTCCGTAAAGGCAGATGGCAGGCAGCACAAGAGAGACAGACGAGCAAGCAGCAGCTCTGGATTTGAAGACGGTAACAGTAATATATAGGCCCGCGACTGAGCACGACTGCCTCAAAAGAGTGGGTCCGTGCCACCCTGGTCGCCCGGCCCTGCGCCAATGGATTTTTTGTGCCTTAGTCCAAATTAGCGAGTGAGAATTTGAAGAAGAAACGGATGGGCTGGCTCAGGCAGGAACAATCTAACAAATCATAGGTAGTGGAGAGGATGGACCGGATTCATGGGTTCATGGATTCATGGACTCATGCATTCACGGCCTCATGGCTTTATGGCTTCCTGGCTCCCTGGCTCCCTGGCTTGAAAAAGGATCGCTTTGACTGTGTTTACCCTATATGATATATCACCATCTGCATTTAATCTTTCCCGCCATCTACCTGGAAAATGCAAAAGGGAAATCTAAAGAGTGGGTATGGATATGGGATCGTCAATGTTGCATTGTGATAGATAATAGATGCTCTCTAGAAGGGTCTTTGATTTACGATCCGATCCTGTGATCTGGTCATGAAAATTGAATAGGTATTCAAATATTCCATTTAGAAGTTGACAAGAAATTAATAATAATAATAATAATAATATTGTTGCTATTGTTATTGTTATTGTTATTGTTATTATTGTACATATATATACACCATATACATCAAGGTAAAAAATAAATAAAAATTATGGGTCAATTTTATCATGAAATTCAAACTTACAACGTTTCCCTATCATTTTATAATTTCATTTTTACCCTCCTACAAATTGCACGGACTATTTCCTTTTAAGTTCATCTAAAATCGATCAATTTACATAATAACTATAATAAATGATCAGCAGAAAATCATCCTCAACTCCGCTTCACATGTGTCAAAAGCCATGCTACACCGTCCCCCAAGGTAACATGTAACATGTACCTCAGGTACCTCAGCTCCCATACACCTCATTCTCTCATCCTCTTATCCGCCCATCCTCTCATTTTGCAAAAGCTGAATGATGGCGGAATGGTGCGGTATCAAAGTGTCTTTCAAAAGCAGCGTTCGCAAATGGGGAAAACCAAATGGAACATTTCGGCGCTGCAGCTTTGCTTGCCATTGCATATTTTGTACAGGCGTGTGGGCATCTCCGCTTAGACTTTGATTACTTGACAGTTGCTTTAGTGCTGCGATGCTTCAAGCCAAAAAGGCCTGCTCCGAAGGTCGTTCGCGTGTCTGCTCAGAAATGCCATGCCCATGCCAACCAAAACTTGTACTACGGAACTACATTGACCGGGGAACTCAAGGCCCTTTTGTGGTGATACCTCCGCTTCATTTTACCTACTGAAGTATGTATGTTTGTATGCGCCGTCTTCCTTCATCAACATTTCACACACAAGATAATGATAGAATAAAACTTGAAAACTTGATGGGTTTCGTGGATGAAACACAACCGTGACTCATTCAGTTGGACATGAGTCCAGCATGCACTCTGTATGTTTGCAGGCAGACACCTCATACTACTTTTCCATGATGTACTACGTATGTAGGTAGATAGGTTCTCCCAATGAATTTAGAATTCCATATCGTGAATGTGTCCTCAGGGGAGCGTTGTGTGTGTGTGATTGCATGGATACATGAGGAGGGCAGATGGCATAGCCTCGTGCTTCTGCATGTATTGGCATAGTCCCGCGCGCATCGATAGGACAGAGTAAACACAACCCTGTTTTTGCTGTGCTTGGATGGGGGCGAGGCTGAAGTTGTCTTATTTCCGTTTTCCCTTTTTCTCTGTGTTTGTGTGTGTGCGTGTGTGTGTTTTTGTTAGTCTGTACATGAGTCTGGGGGAAACCATGTCGCGATGCAATAATAGCTGCCTTTATCCGTGCCCATGAGGACAGGTAGATGTTGACCTCATATGGCTTGTGGAGATCACTGCCTAAAGCTATGCTCTTGATATGTATATGGTATATGGAGAGTGCCTAGTATTTTTTACATGGAATTTATAATAATATAGTTGGCATTAACGGTTTTTGCTCAATAAGGATAAGAATCATAAGAATAATAAGAAAAACAGGAAAATAATAAAAAGTAGCCTAGTAATTAATTATTTTAGTCTTCTTACTTCATCCGCTCATCGACTATGGTGCTACGTATGTACATACATAATAGTACATATGTACATAATACATATATTCTCTACTGCATCTCACATCTCATCATCTTTCATCAATTTCTACATCATCGTTCTTTTCCCCCACATATTCCCATATCTATCATTTATATGTCTCGTCCTCTACTATAAACACTATGAATACTATGAATCCCTTCATAAAAATGATGCATTAAATGTCTTTCCCAACCATTTCTTCGTTTCCTTTACCCTTTCCATACCGAATCAAGGCTGCAGTCGCTAAGGCCAACAGCTTTGGCTGCACAGCGGCCCGCCAAGCAACCACCGGGTCCTTAGCTGCACCTCACGTTAAAGCCGACCTTACATTGACTCTCGTAGTACAGCAGATGCTCAGAGTCCCTGAATATACCAAACCGTCCAAACTGCGACTATTCTCCCCCTCGTCATCCCTAGATCTTCTCAACCACAAAAATCACCAAGAGGCAAAGCTCTCTTCTTCGACCCCCCCGTCGTCTTGATTTTTGTATCCTTTCCCTCCCCGAATTCCCTCTAAACAACTCACCGATTACATCCACAATCAATCATCATTGTGCCTGACTCCCCCACATTACTCGACACTCAATGCTGCCATAAAGCATCAGCCTTCCTCCTTCGTTATCAGTCCCCCCTCCCCTTACGCCCACGACCTCCCTTACCCCACCATCATGTCTTCCCAAGCATACAATGCCCAAATGGCAGCGTCCATGCCACGACCAGCGGCATACGGGGCACCCGCACCAGTATCCGCTCCAGCAGCCCCCGCCGGCACCTTCGCCCCTGGTACGAAGATACAAGTTGGGAGTCACAAGGTGGTGATCCAGAAGTATTTCTCCGAGGGAGGATTTGCGCATGTCTATTTGGTGAAGATGCCAAAGGCCATCGATGGCACTGACATTGCCGTGCTGAAGAGAGTGGCCGTGCCGGATAAGGATGCCCTGGCGAACATGCGGACCGAGGTGGAGACCATGAAGAAGCTGAAGGGCCACCGGCCCATCGTCACTTACTACGACTCACACGCTTCGCAGCTGAAGGGCGGCGGCTATGAGGTCTTTCTGCTCATGGAGTTTTGCAATGGGGGTGGTCTGATTGATTTCATGAATACCCGCCTGCAGAACCGCCTTACTGAGCCCGAGATCCTTAAGATCTTCTCCGACGTCACTGAGGGTGTTGCGTGCATGCATTACCTCAAGCCGCCATTGCTCCATCGCGATTTGAAAGTCGAAAACGTCCTCATTACTACATCTGGCAACTCGCGCCGATTTAAGGTCTGCGATTTTGGTTCGACTGCGCCGCCTAGACCTGCTGCGACTAATGTGGCTGAATGCCGCCTTATCGAAGAAGATATTCAAAAGCACACTACTCTACAATACCGAAGTCCTGAGATGATTGATGTTTATCGAAAACAAGCTATCGATGAGAAGTCCGATATTTGGGCTTTGGGTGTACTATTGTACAAGTTATGTTATTATACGACTCCTTTTGAGGAACAGGGTCAACTGGCTATACTTAATGCTAGCTATAAGTTCCCTTCTTATCCTCCCTTTTCTGATAACCTCAAAAAATTGATTGGTATGTAATGGCGATGAGAGTATATTATGCGTCTGCTAACTTTCCTCAGCATCTATGCTCCGAGAACA
The DNA here is from genome assembly GCA_024752465.1 of Allantophomopsis lycopodina. NCBI lineage: Eukaryota > Fungi > Ascomycota > Leotiomycetes > Phacidiales > Phacidiaceae > Allantophomopsis > Allantophomopsis lycopodina. Next base: position 1,880,953 of record CP103006.1, on the reverse strand, counting down.
ACCACAAGCTCGCCCAAATGTATACCAAGTTCTTCGCGAAGCTTGTATGATGCAAGGAATTGAATGCCCCATCAAAGATGTATGTATCATTCAAGAGTTTTTTGATCTCGTACTAATGATGTATAGATATATGCCGGAAGAACCCAATCAGAATCACGTCGAAATCAACAATTACCATCTTTACCAGATGCGAAATCCCCACCCACTGTTGGAGCAGTGTATTCCCCTCCACAACCTACGAAACAATATATTCCAGAGGTTGTGCCTATGCGCCGTGGCAGGCCAACGGCGACACCAGCTACAACAGCCAAGCCAGCTGCATCGCCAATGCGGGGTGCGACCAGCGATCCATTTGCTGCACTAGATGGCAAATCACCACCAGCTCTTGCAACAGATGATATATCAGCTCGATTCCCCAGCTTGGATCAATTCTCGTTGCTACACGAAAAAGGAAGCAAATTTGAATTCGATTCGTCTTCACCGACTTCGGTCACATCCCCGCCAATACAGTCCAAACCAATTAGTCAAAGAGTAACTGAGAAATTGGCCGATGATGCATTTGCAGCTGCTCAGGCCAAGACTTCTGCGGGGCCAGCAACTCAGCCGAAACCTTCCTCTTCTATAAGCCGAGCACAGATGATTATTTCCAGCAATCCGGAATTGCAGAAAGTGGCATCGGCTCCTACGCCAGTACGGCAAAGTTCTCCTGATAGGCCGAAAATGGTCTCTCAGGGCACTATGACTTCACCTGATACTACGCCCATTGAACGCCCTGCCAACAGCTATCTTCCATCCAATCCAACATCTGATTACAAATCTCCACCGATCTACCGATTCCCTCCTGTCGATCACCACCGATCATCCAGTGTCCCTAGAGTTCCAGAGTCAGTGACATCGACTACATCAAATCTGAACATAGAAAGTCAACGACCTCACATTGTATCAAGAAATACATCCTACCAACCACGACCAGTATCACATATCCGCCAAGCATCCTCTTCCCGTCCTTCACTAGAAGGCGGCCGCCCAATCCTTGATAATACGGATCCCGTGGCACGTACGAGATCGTCAACTAGTAACCGGCCACGCCCAGCAAGCGTCTATCTAGAATCTGACCTTGACTACCTGCGTGAACGCGAAGCCTCACGCAAGGACTCCAAGAACACTAGCGCTGCCGAGCTTGCTGTGTCTACTGGGTCGGATAGTGGACCGGATGAGCCAATCCATTCAAATGTAGAATTTCTGCGCTCAATGGAGGAGGCAGACAACGTCTCCAAGCACCGCCGCAACACATCCACCTCTTCATCTAAAACTTCCAAGCGTGCCTCTATGCCTTCTATGTCCCTCTCCGGCACAAAGACTCTACTCGCTGGAAAGTTTGGAGATGCATTTAAACGCTTTGAGAGCAATACGAGTGGTGGAAGCGGCGGTTCAAGTGACGCGAGACCCCGTACCCCAAGTCCCCTTCAGGCGCTTGACCGCAGAGACCTGACACCTATTGCGGGTTCCGAGGCAACGGATGGCCGATCGGACGATGGGCACGTTGAGGAGCCTGTCATGACAGCTGCGCAGAAGCGGGATCTCGAGAGGCAGCGCCTCGAACAGGAGGAGCAGCGTGTTGCCGCGGCAGCCGCCGAGTATAGACGCCGAGTTGCGGACCGCGAAGTTGGCGGTGTGAGTGGGAATGTGACGGGGGGTGGAGGAAGCGGGTATGGAGGAGGCAAAGCAGCAGCAATCCAGTCAAAAGTGCGCTCCCTCCTAGACGAGAACTCCAAGCCTGCTGCCCCCAAAACGGCAGAGGGCTATGGACGCTTCACTGACTCGCAGTCCCATAACCAGGTCCGCAAGTTCCAGAGCAATGCCGAGCTGCGGAACGCGCCTGCTATTGGCCGCAAACCTGATCTCGGGAGACCCAGCACCCCTGGCCAGGGCGGCAATGTCGGCGGCGGCGAGGGCCAGCAGTTGAATTATACAAAGGTTAGAGCCGCGAATACGGGCTTGCCTGTTGGTCAGACTTCCCCCAATAGAAATAGACCTAGTGCGCCGCCTAAGCCTGTGCATTTAGGCAGCACCCCGACTGGGCCTGGAGCAAGCACTGCGTCGTCGACTATGGGTGGTGCGGTGGGGGGATCTGCGGAGAGAGTGCAGATGCCACGTCGTGATATGACGCCGGCTGAGAAGGAGGATTACATTGCAGATTTTAGTAAGAGGTTCCCTAGTTTGAGTGGGATTGAGATGGTTGAGGCGCGGATGGGTGGAAAGGAGGTTTGATAGAGATGGGGGTATGGGCGGACGAGGAGGGAGCTTATTGATGAGATTATTGAAAGAAGAGAAATACGATTAGAGTCGGGGGTAGATTGTTGTTGGCATAGTCTAGCGTAGCGGGTGTTGGAACTGAATTCATTGTTGCATTTGTTTATTTTTTTTGTACGAGGTCATGTCATGTCATGTCATGTGTTTATTGATGATTTTTAGAGTAATAAGATGTGAAGTGGATTTATGACTATGGAGCTTGATGTGAGGCTGCAGGTGAGATACAGTGTGTGTGTGATATAAGTAACTATTCCCTCAGACCCGAACGGCTCAGATGATATAAAACGACATACCCTCATCATACTTTAAAAGCAATGCCTAAGGGTATACTGGTTCACACCCTCTGAGCCATGTCCATCTCTCTTCATCCAAAATCAGCATGGGATATTGTATATTGGCACGAGTCATCTCTCGCAATACCCATGGCAGCAAAGACACACGGTGACGTAACGATTGACGATGACGAGAAAGGGGATGGTGACGAGAGCAAGAGAGCAGAAGTATGCGCAGTCCGCATGCCTGGCACTAAGGCACATGGACCGCAGGAGTAATGCAGGCAACTGGAGTAGAGAGCCGCTGAAGGAGAAACGAAGGTCTATCGCATCTTTTTATAGGCGAGCCCATACATGTTGTAGTGGGGTTCGAGCATGTAATAATAACTCGAATTTTGACGCTTCTATGGCACTGGCGATGACTGTGATTATGAAGAGAAGGCCAGGAAGATTTGGAAGCCCAATATTATTGGGAGAGAAAGTCGGGTCAAGTTGATGTTGTATTCAACGGGAGTTATATGCTGTATTGATGACTCGGATAGATGAGGTACCGGCCCGGATCTCTGTCGTTTGCTGAAATTGATCATATCTCCTCAGTGAGAAGAATTATGGGTTTCCCTTTCTCATAGCTGAATTAGTTGTGCTCTAGTTGATATTACGTAGAGTGTACGGGTTTATATATTGATCTCTATTTCGTAGTTTTATTTCGAAGATGGGTCCATCTATGTATGTAAGCTCATAAAATAGAGCTAATCATATCAGAAATATATCTCACTAGACAGGGGCCTAATATGCACGCTGATAGAAAACATCTCATAAACCACCAATCAAAACCATCATGCAACTTTTAAATTTCATCGCATAACCAAACTAGTATACAATAACATTGGTATGTACGCGCAAAGCAAACCTCCCTCAAGAAGAAGCAGCAGCAAATCTCTTAGCCCTCGCCTCCGCCTTTGCCTTCTCTGCCGGGTCATCAACAATCCTGCCAGCAGGTTTGGCCGGCTTAGCCTGTGGCTTATTCTCCACGGGCTTTCTCTCGCCACCCCTTCCCCCATTTCTAGCATCTCTAGCATCTCTACCACCACCATTCGTAGCCTGTCTCTTCGCATCTCTTCCGGCGTCACGGCCCTCACGAACCTCACGACCTCTCTTAGGCCGCCTCTCAGGCAACGCATCATCCAATCCCTTAACAATCTCCTTCTTCTCCTCCAAGCCGAATTTCTTCGCCCGCTCAGCCTTCTTGGTCTCCTCCTCGCTAACACTCAAGCCGAAGCGCTTTGCGCGCGCAGCTCGCTTGGCCGCCTCCTTCTCGGCGTCGGATTGCTGGATGCCGATTGAGAAATCAACAGCTGGTGCAGCTTCAACCTTGCCCTCCTCGGCCGTTGCTGCTTCGGTGTCTGTGGTGGCGGCGGCTGCTGGAGCTGCTGGAGCGCTTGTCTCGCCTGCGGCTGCGACGACGCCGTCTGCGGCTACGGGGGCATCGGCGCCACCCTTGATGGTCAGATCGTGCGACTTGGCGGGGTCTTCGCCCAGGGTCTGGTTCGGCACGGCAACTGGGTTGGATACCGCGCCCTGGCCTCCTGCGGCGACGGCTGCGGCAGCGGGCTCAGTGGTTGGCTTTTCGTCTTCGTCCCAGTCTATTTCATCATCGGCTGCTGGTGCTGGAGCTGCGGGTGATGTTAGTTTGGTTTAGGGATAGAGGATAAAGCTGATGATCAATTGAAAAGGGCGTTTGGGGCTGGGAGGATGGGGATTTGGGAATGTGTGATGAGAAAGAGGTGGAAAAGGCAAACGTACCTGATCCGCCAGCCTTTTTCTTATCATCTTCTTGTAACCGCGCAATCAGGTCCGGCTTGTTGCCTGTGGAGGGGAGGGAACGGTCGGAGAGCAGCTTCTTGAGCTCTGGGACCTTGAGGGTAGTGTAATCGGTCATTTTGAAGCTCGGGGAGCTTTGCGTGTGGAGGTTTTTATTGGAGTGAGATGATGGTTGTGATGTGGAAGGAGTTTGAGAGTTTGTCACTCGTAGATGTGAGAGATTGTCAGTAGGACAATGGTGGTGATTGGGGTGATGGACAAAGATCGTGGAAGTATGCAATGAGAAGTTGGCGACAATATGAGTACTAGGACTCGACACAGACTTGGCGATATCAATTGACGTGGAATGCGCGCGCGATAATTGATGCGCGTGGGGAGCTTGGACGTAATTTTGGGGGACTACGGGCGACTACTATGGGGCCAAGCACCACACCAAGTGAAAGCAGGGCCATAGGGCCAAAGAGCCACAGGGCAACAAGGCCATAAGGCAACAAGGCCATAAGGCCAACAACCAGCAAAAAGCGTGTCCGAGGGCCGGGGCCTGACAAGAGGGTGGAGCTGGCACGGCTGGGCCCTTGCATGAACAAGAAGCAGAAGCATGACATTTCATTGACTTTCCCCTTGTGATTGTGCCCTTGTGCCCTTCGATGGGAGTCTGTGCTCCAACCTTATATCCAAGGCTTGACAAGATAGAAGCTCCTTCACCTCCAACCATTTCACCATCAAGTCAGCTGATTTGTACTTCTCTACTTACCTTACCCTAGAATATATACACGAGCTCACATATTGTATCACTTTATTTAGAAAAGTATTTAGAAAGTACTTCTATTTAGAAAGGTCGACTTATCACCCTTGCAATTGGTCAGTACATGTAGTACTTACTACTGTACTCTCCGTCCAAACATACGACTACTACTTATCACTATGTACTTCTTCCTGCTCGCGCGCAAAAGTTCCGCGCTGAAAGTTACACTACCGAGGGAGTAACGCTAGTTACCCCACGAAGATCGGAGGCACAAGTGACATAACCAAGGTCCAAATGCTGGTGCAACCACTCGCTGATGAGGGGTCAATGATGGATGAAAGGCCAGAAAATCCCCAGTCTCATCTCCTCATCCTGAAATTACCTTGTGCGACCGTAACTTTCCCAGCAAATCGGTTTGTGTCATCCCGTTCTTCTAGGTATATTTGGTTGCCGTTTTTCTTCATACCACTGTAACACTGTAAGGATTGGATTCAGCCGACTGGTCGACTTCATCTTCATCATCATCATCATCATGTCTGGAGCCTTCTCGCGATTGCAGAAACTCACGGCCCAGCTCCTCCCTTCATCCGCCTCCTCCACTGAGGTAGACAACAAGCCCTATGCTCACCGATATAATATTCACCAGCTCTCTCCCACCTTCTTCTTGGAACGAGCAGCTCAGATTGAACCTGATGCGGAGGCCATATACCATGTGACTGCCAATGATAAAGTGCTGCGCAGAAGCTACATTGAATTCGCAGATCGAGCTCGAGGCCTGGCCTATTTTCTCATCAAGCACAATTTCAAGAGAGTAGGCATTCTCGCTCCAAACACACCTGCTTTTCTAGAGAGTATATTCGGCATTGCGGCTGCTGGCGGCGTGAATGCAGCTGTGAACTATCGCTTGAAAAAGGAAGATGTAGCCTATATCTTCAAGCATGCCGAGGTTGAAGTTATCATCGTCGATGCGGAGTTTCTACCACTCCTGAGCAAATTCCGTGAAGACAATCCCCGGGTTCCATTTATTGTTGATACGGATACGGATGACACAGAGGGCGAGCTGAGCGGTCCTTTCGATGATGCTATTCTCGAAGGCTTGAAGTATGACCACGAAGCTGGAGATTTGGGCTGGGCGGGCTTGCAATCCCATACGGAAGACGAAGAGAGCATGATAGCCTTAGCGTACACCAGTGGAACAACTGCCGCTCCCAAAGGTGTTGTGTATACACACAGAGGAGCATACCTCGCTGCACTTGGGAACGTAGTCGAGTCTGGTCTGAATAAGGAGGTTGATCGATGTCGATATCTATGGACCTTGCCCATGTTCCATGCTATGGGATGGACCTTCCCCTGGGCTGTCACAGCAGTACGAGGAACTCATTACTGCCTGCGAAAGATTGACTACCCCCTGATTTGGAAACTGTTGAAGGAAGAGAAGATTACTAACTTCAATGCTGCACCAACGGTAAACACAATCTTGTGTGCATCGCCAGAGGCAGAGAAATTGGACCACAAGGTGAAAGTGACAGTTGCAGCTAGTCCTCCGACAGCACACCTCTTCGAGACCATGGAGGCATTGAACTTGTTCCCCGTTCATGTTTATGGTCTCACCGAAACATATGGACCCAGCACCAAAGGCTATCATATGCCAGCCTGGGAATCCTTGCCACCAAAGGAGAGGTATGCCAAGATGGCAAGGCAGGGTCACGGCTTTTTGACTTCCTTACCTGTGCGGGTAATAAAACCTGACTTGCCCGAGGGCGTGCTTATTGATGTGAAGAAGGATGGAAAGGAGTTGGGAGAGATTATATTCTTTGGAAATATTTGTGCCAAGGAATATTATAAGGATCCCGCTGCAACGAAGGCACTCTTCGCTGGAGGAGGACTGCATACTGGTGATTTGGCTGTTTGGCATCCGGATGGATCAATAGGAATTCAAGATCGAGCCAAGGATCTTATCATCTCAGGTACAGTCAACAGCCCCGTATCTGGTCAGAAGTTCTAACTTATGAAATAGGTGGAGAGAACATCTCTTCTGTAGCTCTTGAAAGTATGTTGGTTCAGCATCCCGATGTCCTCGAGGCTGGCGTCGTGGCAGTTCCCGACTCTCATTGGGGGGAACGCCCGAAAGCCTACATTACCGTTAAGTCAGGCAAGAACTTGCGGGGTGAAGATCTGATTGACTGGGCCAAGCATCAAAGCACCATCAGTAAATTCATGGTGCCGAGAGAGGTGGAAATTGTGGCCGAGTTGCCCAAGACCAGCACAGGAAAGATCATGAAGAAGACCTTGAGGGGTTGGGCAAAGGGGGAAAAAAGGGAGATATGAAATTATGACACTGAATGAGATTATGACTTGTTATGTTGCAAGCATGTGATACGTATAGAGTTGGCAGCAGGACTGGAATTAAATTGATAGTATTGCTTTTGTCGTCTGTCGTTTCTGTTAATGATAGACGTTAGAGATAAATTATTCCTGTTATTGATATTATTTGATTTAATTGTCGAATATTTTGGATGATGAGGCTGGTGATAACGTATGTTGTTGAAGTCCAAGCATCGAAAGGTACCTTTCCACTGTAGATAGGGTAAGGAGTACCTCGAGCAAGACAGTTGTCCCGGCCGGATAAAAAGCGTGGAGAATTGTTGATGTCTGAGGCATCAATGAAGAAAATAATTTCTCATCGCAGCCGAAAGCCTCGAATCTTGAAGGAATATACGTCCAAACGGGTAAATAAATCTATTAAGAGTCTTTATAATCGTGGGCATACATGCGAACAATAATACATATTACCATCAATTTTCACTCTTCCCCTTGTTGTTGTTCGTCGAGAGTTCTTGGGTGATTCTTCGAGTCGCCAAAGCCCTAAGTTAGGGCCCTGTAAAAGCCGAGTTGGGTTAGCTCGGAATTTACCACGCTCGATTGTGCGCGTATTCGATTGAATCTCGAGACAGGACTTCAAACGACAACGACAAATTCGCCAACCTCCACCAACACGAAGGTAGATAATTCCCGAAACCCTTCGATTTAAGATCTTCCATTAATTTGTGAAGCAGGACCAAAATGTCGACCTTCGAGCACTCCGTGAGTCCCCACGAACTCCTGCGCGCACCATCAGCATCAGATATACAGAAATATACCGACTGCGAATTGCGATAATGAATGGGATTGGAAGAATGGTTGGCTGACGGGCTGTATAGATCACCGTTGATGGCAAGGGTCATCTCCTTGGTCGCTTGGCCAGTACCGTGGCTAAGCAGCTCCTCAACGGCCAGAAGGTCGTTGTTGTGAGATGTGAGGCTCTTAACATCTCTGGAGAGTTCTTCCGTGCTAAGCGTACGTTATCACCACCTTTGCGAATGAATGCGACGAGACTTGGATGAGCGAAGGACAATATCAATATGGAATTCTGGAATCGATTGAAAGAGCGAGGACTGACATATGGGTCGAATAGTGAAGTACCACGCCTACCTCAGAAAGATGACTAGATACAACCCAACCCGAGGTGGTGAGTAAACGATCTACGAAATCAGAGCCACGAGGCTTGAGTCGACGAACAACGAGATCTAATTCGAAAATAGGTCCATTCCATTTCCGTGCTCCATCTAGAATCTTCTACAAGACCGTCCGTGGTATGATTCCTCACAAGACTGCCCGTGGTGCCGCCGCCATGGAGAGACTTAAGGTCTTCGAGGGTGTCCCACCACCATACGACAAGGTCAAGCGCATGGTCGTCCCACAGGCTCTCCGTGTCTTGAGATTGAAGCCAGGACGCAAGTACTGCACTGTTGGCAGACTCTCCCACGAGGTCGGCTGGAAGTACCAGGATGTTGTTGCCAGGTTAGTATATTCGAAGGAATACGGCTGAAGGGCCGGGATTCGGTACAACGAGGGACAAATACTGATTGATTGATTTACAGACTCGAGGAGAGAAGAAAGGTTAAGGGTGCTGCATACTACGCTCGCAAGAAGGCCGCCAGAAGACACCTTGCCGATGCCCAGAAGAGCGCCAAGGTCGACGAGAAGACCAAGACTCAGCTCGCTGAGCTCGGTTACTAGACTCACAAAAACGACGACTTGGGACACTTTTGCGTTGCGTTGTTTGGGATGGTCTGGGTTTGAGGATGGGGTTGTTTACGCTTTTCTTTTCTCATCGTCAATGCCTTGTCGACCTTAATTGGAAGACCCAAGGTGTAAACCGGAAAAAATTCACATCGGAATTGGAAGGTTGTACTCGTGCATGGGATCATAGAGCGCTGATTAACGCAGGAAGATTCTTCTGTGTGTAGCTTTTTCATCTCTGGCGTGTTGATTCCATAGGTAAAAATGGAACACATCGAACAAGCAAGTTCTCTGATAGCGAATATGTGACGTCTATAATATGATTGTTATATGGGGTTGCGGGACGGTGCAGGTGGGTCAAATGACAAGAACATTGTTCTTGACTTGTGTCCTTCTTGATTAGGTAGGACTGGGGCGATGATGGTAAAATTGATTTAAGTTGAATGATGATTCGATGAGTGGAGTGATGTGGATGATTGTGTGATCTGGTTGGAGTGTGGGGTAAGATCTTCTCAATGGCATTCTGGTGTTCTGTTCTTTATGATCTGCCATCGCTTCTCAGATGGTGTGTCGTTCTGTTTGCGTTGCAAGCTGATTGTCAGGTGAAACGAGAGCGGTTTCATGCATTGAACATCCAACCATTCCTTCGCCCAGCAAACAACACACCCTACCCTCCTCCATTCCTCAAGTCATAGAACTGGCCATCGATAGATGTGCGTCCACATCGAATATCAATCCATGTTGACCTACCCAATCCTTCCACAGTCTTTATCCCATCCAAGCTTTTATTCATCCTGGTCCTAGGTAAAGTATGTAGGTACATCCATATCACCATATGTGCTGATGGACCTGGCCACTGACTACTCTACTTCACGCATGAACATCTTCCCCCGCATCGCTTGGGATTCCTTGTCGTGCACCCAACCTTTTGCCATTGAGTTTGCTATGGGATTCAATGATTGCCCTCGCCCTTTCGTATTGTCTGCTGTGTTCCCTCTACCGGCTGAGTGCGTATTATATTGCTCTGCTCTGCCGCCATGCGCTGCAAATGCAATGTCGTTCAACACAACCAGGATGTAGGTCGTCCGGCGCGATGGATTCGATGAGTTGCTATCAAACTTGCTAGGTATTTTTTCCTAAACTACTTCTCGATGTCATCGCCACGGCCGGCTTGTTTGTGAATGAGGAAGGTTGTGTAGGCACTTGTAGTGCTTATATTATGTGTAATTTCTCGTATCCTGTGCTTTCAATTTTCGTCCGACTTCACTCTCACTCTCACTCACATTCTCACTCTCATTATCGCTACCGTTACCAGTCACTGCGCAACGTTCCTGGCACAGTCACTCTCGAATTGAACCTTGCGATCCTTCAAAGCTTATTGTTTCTTTTCAGCTTTGTTGTACTTTCATTTCCATCTTGAAGGGTTCGGAGAGGTATCAGCCGCACACAAACTTTTCTTACCCTGCCTTACATCATCTAAATCTTCTTTCCTACCTGGTATCAATTGCCAATCGAGGCACCTCAACTTCTTTCTGACATATTTTTCACTCTTCTCCAACAAAATTCACACTCATTTCAGCACTCAATCAATCTCTCATTTAAAGTGTGCATCTCATTCTCTTCTTCACTTCCCTTTCTCACATCCTCGTCGGCGTGCAATTCCATTCCTTCCTCGACTCTCTCGACCTCAAGCTCCAAAATAAAATTCACGAAACATAACGAAACCCACGATAGCAAAACAAGCACACTCCACCATCAGAATGTTTCCATCAACTAAGATGTCTCTTGTCATTCTCCTCGCCCCTCTCATTACCGCCCTCCCACATATTGCGGCCCGCAATGCAACTTGCAACCCTTCTGGTGACGACATCCAGCCCGTTGCTCCATGCACCGATATGGTCGGCAAGAACTACTACATCGACCCCGCCTTTGCTGCTAACCATAGCGTTGGATATGTAAGTATCTTCGTGCCTATCATACTTGTTCGACAGTGGAACGATATAGCCATGTACCACGCGTCTCGAATACCTACATGGTAATCTGAGAGGTAGCACATGTTTCGTGACGAGAGTGTGGATATATTTCAAGGACTGTATATAGTGAAGAAATATAACTAACAATATGAACAGCTCGTATCTGGTGACTTCGTCTCTGTCTATGATTTCTACGAGAAATGCACGGGCGAGTGTGCTGAGAGCGGCCCCATTGGAAACGCATACTGTCGCTCAGCATTCATGGCCTATGGTGAGTTTCCTCACTTTACACATCCGCCTATGTCATATGGTATTTTGTACTTCATGCGGTCTCACTACTGACACCCAACAGGCAAGGTAGACCACGCACATGGCTATCCACAAAATACCTACAACCCATCCTGGTTATGCCAATTGTTCAACGAGGAGCTCACCAACAACAAATTTGTCTTGTCTAAAGATAATGGCACTTGGACAAATGCTTCTGCTTATAACAATGTCTGTTGAGTATGCAGGAGTATGAGGCTCAGCGGAACTTAGCTTCTTTGTATTACGCTTGACTTGTGAGCATCACCAAACTGAGCTGGGTTTCTAGGCTGCTTCAGAGCTGGTAATGGTTTGTCAGGCGTTTGGTAGAGCTAGTGCTTGTACATATGGTCACAATAAAACTGCTTCTTTGATTACATTCACCTCTTGGATTTGTGCTCCTCTTTTAGTCAAAACTGCAGCCCTCTAACTCCAAACGCCATATCCTTCACACAGTCTAACGTATGCTTCAATAAACTACCACATTTTTAGCCATAATCAATCGTCCGTCATCTCATCACCCTCCAGCACCCCCAAAATGCCAGCCACCCACAAACACCCCAAAATCCATACTCTGCAACCCCCATCACAACCTCACCCTCTGCCACAGTTCCCGTCCTCACAAATGCGCCTAGCAACTTAAATCCCCAAAGAGCACCCATAGACAAATTCAACACACGTGAATCAGCTCCATTCGCTTCGTTGACGGCACATAATACCATAGCAATGGGGAGATTAGACAGGAACGCCTCCGCAGGTTTCCGCGTCCCCTCAACTCCCTTACTCTCCACAGCATCTCCATTTCCCACACGATACTCTTCCACGCGCAAACATGCATACGAAAGCCCCAAAGTCGCAAGCCATGGAGCCGATATTGCTGTAAGTCGTCAGAGAAAATCCAATACATTATTCACATCAACCCTATCCATCCCCCCCCCCCCTCATTCCACACCACCATCATATCATCTCACTGATATATATCATTACAGGAATTCGGGGACAAGCACATACGCAGCAGAGGAAATCCAATCGGCACGCCGATCACGGGAATAGATCCAGGCGCGAGTGTAGGCGTGGAAGAGGCAGATGAAAATGCGGGTGCAGAAAGTGGGCTGCGCAGCTTCGCCATGCGGACGAGCTGGTCGAGCACCACTGTGCACTCGCCGTCGTGGTAGCGGGGAATTTTGGCGGTTGTGGGGCGTGAAGGATTGAGGATCTGGAGTTGCGGGGTGATGTGGAGAGGGTCCGTCGTGTATTATAGTTTGGGCTGATTATGGGGTAGGTAGATGTTAGGTTGGGTATGGTTTAGTGAAATTTGTAAGGTGGTGGATGCCCATGAAATTCAATTGTCCGGATTAATCTGTGGTGATGTGAGGGACTATTTGTGGTATTGATGTTTTGGTTCAAAGCTATTCAGCTACGCGCAAACAACGACGTCATTGCTGCTTGAATGAAATTTCAGGAATTTCACAATTGTTCCAAAATATAGCTGTTGACTAAAAACTTAAGATTTTCGTTCTATATTCGAGGGCGCATATGCCTGTGATGCAAAGTTCTAGTAAAATTCAAATCATTGCAATTCTATCTTAATTAATTTACATAATAAATAAAACTATAATTTGGAGAACAAGTTCAATTTATTTTAAATCAGATCGATTCACTTCAATTCATTCTTTACTTAAATCAACAAAACTGAATTCAACTCAGCTAAACCTCGCAATGTCAATTTTCGAATTCGCAGATGTATCCATGATACACTCATCGCTATCTACGAGTGAACATACTACTACCCCCTTTTGTTTGTCAACGACTATCAGTCTCAACGAAATCAAATCAATCTGCAATACCAACCTTTTTCGTGAGTTAATTGCAAAATTACCACCGATGCAGCCCAATAATCCAGATTCAACATCCAATAGAACCATGACGTCCATCTTATCACCTCGTCCAAGAACTTAAGCACCAGGAGGAGGTGGTGGTGGAGGAACATCGCTTGGAGGAGGCGGCGGCGCAGCACCAGGTGGAGGTGGAGGAGGAGCGCTTCCAGAAGGAGGTGGGGGAGGTGGGCTGCCAGAAGCACCGGAGTACTGCTGAAGCAAGGCATCGAGGCCAGGTGGGGCAGAGAGCCCAGGTGGAGCAGCAAGACCTGGAGGGGCCATGCCCGGCTGAGGGTAGGCACCATAACCAGGAGCGGCATAACCGCCATAACCGCCATAGGCAGCTGGAGCAGCTGGGGCCTGTTGTTGCCATGGGGCACCACCGGCTGGTGCGGCTGGTGGTGGATAGGCGTTCTGCTGGCCTGAATAGTAGTCGTTGTTGCGGTTATCACTGCGACGATCGCGTGCCCAAGGGGCAGCACCACCGCTAGAGCCGTTATCACGCCCTCCTCCATATCCGCCGTCGCGGTCTCGGTCATCGCCTCCACGGTTGCGTTGCTGCCATGGGGCAGCGGCACCAGTTGGGCCACGTTGCCATGGCTTAACATCGGCACTTGGTCCGGATGGCGCATCGTAGCCTCCTGGTCCAGCCTCAATACGTGCAGGAGCTGCACCACCTGGTGCTCCGCCAGAGAGTTCTTGCATGAGTTGCTATGCAAATTAGTATTTGACAGTGTTGATATTATAGGGGCCGAACTTACCTCGTATTCTCTGTCCACAGCATCACCAGCACCAATGCGACCAGCAGCTGGGCCACCTGGCATACCACCAGCGGCAGGGCCGTTGCGCCAGTCCGCACCACGCTGTCTGTCTGGACAATCTCTTGCCATGTGACCGGCGTTTCCACAAACACGACAAATAATATTGGCAGTGAAGTTGCGAGCTTCTGGGCAATCATACTTGCGATGACCAATTTGACCACAGTTCTGACAGGCTTGGTTTTCATCATCACGGAGAGTACCGTTGAGTGCAGCGAGTTCTCGAAGCTGGTTACGCTTGAGCTCGTTCTGACCTTCAGGGATGGATGCAGCCTATCTCGTATTAGTATCGAATCTTGTTTTGAGAGAAAGGATATAGAATACTTACGGTTTCGATAACATTGTGAATCAGTTTCTTTGCCTTGTTGACCTTCTCCTCGGTATCTGCCATGATAAGACAATGAAGATCCTCTTCTTGGTTGCTGGTGTGGGCTGCATCAGAACGACCTTTTCCTTCCTTAACAGAACCCTTTCCTCGAATGGCGATCTTGGCCTGAGATTCAGTTTCCATCTTCTTGAGAGTGTTGCCACGAGGGCCAATAAGTAAACCAACTTTAGTAGGGGAAGCTATGTGTTAGTCTTTGATCAAAAGCTTTAAAGCAACGTGTGAGTAAATGACGGGTTAGTGATAACAATGCGTCGCACACACCACCACATGCCGCACACATTGTCACACGAAAGAAAGAGAAAGAAATTTTTGGGTAAGTTAGAAGGGTTAGAGGGTTAGCAATCATACTGAAGTTAATTTCTGGGTAGTCATTGACTGGCACGTAAACTTTCTCCTGTGTCTTAGTTGGACGGCGATAGTCCTGAGGTGGGTGATAGTTAGGAATGACCTTCATGGCCTTCTCAATAAGCTTATGACGTTCATCTTCAAGACGCTTTCTGTAACGGTATTCACGAGTGTTGACACGTCTACCGAAGTTATCGTACTGTGGTGCTGGAGATGGCGATCTATTAAGAAGTCAGATAGCGAAATCGAAGACATGGGATAGGGTAGCTTACCTGTCACCATCAGCTGGAACAACATCGTTGATTCTGAGCTTTTGACTGATTTCTTCGATACGTAAGTGGAGAGTATAGGCATCAAGCTGTTCGGCTGTCATGTTGGCAGTAATGGCTGTAGTAAGACCCATCAGGCCAGCCGCTTTGTTATCAGTGGCATCTCCCCAACGGTTTCTCTTCTTGCGTCGTCTGGCTCCATCGGCGGAAGGCTCCTCTGTATAATTTTCAGTATGTATGCAATAAGTACGCGCACATGTAAACTTACCTCTTACAGGACTGCGACCGCGTTTAAGATCCACGGTCGCTGAAGATTCCCTCTTAGTAGGGCGATCTTCTGTAGGAGGGGTATCTTCATCGCCACCACGACGACGTCCCAAAGGGATGTTGTTCGAACCGGTAATGCCTTGTCCGCGCCACGACATTGTGATGTTGTTGATGACTGGTATAGTTGTACGAGTCGAAAGAAGATAGGCGGCGCAAGGCTTTCAGTACAAACGGTCAAGCCGCGCTACAACTTTCTAGGCGAGGCTGAACAACACAACCACGTGATATTGTTTGAGTAAGGTACCTAGGTACATGAATCTAAACCTTACATAAGATGTTTGAATTATTAAGCTGAATATCAGTAATCATTTTGATTTGATATCTATTAGACTTTATAGATACTTTCAGTTTAGAAAAGACAGATATGCACTTGGTCATGCATTTTACTAGAGCTCAACATGAAATGGTTAGAATACTCGGAGGATTTACTGTGTGATTTATAAGCTCTCAAGCAACTGTGGAGCTACCAACCAATAATGAGCTCTCAAAAGGCTTATGATGTGGAGTCAGCTACCCCTCCACGCTCTCCATTTCGTGTCACCATAAAGTATCATAGAATGATCAGTATAAAAGCCCATTACTGTTCTCTCACTCTCCTGCTGTAAACCAACAATTTATGACCTCCCGTCTCCTCCGAATTGCTTCGCATTTAAAAATGGCCCGTACACCAGATATTCATTTATATACTACACAGACGCCCAATGGCATCAAGATCTCCATCACCCTCGAAGAACTTGGTCTCCCATATAAAGTAACCAAGATCGATATTTCCAAGAACACGCAGAAAGAACCATGGTTCCTGGCCATCAACCCCAATGGTCGCATTCCTGCGATCACGGACACATTCTCTGATGGCAAGACTATCAATCTGTTTGAAAGTGGAGGCATCATGCAGTACCTCGTAGACGAGTATGACACCGAGCACAAGATCTCGTACCCCAAGGGAACTAGGGAATACTACGAGATGATCAACTGGGTATATTACTATTTCATATACATCCTCTCATTCTTATTACCCCAAATCTTAGGTATCAAGGATACAAGAAAGCAATTGTTACAGTAGACCTCGTTAAATGCGTACTAACATCAAATAATAGCTTTTCTTCCTCAATGCCGGCGTGGGCCCTATGCAAGGTCAGGCAAACCACTTTACACGCTATGCACCTGAGCGAATCGAGTACGGCGTGAACCGCTATCAGAATGAGACGCGCCGATTGTATGGTGTACTCAACGAGCACCTGAAGAAATCAACCTCTGGATACCTTGTCGGTGACCGCTGCACTATTGCTGATATTGCGCATTGGGGATGGGTTACTGCTGCATGTAAGTTTTGAAACATAAAAAAACAGCCTGATTTCTACCTATTGGAAGAGGTTATTTAAGTGTAACATACTGACAGAGCTAGTCTGGGCGGGTATCGACATCAATGAATTCCCAGCCTTGAAGGAATGGGATGATAGGATGTTGGCAAGACCTGGTGTTGAGAAGGGCAGACATGTTCCTGATCCGCACCGCATAAAGGAGCTGAGTAAGGATCCGAAGCAGATTGAAGAGCAAGCAGCTAGTGCGAGAAAATGGGTGCAAGCTGGAATGGCTGCTGATGCTAAGAAATGATAAGAGGAATCTGTGCGTTTATATTAAGCAGACAAAATGAATTGATTTTGGTATCAAATGCAAGCCTAACCCTGATGAACTTTGATAATATATTGGAGTTAGTAATTGTTTGTATTCATGCCATTGAAAAAAACTATATGACAGTAATGTTAGAACCCCAATGTAATCCCACCGGTACAGTGATTCTTCTCATCACTCAGGATGATAGTATTTGAAACCTGTTGACCTCTGCCAGCCTTTGACTTGGTAGACTTGATCAACATTTAAGAGGCAGGGATTCAAGCACATATCTGCATCCAGCGTTGAATCTTACAACTATCCTGCAGGTGTGACGCTGTAAGTAGGTTGAGACGATGAGGGAGGACCTAATTTAAGAATGTAGTGTTATTGTCGTTAATGAAGTTGTCGTCATCATTCGCTATCTCACTACCAAACTCCACGTGTCGCCATATATAGGTATGCGAACCGGAAAACAAAATAACAAAATGATCAGGAACCAGTCAATGTAGCTCGATGTTAGAATATAGCTACACTCATCTGAGGAAGGCATAACATACTCTTCCTCTTGTAAGATCATGAACCCTCTGTAGAAAACAAGGCTACTCCTACAAATCTTCTATGTGCTCCTTTGTTATAATAGCAAGAGTCCATTTAATGGCAGAAGAGTATATAACGACGACTACTTCGCACACATATTCGAATAATACGGGGTGAACACTGCAATATCCAACACTAATTTTGTCGGATGAGAATTAATTTCAGTTTCCTGACAGAACTTTGTGGAAGGTTTGTCTATTTATACACCAAGACCAAGGGTAACGAGACGTAGTTCATCTGCAGGAAGATATGTTCAGCTTAATATAGGGTATAGTCGTCTTCAAATAGTAAGTCTAGACATACACATAATTAGTACAGTAAGCCTGAGCATGTATAACGATATTCTACTATAGCTACAGCTTTCGCCTGTACAATTTTAGCAGGTATTAAAAGTGATTTTGCTTGCAATATACACGAGATATCATACGTTTGTACTTGTAGTGAAATAGATCGACTACTACCAGCCCACTATTTCGGCAAACTTTGACTGCTACTCATTGACGTATTCTGTGATGTTTGAGATTGCTCACGAAGCTTAGTCTAACGAACCGGGCCTATCACCATAATTAAAAGTGGAATCTTCATGGTGTTCATCAGTCGCTAAACTATCATCAGATTCTACGAATTGTACAATGCATATAATCCCTAACTATCCAGGTCCAAGCAGTGTGACTCTGGAAGTCCCGACAAAATATATAGATTTGTCAGAGGATTAAAGATACTCATAAGACATATGGACCTGTTGATCTCTCAACCATAAATTTGAATCCCAAAGCAACAGCAACTCTAAAAACGCAATAGGGTATAAATATACAACCGCTCAAGTCCCTTTTTAATCATTGCCACTTCCTTTGATCGGCCGTCCCTCTTCATCAGTTTCATACCATCGTCCCCTAATCTCAATCGCACCCTTTCCAAGCACAGGAGCCTGCAGCTCAAAGCCGGCCCCGCAAACTGCTTTCCTCTGCACCGCAAAATCCACATAGAACCCTAGCCATGCCTTCCTTTCCCTACAATCCTCCTGCTGTGCGCCAAATCCAAACAACGCCTTCCAACCACTTGTACACCTCGGCATCTCCCTTATTAATACCTCATTGCTCGCGCGAATCCACGGCTTCGGAACGGGCCAGTCAGAGAAATGCACGTACTTCGCCTCCGCGAGGATATGCTCCACATTCCACTCCGCCTTCTCCGTCCCTGCCCCCGAAGTACCAGACTCCAGATAAGGGGCGTGATCAGTTCGCCGGAACTCGCCCGTGAGCAAGTTATATGGACGCTGGGGGAGCTTGGTGACTTCGTCTGCAAATACACGTGACACGATGTCCATATCGTATTCATTGTCAGACGACCCCTCAATAGCGGTCTCTATTCGCTTAAAGGAGGATGGCGAGGGGCTTATCAGCATGAGTTGCGAGGAGAGCTCATGGCCTAGCTTGCCGCCGAAGTACGTCCAGGGCATGGCAAGAGGCGTGGGTGGGAGGAGGAAGAGCTCGTCCATGGGCTGGAAGAGAAGAGCGTCATTATCGAGGGCCAACACGCGATCATAGCCTGTCAAGTTGAAGGCAAGCAGTTTTGTGAACGAATCGGCCCAAGTTGCCTGCTGTGCATTTTCCTTTTTCAGGAGAGAGATGGGGTGAAGTGTTACAGATAAGTCTGTAACTGCTGTTTGCAGGAGACGCGCAGTGGGAGTGAGGGAAAAGGACTCTGAGTATTCGTCTACCGCATTGAGGGACCAGTTGGAGGGGTAGAGAAGGACAAGAGAGGCTTTAGTCTGGGTGTTGCGCAGGGTAGTGAAGAGCATAAGGGCGTTGCAAAGGTAGGCTGGTGAGGTCACATATTGGACGTATGCAAAGCGTGTCCAGTCTATGGATGGGTCATTGGACGTTGTGGTGAGGGGTGGGAGGGAGATGATAGAGTCGTTTGAAGGAGCACGTGATAGAAAGTAGATGATTGTAAAGAGGAGGAGGACAGGGAGGGCGATGCGGCTGTAGGATAATAGGCGGTATCGTCGTATGTAGTAGGCAAATGCCGCCATTAAGACGGCAGATGAGAGATCTTGGATTAAATGAAGTGATTTTGATATTATGAGCCGTTCATCTGCCTAAAATGGCATTGTCGTATGAAAGGAGACCCGGAAATGTATGTATGTATCTATCACGTGGGGTGCAGGTGATTGAGGTTGGAGAAGCACGAAATTGGGACGAGACTCGGCTTGGCTTGAGTGCGAGTTCGGTCGAAGCTGTGTGGCGGCTGCGGCTCGATAAGCTTACCTTGACTTGTTATCTCAACTGTGGATGCGTGTCTTGCACGTTAAGCTTAATCAGGACATCGCAATTTCTTCCCTTCACCACGATTTTTCTTTCTTTCTTTTTCTTCGTTCGTTCTGTAGGATGCGCAGTTTCTTCGTAGTACATGTCTAACTTTAGGCAAACATGACGTCGCGAGAACGGGACGAGACAGCGAAGAGCAAAGACTAAGACGAGAGTCGAGTAACCTCTGCTGTCTTTCATTATTCACACTCTACCCACCATACCTATCCATGCTGGTAATCCTCCGCGACAAAAGCTTGCGTGATTTGCGTCCCTTGGCGACCCGTCCGTCTGTCATACATCAGGTTGGGCTGCGGCGCGAGGGTTACTCATGTGCAGTTTGTGCTTCAGTTCCTGGTTGTGCATATCTTAATTTAGGGGGTGATTGATAGGCCCTATGATCGTCCATTGCGATTTTCAGATTTTCCTTTAAGGGCAGGGAAAACACAAGGAATATACGACCCCATACACGGCCCCGTACTCGTCACAGCACCACAGTTCCTCGTGTATTCCATACCTGTTTAGATTCTCGTATATACTCTCACTTTTGCGGAAGATTCTTGGGCGGAAGAAGCCTTCATCGCCCCGAGTTGTCCGTCACAACGTTATGGCGCTATCCGAGAGCACCCGTATTTCGTACAGGTTCGCTCACACAGCCTACCAACAACATCGTATGGTGGAAAAGTACAGGGATTTCATCCATGAGGCCAATTGGCAGTCCCTCATTTTAGCCCGTCGGATAGTTCGATATATCCGCCGTGTCCTGCGGAAAGTATACTTTGAGCCTCAACTTATGACTTTTATTTTATTTTACACTCTTGTGTCCTTGTCCACCCCTTCGTTTAATCAACCAAAGTCAAGTGAAAAGATGGTCCGTTGTTAGTAAAGTGTTCGGGATACTGAGAGAGACAAGCATAACTCATCTAAGGACGGAGAACAGCCATTGACAACGAGTCAGAACTCCTTCAGCCACGCTTGACAGTTGCCGACACCCTTTGATACGCTAGCTAGGCTGAACACAGACGCAAAATTTTGGATGAGGTCGGAAAGGGAAAAGAGGAAGTATTTTATCCAATGATATGGCGAGTGGTTCAGCGCTTGCACAGCACATTCACAGCTCAACCTGAACTGCCTCAAAGCGCACACAATACGAAGTACAGGCCCAAATTTATTCTCAATATCGATATCACACCCTGCCATCGTCTACATGAGGCGTGTAAGCTGGCCAACGAAAGCGGATAAACATCCGACCGTGCCTCACAAAATGTCATGATCTTTATGAATTCGACACGTTCGTCCGTGTTTGTGGGTACGCAGTATGTTGAGCTCTGTGAGCGGGAGCAGACAGATGAGACAAGCCATACGATCAGGGGCAGTGTATAGTGTGAGTCGAGGTATACACTACATACTACATACAGTAATAATTAGTATGTCACTGTACTACTTAAGGAAAAAGACCTGAGCCGAGGTGAGAAATGCGAGAGATGAGGGTCTTTTTTTGCTGTCAGGCTGCACAGTAGATAAGCTTAAAGCACGGCGTTCAGAAATAATCAGTCTCTAGGTAGACTCCGTAATTCTCCACACTATCCACCCATCAACATCGTCGGATTTCATGAGAATGACTCCACTACCATTCTCTGCTCATTAGATTTCCTAGACTTTGAAAGACATCGCCATGGCTGCGAGTTGGTTAGTCACCCGATACTTATTCTTAAGTTTATTGTGCTGGTGATGAGTGACGGTTAAGCCATGGGTGCCACCGAGTAGGAGGCTGAAGGGAGGTGAGGAGGAATGAGGGAGCGTGTTAAAGAGGAGGGAATGAAGTAAGGGAAGAGGCATTCAAACACCTTTCTGATTCAAGAAACATCATGAGAAGACAACACCAAATCTTTAAAGTTTAAACAAACAAAACGATTGATAGACTCAAAGGGTAGATTAACCAACACATACGGACACGATACGCGCACAATACAATCATAATATCCTTAATGTTCGTTCTACTGTGTGCGTTCATACTGCGGAGTAATTCCTCATACAACTTCAAACACAACAAATCTTACCCGATAACTCGCCGTGGCGCCGCAACCTCGTCGTTCGTGCTTCTTCTCTTCTATCCACACCAACGGGAATTGCACAATTTGCCATCCACACCCCAAGGCTTGTCGGCAAGTCCATCACACACGAGTAATGCCTGCTTAATCCCACTCAAAGCAGTAAGTCCGCCAGAATAGATCGTCGAGGTAGTAAGCAAGTAGAATAGCGAAAGATGTGGGCCATGGGTATGCACAGCACCAACACCATACTTTTAAAGCGTGTGAGTGATGGAATGAGGTATGGATAAGGTCTAAGGTAGGGTTAGATACAGCCTACTACAACGCCGCAAGTACAGACAATCTCGTATTGTATTCATCGGTCCCGCAGGCACGGCGATGTAGGGATACATGACCCTACCATCGCCCGCAACCGAGCTCTGAAGAATATCTTTCTGTCAATCTGCTTCAGAGCTGCATCTGTCATTGTGTTGTTGTCGTTGTCGTTGCTCGTCGTCACTGTCTCTTGTTCGTTGCTACTTTCGAAAGACGAGCAACACTCACATTCGTTATGTTGCGTCTCCAAGATGTGATCGCATTATTTGCGTGCCTTGGAGCTGTCACACTCTCTATTGTATCGCTTTTCGGCGGCGTGGGAGTTCTCCATGGTCTCTCTTTGGTTACTGTAAGTATAAATAACCCGTCAAAATCAAGAATTCTTTTGTGTATCGAATATCGAATATCGAATATAAATCCATCGCCGAGATATGGATAACATTCTTTATGAAAAATATCAAGTCTGACTTCTGATAGTATTCCTTTGATGCCGACCAATCCATAGAAGACTCATATACAGTCCACTGGTACCGCGTCTTCTTCCTCCGCATATGCCGCGGCACATGGGTCATCGACGGTGAAGGCACCATTACCTCTTCTACCGACAAGTACTGTGAAAGCAAGCTTGGCGGCTACCACTTGAGATATGAGGACTCTTTCCTCTCACCTGACCACTACAACTCCTTCTGGAACTACGAAACCAACGTGGGAAAGAACCTTATCAATACTATTGGGCCATTCATTGGTATTATATTAGCTCTGTTATTCGCAATCACAACTCTCATTTTCCTTATTGGATATCTAGTACGAGCACGGAGGGATAGTAGGGCATATGTTCTTGCCCCAGGACTTGTTCGTCTACCCAAACCCCTTCTCATTCCAACTTGATATCACCTCAACTAACTCCCCACAGGCTTCAGGAATAGCTTATGGCGTAACAGCTGGCTGGCTCTACGACATAGCAACCTCAACATCCACTTCCGCCAATCCATTCTTCTGGGATGCGCCTCCAAACCCACGCACTCTCCGCAAACTGACCTGGATCTCCATCGCCCTGATGTTCATGGTGCTCCTCTGCCAAATCACCCTCCCATGGGGTACAGCACGTGCATACCGCAAAAAGGAACCTGGCAAGCCCGTCGAGCTGGGGGATGAATACCTGATGAACAACGAAGGTTTGACGGAGGTAACTGCGAATAAACGCCGACTCGACATATGGGTGAGGGAAGATAATGCTGCAGGAGAGGCTGGGCGGCGGAAGGAATACGGGCGTGTGGGCACGCCGGAGAGTGCGAATGACACGAGTAGTGTTTTCACGCGTGGCAGCATGTTACAGCGGGGTGATGAGGCCCAGAGACCGGTTAGTGTCAGCAGTGTGAGCACTGCACAGGGAAGAATCCGTGGAAGTACCATTCAGCATCCACTGGCGCAGACTGCAACACTCGAACCACCGCCTAACTCGCCTCGTCCACCTAGTCGGCCACCTTCAGTCATTGTGCGGGAAAACGGGGCGGTTGGAGTCGCACGTTAGGGACTGATGGACTTTAATTATGGGGGGTTTTTTTTTAACATTTCAGCGCGTTCATCTTTTGTTTTGAGGCTATTGGGTTCTGGGAAGAGGGAGGTTTGGTGTGAATGATTGTATGATACCCTGGCATCTACTGGTGTTTTTTTCTTTCGCTCTTTTTACACAAATTTTTATTATTATCAATGGACGAGGGGGTGCGGGTGCATAGACGGACAGAGGGGATAAGAGAGAAATTGAACATATGGTGGATTTACGATAGATAGAGAATGTATATATATATGTATATATATGTGTATATACTACAAGATAGGTTTCAGGTTGTCAATTTTTGAGGTAGAAGTGGCAAGTTTCTTGGTGCTTGCTTGCTATTTCAAGACAAAATTGTTATGGCGAATATATTGCTATGTGCTTCAATAAGCAAGTTGAACTCGAACATTTGAGTCACCAATGATTTGATTGGTTGATCAAGGACCATGATACATGTTATGAAATGCTCTTTATCTTTATCATCAGAAATGGAGAGGGGCGAGGAGGATTAGGCCTATGCCAGGAGCACAACAAAAGCTCAGAGTGTAAAGGATAGAAGTCATACATTCAAACCATCACATGACAATGCATCGGTCTTGTGGTCAACTTTGGAGGTCGGCATTCTTCGTAGTCAAGTCCATTGTTATTGTAAATGATATCAACTGTAATTATAGCTTTTCTAAACTTGTTAGTGCAATACAAGAAAGAGGGTGCTGAAGCTCTTGAGAATGGAGAAATACTCCTGAACATTTGTATTTTTGTAGGATCTAGTTGGGACCAAATTCATTGTCATGAGTTGATTAAATGGAGAGAAAATCGCTGGACTGTCGAAGACCTGGAAGCATCCTAGCGTCTTAGTGATCGAAAAATGTCTGGGTTTTGAGAGCTCTTGAAAAATGAAGAGGCTGACAACTTCGAGACTATATACCACTAAAAGTGCCAATCAGTTACACATCGTTGATGACTTATGTTATATCGATACAAGGGTGTTTTGGTGGCATCTTAGTGTTGATGAATTCTTTTATCTGAGTTTAGTTATTTTTGTCCATATCAGTATTGTTTTAGGGATCATATCTCAAAGATCTTATTTGCGAGTCCTATTTGGAGGGACTGGTTTCAAGAAATTGTTTTCAAGAAGCTGATTGCAAGAAAATGTTTTCAAGAAACCGATTCCAAGAAACCGATTCCACAAAACTGGTTCCACGAAACTGATTCCAAGAAACCGATTCAAGAAGCCGATTTTAAGAAACTGATCAGTAGAGGCTCTATTTAAGAATTATCATGGTTGCATCTACGAACCATACTTGCTAACAATCTCAGTCATATCTTCTCATTCTCACATTACCTCCAACCCAATCTGGCAGTCATCCCAATACGCTTCACTCCCATCCCTATATAAGCTTTTGTGAGCTGACCTGTTCCTAAGCTCCTTCATCACAACACTTCAAGACTATTCCATTTCCTGATTCACGTCGATAGCTTCATCAACCAAGCCTCTACAACCACAATCAAAAGAGAAAAAGAGAATAAAAAACCTTTCACGAGCCGTACTACTAGTATGTGCTACAGATACATGCCAAGATTCATGTGCGGCCACAGCGGTCCTCCACGTACTACTGTCCATCCTTGTGAGGCAGTACAGGACGTACAAGATGGCAGAAAGAGCAACTACAATCGCTGCTATGGAGCAAAGTTGCAGCATTTCGATGTTAATAGGCTGTGTGACTACTGCGAGGACCAACAGAGACGCCAGCAACGTGACATGCTGTCTCGTTACTATTAAGGATGCTGAGACGAATAGTATTGAAGGCAAGGTAGCGAATTAACAGATTGGATGGCATTGTCATTTTGGCATTTTGGAATTGCTCTCTTTGAGTTTGGAGTTTGATGGTGTTTTGGAGGTTTGGTTTGATGGTATGATGGTATGGATATGAGACGCGATGATTTTTTGTGGGCATGCTGCATTGGAGCTGGTCTGTTTTCTTGGTAGGAAAGGATGTTTTAGAACACTATCAATGCGAGTGGCGCCGATTTCAATCAATTCTTGGCTTTGAAGTCATCTACCACTAAGTGATATTACTGAATTTGAGCGAAATTGCAACTTGAATCCGCATGTTAAACCAATGTGAATATAAAAACAGATATTGTCATGTGCAAGTCTCAACATGAGCTAAGAACAAGAAGACTGGTGAAATAGAATATTCTTAAATGCAATTGCATTTAAATTTTTAATTTGTCAAGGTCTTGCATCCTACTCCTGAACATTGCATTTGGAAAGTGACGAATTGAAGAATCCCAAAAAAAGAAAGAATTCTGCTATATTAAGAAATGAACATTAAATAGCTTGTCCATTTTTAACCTTTTACCAGTTCAGATCCCATGTTTTGGCATGATTTGACTAGTATTCTTTCCCAAAGTTAATCGAAACTCAAAAGATAGAATCAAACAATAAGACTCCGTATACAAAATTATATCTTGTTCATTGTACTAATGGTATACCCTAACCTACGCCATGCTATGCAATTAATGGAATCTTTAAATCAAGCTCGATACTCCTGTATACGCATCAAGACATCGTTGACTGCTTACTCTTCCCCCCGACCTTTAGCAACAGGTTGTGCTCCTATTAGCCATCCAACACCACTCGCGAGCGTATCTGCCGCTGCATTCCGTAATTGATCTCTCTTTCTTACTCTCTCCCTCTCACCAAACTCACCCGAGCTCCTTGGAGAATCAATATTTCCATTACTTTCCTCTTCCAGTCTTGGAAATGTCGCATTACCCCTGTTTGTACTCGGCGCACCACCTCTGGCTGCGCCCAGAGAAGCAAATGAGCTCTGGGCACGAGCAGTACTTGCTCTAGCTAGCTCAAAGAGCGATAACGGAGCTTCCTCACTGCGGTTACTAGTGCTGAAGGTTTTTGCCTTGGCAGGTGTAGCAGCAAAACCGCCGGGCATGGCTTTTTCGTCGCCTTGTTCATCCCAAGCGTTTTCCTGCTCAGCTTCAAGCTTATCTTGAGTGATGAGCTCTTCCTCACATCTTCTATACACGTTCAAGATCTCTTGAAGTGTTACTGGTGGAGCAACTCTCAATGCTTGTGATAGGCAGTCCATTCGCTGCTGTAGGTGTCTGATTTCAAGGTTTCCGCTTGCATTGCCAATATGTGTTGGTCTTACTGTGCTCTCATTGCGACGGTATTTGCCTGCCTGCAAAGCTGCACGCCATGACCAGTCGTCGACAACCTTTGGGGCACGGTGCGCGCAGAGGCCAGAGTGCATGGAGCCATTTTTAGGAGCATCGTCCTTAACCTTCTCCAATGCAGGAGAGGCAACTGCTGAAAGACGATTCATGATATAGGAGTAAGCGGTTTCGAAGTCATCTTGAGCTAAAGCTGCGTCCACACACATACTTGTGATCCTTTTCCTGGCGATCTCCTTCTTCTCTGGTATTTGTTCTGGTGTGAGGCTGCTTCGACCTTCGCTGTCATATACTGCAAGTCCCGCGTCCACAATACGATCGCCGAGGTTGAGGAGCTCGGTGATTTTTGTGTAGACTCGAACATTTTGGTCAAGAACCTTGCCCATCAATGAGATGGGATCAGGTTGAATGCGCAATTGAACTGGTCTGAAACCCTCATCCTGTTTGAATGTAAGACGGTAGTTAGATAGTTCATGACTTGCTTGCATTAAGGCTTCGACTCCACCAGACCCAAGAATCTTTTGAACAGTTTCTGGGAATGTATGCATACTTTATTGTTAGCCTTTGGATCAATTAAACTAACAAGTTAATATCTTACATATCATCGCATTTCTTGACACCACCTCTGGTCCTGTTGCCATTTGTAGCATTGTCAAAAGCGTTCATCGCGGCTGCAACAACCGTGTCGCATAGCAACTTATCAGAAATAGGTTTCTCTGGAGATGTCTCATAGATAGATTTCGCAAGCGCGTAGCCTGTCACGAGATTAGCAAACATACATGTTTATCTAGGAAATATTGGGCACTAACGCGTGTTTGAAAGTAGTGCCTTAAGTATTTCTACTTCAAGCAAGTCTTTCTTGACCTTACCGAATATCCCTCTGCCGTCGTTTTCACTTGACTCTACACCATCTGGAAGGAGCTCTTCGGCTCCCCAACTTCTCAACCATAACAATTCATTCCTTGTTCGTATCCAATACTTATCATCGCCCTTCGGTCCATTGCTAACAATGTGAAGGTATTTCTGAAACTCGGCCATTTGATCACTCTCATTTTGTAACAAAGCAAGCTCTCCTGCCTTTCTCACAGTGCAATTATACCCAGCTCGACTTAGCAAAAATGCACTGGTGTTAAGCGCATGGAGTAAGGCTATCGACGTTTCATTTGGAGTGGTCAAAACATTTTTCTCCTCCAAGAAATCATTTCGAAGATAGGTCATGTTCTCAATTGACATGATGCCACTATCAAGAGATGCTGGCATTGCAGGTAACAAAGCTGCAGAAGCTTGCAGTGTGGGCACCCGTTCTTTATCCATAAGAGTAATGATACGGCTCAAAATCTGATGGACGCCTGTCAGGGCTTCGGTAGACCCATCAGGCACCAGGTATGCAGCAGCCAATGCTGAACGTGCATATTGTTGTTCGAGTTGTTGTTGCTCTTCTTCATCTAACCAGTGTGTGCCATCGTCATATCCACCCAAATCGACATCCACAGGTCCATCCCATTCATCTATGGCCTCAACGGCGATCTGCCATGATGTTCGCGACTGAGTTGTTATCCATTTAAAGACCTCTTCCCACGCTGCGCATTTATGATATATCGGGGATTCCTGATCATCCAAAGGCGCAATTGTCTGCCCTTCATAAGCGGATGATTTTCGAGTCTTCCTTCTCTTCCACCGAGTATCCCCATACAGCCATGGCCCAATGAGACCTTTCAAGTCTCTTCCAACAGTACCATGAGCGCTGGAGCTTCCCGACATCTTGCTGGCTCCAGATAGCAGCAGCGAAACACCAGCACGGTCGCTCAAATCTTCGAATGCTTCAATTGTTTGAATAGTATTGTCCTGAGGATAGTATTCGTAATTGAATCGTAGAAGCGGAAGCAGTGTTGAAATCATCCATGTTCGCAGGTATGGAGAACTGTCAAGGAAAGGGACAATGAGATCTGGCAACTGTATCAAGATACCTGTCTGTAAGTCGATTCGATAGGCACGATGTATCAAGAAGAGGGTGAGAGGATCGTTTGGAGCACTCAAAGGGGCATTCGGCCATGCAAGAGGTAGGAGGTGTAGCTTTCTCGCTCGTTTGATCGCATCTTCTTTGTCGATGTCCTCAACAAATGAAGTATCAATATCGTCGGCAGAAGCCTTTAAAATCTGTCCATTGATAAGATCTATTAAAAAAGGAACATATTCAGCGGAATCGATCGTTTCAGGGAGAAATGTAAGGATTATTCGTAGTACAATATCGAGACGGAGAGTCCTAGGGTGTAATGACACCAGCTTCTGAAAGGCTGTGATATTCGAAGTAGTAGCAAACTGAACAGCTAACAGCAAGACCTTTGCTGCCGAAAGTCCTGTGCTATCTGCCATATTGATGCCAACTTCCGTGTAAATAATTATTTGTCCTCTCGAAGCTCAGTATCCCCAGAAAGTTGGACGGCTTAAGCTTGCGACCTCATACATGCCTTAGGCAACAACGCATATGATCTCCAGAAGCTTGCGCTAAGACAGCGACCTCATGCTTCCGGATTAGCAACGACGATACGGCATTGAACAACAACGATGTCTTCAGGATACGGTCTCACTGGGGGTATGTCTCTGGTCTCAGCGAATTGATGGGAGGAGGGTGTTTTGCACATGGAGGCCCTCAATACGGTACCAATGGCTAATTGAGCTTTCGATGTACAGGTCCATCCCGCTGCTTTCCCTTCTGGCAAGAGGTTCTTGCATGCTACGTTGTGAACACCAATGCCGAAGATGATTCTGGAAAGAGAAAATGTGTTCCAGTCTTGGAAGATTACTATGAGTGCTTGCACCACAAGAAGGAGGTGGGTGTTGCGAACCTGTAGCAGAGAATGTATTACTAATGACCCCAGGCGACACGCACCCGCGCAATTCAACAAGCATACCGAAAGGCAGAGGCTCCAAATGCCAGAGAAGACGCACCAAAGGCTGGAGCTATCAGAAACTTGGGACTGCTAGACAAGGAGGAGGATACCAAGGCTGTGTTGGGTTTGAAATAAGGGCGAGGATCGATTGGCGTTGGCATTGTACATAAGGAATAAATGCTCAGCAGCTTCAAACATCAACATCCATCAATGCGGATGATGTGAAGGCCAATGTATAAGATGTGCTATGAGAGCATGTGCTTTGTGATGGAATGGTTTTGCCAATGATGAGTATATGCTTATGAATAGAATGGCTAATCTAGGAAACTCACAGCACCTTATATACTTGCTTTCTTTGAGGGGTCGAGATAGGCAATGTCTACTCTCCAGACTCACAATTAGCCCTTATGAATTTCGTGAATCTATACTCGAAATCTGGTGGCAACTATATGATAATATCAGTGTATGGATTCCAGATAGGGTAACTAAGAATGAACAAGTCCGTCCAAGGGTGCGCAACATATACATTGAGGCTGCATGTGTTATCCTATCAACATTATTGCTACTATGTGGTTGATTTGATTACTACACTTGTGGTCGCATGCTCACTTTTGGCAATCCTCACTGCCTGAAGGACGACATCAAAACAGCAACGCGAAGACACATCCTCTTCACCTACTACTCATATTTCTCTCTTTCTCCTTATTCTATATTCCTATAGAATCGCACCACAATTCTATTTCAGACCCCCGTACCAAACTGGTTGCTCCGTTTCCTTTACAATACCACAACACTGCATCGCTCCTTCTTGCTTTCTTATGACATGTCAACACATCGAACAATAACAACCTAACGCGTCTGGACCAACATCAAGATGCCTACTTATAGGGCAATTCAGTTGTCTATTATATCGGCACAAGGTTTGAAGCCGCATCCTGAGTTCCCTCACCCCGACAGTGCTCAGTTTGACGTTGATATACCTCTGGAGCGTGTTGAGGAGGAAATCGCCACAACTCCAATCGCAAGTCCATATCGTACACCTGAAAGAACCAACAGTCTCCCAATTATATCACCTTCTATTTTCAGTGCCAATGGCAAATCCGACAAGCTCCTTGGTAGAAACCCTACCGTCTCCGTCTATATACCATCAATTGCTGGTATGTTCCACTGTGGTGTCTACACTTGTTAATGTGAGAATTGACATAAAACAGCTACCCGCTTTTGGATTCGATACAACATTACCCCGGACCACCCCCCAGCACCTTATTTCTTCTTCAAGCTGTACATGAACGGACGCCCAATTGTTTCGTGGGGCGTCAATCCGGAAATCCAACCAGAAGGCCAAGTCATGCGGGCACCGTTTCAATCAAAGGATAGATATGCCTTTCGAGATGATGGTGATATCTACAAGCACGAAGGGTTGGAAGTCCGACCATTTTGGTTTGATGGAGAACATGACCCGACCAATATCAAGGTCGCCACTGAAGGAGGATGCATTGAAATCGTAGTCTATCGTTCTAGAGGCAAGAGGAGGAGAATGCCAGATCCACAAGTGTATCGCGACCAGGAGAGGTATGGACTTTTGTAAGTGATGGCATTTTGAAAACCCTTACTGATATATACGAATTGGTTGCAACCTTACTGAGACTCAACAGATTGCCAGAGGGAAGAGTTGACTTCGAACCACAAGGCATGCGCTTCTATGAGTGGGTTCTTATCGACCCTAGAGATTCACCATACGCCAGATTCTGCTTCTTTTATAGAAGCTGGGACCAACTCCAGAGTCTCCAGCTTATCCCACAAGACCACCCCCGCAATTTAGGCAGTCCAACACCAAGTGAGGAGTCCATGAACGAAACTGGTCTTGTTACTAGAAACAGTGTTGAAGATCTTCGGGAGCGCGATACTTCCATACTATCTGAACGTACAAGACCATGGTCAGCTGCTGTTGCTATCATCTGTAACGATCAGGATAACGAGTCATATACTGCTGATTACTCGGATGAAGGTAGCGATTCGGAAAATGATCAAGACTCCGAGCCAAAGCTTTCAAGCCCTCAGCCTCTGAAGAAACACTCACCAGCCCACAGAATTCAAAGAACCTTGACAAGCTCATTCTCCAGCCAGTCTCTCAGTGCGTACGGCAAAAAGACGAAGAAGATCTGGGATAGGACTCGTCGACAACTCCCAAACTCAACCGAGAGCTGCAATACGGGTCTTCCTGACAACGGTCCAATCCAGAGTGATAGGCCTCTTCCAGATCCAACCCAGCTTCCCCAGAATCAGCTTCCCAGCAGCGATAGGGACCAGAACGACAGGCCTCTGCCACAACCTCCAACTGGCATTAGAGCACCGTCAAGATCTTCAAGAAGATCTGCAACCTCTGCCACTTCAACCTTCATTGCACCATCGCTCCGCTCTTACTTTGATGATGGAGAAAACTCTGAGCATGAGATAGGTGTTGCTACAGCTATCAAAGTCTCCGACTCCCCAAGCTCCAACTACGACGCATCTGAGGGACATGACCAACCTTCATTCAATAGTTCCTCTTCTGCTGCTCCTGTCTACTGCCTTTCAAATGCTTCAAGAACCCAGCTCCCTCATAACCAAGGTCCTACTCGTCCACCTCCAGAAGCATACTTTTCTCCCTCAATCACCTCCACGTTCCCTAACAACATACCCCCATCATTCCCCTCATTCCCTACAATGGACATGGAAGACCCCTTCGGACCATCAGAAAGCGCGGATAGGAGCCAAGAGACCACCCTTGGATCGAGCCCAAGCAATAGAAGTGTGCACGAGTGGCTGAGAAAGACCCCTTCTCCCACGAAGATGCATTCCACGGATAAACCTCTTCCAGATAGTCCGCACTTCGCTGAAAGTACCGTAACCAGCAGAGCAAAGCTCAGAAGTAAGACTCCAGACCCTGTCAGAATCCGGGAGGATAGTAGCCCTGAGGATCCTAGAAGTCGTGGCCGAACTATCTCCTCTTTCTGGAGACGTCGTGCTATCAGTCGTGATGGTGGTACCCGTCGTGCTGGTCCTAGCTGGTTTTGATGCTGCTTAGTTGTGTACGATACTTATAGGAGCTCGGCGAGAAACTCCATGTTTATATGCTTTTTCTTTTCACTGATTTTGCTTTCGATTTTCTACCTTCTAATATCTTGTGAGGATTTCCAAGCTGGGTACAGATGCAGTAGAATATGACCGGTTCTATTCCTTCATCACTACCCTTCTCAAGGAAACAGTCCAAATCACAAAATACTACTGAGCTTATAAGCTTGTCATACCTCAACATAAGCTTTAATGGTTAGAAATAAAAGTTGTTTTCATAAACTTACTTCCTAACGGTTTTGCTTGATGTGCTACCTTTCATGCATGGATTTCTGTCAACATGTTTCAAGGTGCAAATGAATCAAGGTAGAAAATAGAAATGGGTATTTATTCATTTATACAGACATAACCAGCGATTTAGAAACGTCCACCTGGTCCGCCTGGTCCGCCTGGGCCACCTGGACCACCTGGACCACCCTGGTGTCCACCTGGGCCTCCGTGATGTCCACCCTCATGATGTCCACCTGGGCCACCTGGGCCACCTGGTCCTCCCTGTGGTCCTCCAAAGCCACCCTGTTGACCACCTGGTCCGCCTCCATGGTGACCACCTGGGCCACCTGGTCCTCCCTGTGGTCCGCCTGGTCCTCCTGGTCCTCCTGGTCCGCCGTGGCCGTGCTCATGCTCCTGAAATACTGTCAGTTTATATCCAAGTAGTGAACTTCCAATGAGGGAATCCCACCCTGTGCTCGCCGTGGTGAAGTACCTTATCCATAAGACCCATTTTGAGTGATTTGTTTATGTAGTTGGTTGTAAAGGGAGAAGTTGTTTTGCTTGAGGAGGATATTGAGATTGAGATGTAGATTGTAGTATGAAGAATAAGAAAGATATTAAGAGCGAGAAACAATGATACTTATACTTCTCAACCTCGGAAACTAACTACTATGATATTTCGACACTGTGTTCCAGCCAAGCAACGGCGTATGTATTCACCTCAGCTGGAACTCCAGCAAATGATGTCACAAGAACCTGAAGTCTAAGTCAATCTCGACTGAGATGACTGGCGTGATCCACGACGCAAGCATCATTAAGTTTCCAATTGTCGTGCGGAGTGCATCACATCTTCAGTCTGATGATCCATAGCGAGATCGCAAGCCACAATAAAGGAGTTATTATCAGCCACCATCGTGTCCGCTGGGTGACTTGTACTGCCTGGCTTCACCTTGGCAGTTTTGTACGCGTACGTCGGATCCACTTGTCCTGCGCCTAGAGCCTTCCAACCGCCGGTTCTTGCTTGCGTGAATGCTACATGCGCAGCTGAGTAGTGGGGTATCTGCTGTCATTATTGAGGGGCAAGAAGGCAATCGAGACCCTGATTCTGTGAGGCCAAGTTCCTGAGCCATGATGGCTGGTCTCTTCTGGATTGATGTCGTTGTTTCTCTCATAGCCCTGTGGGTGACTTCGGATGTCTGCCGAAACTATATTTAGACGGGTAAAGCTTTGAGTTGAATTGGTTCGCCTCAGGCACAATGTCATTCTGAGAAACCAACAACTTCTAGTGTCATCATTGTGATTAATTGATGTGGAGATCACTTTGCTATGAAGTTAAAGTATGGTGTCATAGTCCCTCATGTTGCTGAAGGCATTAAGTGCTGTGGACAAGGAGGCTAGAAGTTTCCACTTTCGTGAATGTTGTCCTTTCAATCAGATTCTCCTTCAACAAATCCAGCCGCCATCTGCTGTGTACACACTTCCAGTCACGAAAGTACTCTCTGGTCCAAGTAAAAATGCAATGACTGCTCCCATTTCCTCCGCTGTCCCAAGACGTTTAATTGCACTCGGCTCATCATGTTTATCAGTTCCCTGAATCGCCTCAGCCTTCACCATCAATGGCGTTTGAATGGCACCCGGAGCCAATGCGTTCACTCTGATGTTACGATGTCCAACTTCTTTCGCAGCTACTCGAACAAGACCAATTACACCATGCTTGCTTGCACCGTATGCTCCATGGTTTGAGAAGCCTACGAGCGACTCCGTCAGGCTTTGTAAAATAAAATAAAAACAGAAAGGGGGCGCGACTTACCTGCAATCCCTTGTACTGAAGATACACAGACAATAGAGCCTCGATCAACGATTTTCCGCAGCTGTGCTCGCAGACTATACATCATACCGGTAAGATTGACAGCCATGATCTTATCCCACTCCTCGTCCTCGAGATGCGCGATCGAACGAATTCCATGGTGTTTCCCAATGATGCCGGCACAGTTTGCTGCCCCGTCTAGTCGACCGTATTTCTCAACGATGGAGTCAATCCAGCCGTCAACTTCATCTCTTTGGGATACATCGACTTTGGTGATCATAAATGGTGCGGATTTCGAGGTAAAATACTCTGCTGCAGAAGCCAGAGCCTTGGGATCAACGTCTGCAACACACACTGTAGCTCCACGAGCCGATATGATCTGTGCAGTCGCAAGACCAATTCCACTGGCTCCGCCTGTTAAAGCAATGATCTTGCCTTCCATTGACATGATGAAAGTTCTTTTTGAAACACAAAAGGATGTACTGGTGATTTGGGACCTCGACAGTAGAGATAATACTTATCTTTTCAACAATGTCCCAGTTGGAAGACTGACTTTACATACTCGTACTCCGGAAATTTGGATGGAAGCCACAATCTGCCCTCATTGATCAACCAGTACCTAGTGCAGTAAGACTTACTTTTAACAGCAGCCTTGTGGATGGAATCGGTCAGGGAAAAGAGTACTTCGTGACAACATATCCCGAAGAATGGGAGTGCTTGCACAACGTTATGCAATGCATTCTGGTTTGACGGATAAATACACAAATAACATGCATAATTCGGGTGGATTTACCCCAGGATCGGATAAGGATGATAGGCTGGAAAGCACGTCTCATGACGGGATTGACAGGGGTCTGTGCCTCCCTCACTGCACCTCCATCTCGACGGTGAAGGCCAAGCATCCTCCCCACGCTCCCCAAGCAAGCACAGCTGTCAACTAAGCTCCAGCTTTCGTTACCTGATTTCAATGATATTGTCCTGTATTAAGTCTGAACCTGTAAAACCCGTTTATCAATCACAAACATCATATAAATCGTTACTCAAATCATTTCACTGTTAACAGAGGAGCCGGACTCTCTATCATTTATTCATCCCTGAAGAGACAGGCTCCTCTCCTCGAATACCTTTTCATGATGCACTTTACGACATGGCTAGGAACGGCTGCAGCTATTGCGGCGTCTGTTGATGCTTCAACCTTGACACCCCCGGTTCTGCCTCTTATTGTTCGAAATCCATACCTCAGTACCTGGCTTGCAGATGCAAGAACACCACCTTGGGAACATTGGCCAATGTTCTATACAGGTCAGACTGTAAGGCAACTCCGCTCGGATTGTCGAATCAGCATCAAGAGCTCTGAATTAACTTGTTGGATTATAGGTCGGCTTTTCTGTCCTAGCCGCTATTCCATTGTCCGATACTGTGTATCCATTGTTGGGAAGACCTCACGATTCTCTTCCGGAAAATGATGATGCGTATGCTCAGTGACCCTATCGTTGATGAACAGTGCTGATGTAATGTGTAACATATAGCTTCAACATTTCCTACCCTGTCTACAAGGGTGCTACTTTTGATGCGTCAACCACCAACTTGACGTTTTCAATTCCACCACCCAAGTCCGAAGACAAGTCTCTCGAAATCATCCTATCGTTCTTATCTCCAATAACACCTACTTCGACCCTTCGACAATCTATCCCAGCTTCCTACTTGACTGTGCATGTCAGTGGTAGCTTTGACGTAGATGTATATGTTGATCTGAATGGAGAGTGGGTGAGTGGAAATCGGGACAATGATATTACCTGGGAATTCAGTGAGACCACCTTGGAGGACGAGTCCTCCAACTTGAAGAAAAATAAGAAGGGCCTGAAGACCTGGAAGGTCAAGAGAAGAGACGAGGAACTGCTCACGGAATGGAATGATCGTGCCGAATGGGGAACACTGCACTTTACCGCACCTGCGGATGTGCGTCATGAGTCTGGAACCTCCGCTCTGCTTCGACAGCGTTTCTCAAGGACTGGAACACTGCAAGATACTATTGATGGGGCTTTCCGCAAGATCATGGACGAAGAGCCTGTATTTGCATTTGCTAAGAGCTTCAAATTGAATGCCTCATCCGCCACCGCCCAATCTTACTCTGACAGCGTACTTTTCACCATTGCCCATATCCAGAATCCGGTCGTTCAGTATGCCTCTGCTCGAGGACTGACGTACATGCGCCCCCTTTGGGAGTCTTGGTTCCACGATCCAGAAAACTTGTTGACCTACCATTACCTTGACTTCTCCAACGCTTTCAAGCTTGCCAGTAACTACAGCCAACAGTTGGCCTCTGACGCCCTTCAGTCTGGATCCGAGGACTACAAAGACATCTTAGCTCTGTCAGCCCGCCAGGTGCTTGGGGCCACGAGCTTTTCTGGCACTCCGGATGACCCTATTCTGTTTTTGAAGGAGATCTCCTCCAATGGAAACTTCCAAACGGTTGATGTCATCTTTCCCGCCTTCCCCTTCTTTTTGTACACCAATCCGCGCTGGCTCGCATATTTGCTTGAGCCTCTTATTGAGCACCAGTTGAGTGGCCAATATCCCAACGACTACAGTATGCATGATCTAGGAACTCACTTCCCAAACGCTACTGGACATGGCGATGGAAATGATGAGTATATGCCTGTCGAGGAGTGTGGTGACATGTTGATCATGGGCCTTGCTCTCGTTAACTCCTTAAAGTATGATACTTCTCCGGCTAGCATCTGGTCTGCGACCGATGGTCATACTTACGATCTCACCTCGACCAATGCATTCCCACTCAGTATCAGCATAGATGGCATTGATGACACATTTGGAGGTCCAATCTCGTCTAAGGGTGATAAACAAGCAAGAAAGTGGGTAGAGAAGTCTTATAAGCTCTGGAAGCAGTGGACAGGCTACTTGGTCCGCGAGGCACTGATTCCCAGCAACCAGCTTTCCACCGATGATTTTGCAGGATGGCTGGCAAACCAGACCAACCTTGCTTTGAAGGGTATTATTGGTATCCGAGCAATGAGCGAAATCTCAGAGGTCCTTGGTGAAACCGAGGACGCAAAATATTTCCGTAACATCTCAGATGTTTATATTAAAAAGTTTGAGGAATATGGCATTTCGAGAGATGGAACTCATGCAAAGTTGGCCTACACTTGGTATGGTTCATGGACCACACTTTACAACCTCTTTGCCGATTCATTGCTTTGCTTCCATTTGCCTTCCACCTCAGCCCCTACCTCTCACATGGATGTCGATGCAACCCAGCAAAAGCCTCTGAAGAAAATTTCTCCAGCGAACAGCTCTAAGACTGCTTTTGTCTCGGAGAAGATCTATAAGATGCAGAGCGACTGGTACCACAATGTCAACCAGAAGTACGGGCTGCCACTTGACAGCCGACACCTTTACACGAAGAGTGACTGGGAGTTTTTTGCTGCTGCTGTGACTAGCAAGAAGGTAAGGGAAGAGATAGTGCAGAGCATCGCTCTTTGGGTCAATGAAACCTCCACAGGTAAGTGTATTCCATATGAATAGAACGAAAATATTGACTTAACTACACAGATCGACCTTTGACTGATCTCTATGAGACCGAGGGAGAAGGTGGGTTCCCAGGTCCCAACTTCTTTGCGCGCCCAGTTGTCGGTGGTCACTTCAGCTTTTTAGCACTTGAGAGAGCCTGTGGTGGCAAGGCTGTAGCTGGTCTGAGCTTCCTGGACGACGAAGAACCAAAGACAATCGACATTGCGCATGCACTCTCAGTATCGGCCAAGGAGGAACTAACTCAGGAATTGTAAAATGGAAATTCATCATCTTCGGTATTGCATTTGCAAGGTGCATCTGGTAAGCATTACGTGGGTCGTTCTACTAGGAACATGCTTTGATCAGCGGTTTGGCGCCTCAATGTACCTTTTATACTAGAATTGTTCATATCGCAGAAGCTTTGTTAAAAAAAAAAAAAAAGGACATGCTGTAATTACCTCGTGACATGCACAAGGTTCTCAATGATTGTGTACATAATCTGATCACAAAAGCCGTATCCAGCAATTGAAGTTGACCAAATAATCGGAGCACTCGAGCCTTTCACATTGAAGTGGTGACTGAGGCCACATTTAAGCTGTCATTCCTTTTGGGGCTAGCGCCGTTTCGCGTGTTGCGATTTACTTCGTATGTTCGTGAACGCCTTGCACAATATTAAGCCGACTTTCTTCAAACAATCTCCTCATTCACAAAACAACAACTCATACCCACGAACATACGCGTGGCATCAAATAAACCAATACACATTTGGTCTCTTCGAAGCATAGTTCTAATCGGCGCAAACTCACTCGAGCTTGTTTGATCGATTATTCTTCCACTCACTCACTCACAACAAAACATTTTCGAACTACGTAACAACAATCAACAACAAGATGTCTGCCATGGATTACGAGACCGAGAACGGTGCTAGTCGCTACGAGGGTCAGTAATATAACTCAATCTACATCTACTACCGGTCAAATCGATGTTCGCAAAGATCGAGGCTGACATAGCATAATTTCAGACGAGGCTCCACGTTACGAACAGCGTGACCGCAGCGCTTCTCCACGCCCAACCCGTCGTAATGACTCTCCCCGTGGAGATTCTCGCCGTTCTGCTTCCCCAGGTGGTGGTGGACAATCTGAGTCTCGGTATTTTTCCTGACCTTGAGCAAACTGGGAAAGAACACCTTCTAACTTCTACAAGTGGCCCACCAAGAAATGGTCGTGGAGCTCCACCCGAGGATGACGGCGCTGTTAACCCAGGTTCCAACCTTTTCGTCACTGGCATCCACCCACGCCTTTCTGAGCAGGAGGTTACTCGTCTCTTCGAGAAGTACGGTGACGTTGAGAAGTGCCAGATCATGCTTGACCCACACACCAAGGAGTCCCGTGGCTTCGGATTCGTCAAGATGGTTACAGCTGAGCAAGCCGATGCTGCCAAGGAAGGTCTTCAAGGTGAGGTTATTGAGGGTCGCACTTTGAGCATTGAGAAGGCTCGTCGCTCCCGTCCACGTACTCCAACTCCAGGAAAGTACTTTGGCCCACCAAAGAGAGGTAAGAATTCCCAAATCCCCGTTTTAATGGGCACTAAGTATATCAACAGATGATCCTCGAGGACCCCCAGGACGCTACGGTGACCGCTTCGATGACCGCCGCCGCGGTGGTGGAGGATGGGGACGTGATGACGTGAGTATTGCAATATCACTTTTGATATAAAGCAGCAGAGCTAACAACAAACAGCCATACAGCTACCGTGGCAGCCGCGATGACCGCGATCGTGGCTACGGCCGTCGTGACCGTGATGACTACGCTCCACGTGGAGTCGACCGTTACGCTTCCGGAGGTCGCGATGACCGCTATGGTAGCCGTGGTGATGATCGCCGTGGTGGATACTCTGACCGTGGTGACCGTGGTTATGATCGTGGTGGAGACCGTGATGGTGGTCGCTCCCGTGATGCTCCATCTGCTCCATACGAGTCTGCTCCACGTGGAGAGCCTCGTGAGCCATACGGAGGTAGATCTTACGATGATGAGAGATGGTCGCGTCGTTGAGTTGTTCGCTGACCCAAGCAGGTGCTCGATCCTAAACGCGATACGAAGTCCATGGATTTGCGACAGCGGTACGGAGTGCATTATTCGGCATGCCTACTCGAGTACCACCCACGTCCTCGTCCACGTCTTCGAACATCGATTTAGGTATCAGCACGTTGCGCTTTTTTACTTAAAATGGGCTACCCGGTAGCTCACTTCTAACCTCGGGTTAGCTTTGACGACACATTACGGTTGCTTAGGGGTCTCTTTCTATTTTTCTTTTTTTCTGTACTCGTCAGCACGATATTCGGTCTTCTGGGATTTTCGGGTCAGATATCGTTTGTCTCGGAAGGAAACTTTGGGTTTCTTCGTCCAAAATTCCAGGATCAGACGTCTTCTACGATGGGGGCACTCAGCAAAAAATTGTCAACTTGTACCACTATGCAGCTTCGCTTTCGGCGTTCTACGGTCACTTTACGAGGGAATTTATTCGACTTCGTCGTCAATACCATAGTCGCCTGCCTTTAGTCGCCTGAAAATAATCGAAGCCATCAGCCTCAACATGAAACAACAATGCCCGACAGATTGACAGCAATGCAGAAGGTGCTCGTTAATTCGGTCCGATTGATTCCTTGCCCTGACGATTATATGTATTCGCCCTCAACACTCACGTCTTCCCACGATGCATGTAACTTTTTAGCAAAAAGCGCCAGCGGCCTTGTAACTTGACATGCACCAAATCCATTAACATTCGTTGCCATCGATAATATCAATTAATCGGCGTGGTAGCATGTCAATATAAAGACTTTTAAGAACTTGATTTCTGAGGTAATATCCTTTTGGATGCACATGTTGCTAATGGATGGCATAAGTCCTAGGTTCTTTGCGACTCGCTCACTACATCATCCTTTGTTGCTGATGCGTCTCTGCACCACGAACCCGTCAAGTCATGCATTTCGTACATGTGCTTAACCTTCGCCATGGATCCATGAGATTTCGTTCTCGCCCGTTCATCAGTGACAAACCCCACAAACACCTTGCTGAGCAATGAGATTCGCCAACCACAATATCATTCATATGGATAGACAATCAAATAGGGCTTTGCGCTCAGCATAACCACACCAGGCAAATGCTACATACCACTTCGTCAAAATGATTTCTGGAATTCTTTGCTATACACGATTACCATTGCCATTGTTATTATTGTCATCAGTGCAGCGCAACATCCGGTGTCGAGGCTTTGACTGATCCATTTTTATACATCTCATAGCCAAAATAGCCAATTCATACTGATATCATGATGATAAAAAGCAAGTCTCATCCCCACACCTGTGAACACTATCAGATTTACCATGTTGCTTCCCCAGACCCCATATTTCAAGCGTCTAAACTGTTCGAAACGACTTCCGACATTGGGATTATACCTTGGCCCGGTTCGGTCATGACCAATTAAAGTCTTTGTGGATTATGGGTGAGTGTCTGACGCTCATTTGAGCGGCTGTGAATTGTCTTTTTTGTGCCTGCGTTGGAACTAACGCGTTTCAGAAATGAGCTTCTGTTGATATATGGCCAGGGCACGGATGTTGAAGTCATGAGCTGGGATTGAGTTGGTGAAGCGAGGCACGGTAGGGTGTGATCTGCATGCGATCAAAAGTATTGGATAGGATTTACTCGAGGCCTGGGTCTTGGATTTGGGTTCTTCGGGGTTTCAGCTGATGCTGCTACATATAGGGTAATGGTAGATGAGTAGATACATTTGTACATGCACATAGGACACTTTCGGTAATCCGCTTAACAATACGTTCAATATCAAGAGAAATTGGTCACGCGTGCATCCCCTCGTTGACATGAAGAGGTCTAGTGAAAGTTTGGCTTCATTTTTGGAGACTGTACTACGATATTGAACCTAGATGATGAAGACAGGTAACAGCCCACACTACGAGTTTTCTTTCAGAGGGGAGGCCAAACAAACGACAAAGCTAATCTTTCACGATATCTGTTAAGCGTAGATAAGAACCCCATAGTGTTGTATCTGTAACATCATGTGGAATCTATGCTCCCTCTTGATGACTATTGGGCTATCAGTGTGGCTTAGAGTACATCATGTCTCGTTCTTTATTTGTGCTGTCTACTGTATTTTATGTTCAACTGTCTGCAGGGCACAATTGGCTAAGTAACAACGGGGTTGTGAGTGCATTTTTGATAAATATCAACGGCTTGAGTACTTATATGTATCGGCCGCTACGTATGCAAGTAACGCTGCATGGAAAACACGAGAATTCTGACTAGTAGAATTTAGTATTCATGACCACTTTGTTCTACCCGCAAATCTATATATTAAGCTAATAAAATGAGATAACAGTGAACGTATGTAACACAGCTTCGCCTTACTCATGATGACCACGATATAGGGACGTGCATATGCAAACATTATTTCGGTGAGAAAGCCTATAGAATCACAACTAAACCCATAAATTGATGTGATTGCTTCTGCCTAGTCATTTACACGTAATCAATAAGTGTCTGGATGTCCAACGTCCTACATAGTCTGTTTCAAACCCTTCATGTGCATAGGTAACAAGCTCACCTGGTAACTATGGCACGCTTACTCAATCCCGCAGGTTGATTTCATGCAATCTGAAATGTAAAAAGAATCTTCCTGATAATCTGTAGTGCTTGTTGATTCACGATCAAGGTTTGAAATGGCAAACTTTCCAGGGGCAATTTACCTGATCATAGCTTATGGTTTCTATAAAATCTTACTGTAATCTCTTGTAATTTAAGAAAAGCTACTGGTATTTGGATCATGTAATCATAGTCAGAACTAATTTCAAAGTCCATAATTTCAATCATTTGGTCAAAAATTCCCTCATCTACCTGCACTATCTCGCCTTACTTGCAAGAGCTGAGTGGAGCTCGGGTTGGTGCATACGCCTCATTATCGAACGATTCATTTCTCCGAGTCCATTGTAATCCACGGGTGACCGCATCCAAATCTACTCACCAATACGGAGTACTGGAATACTAGGTACTGAAGTAAAAGCCTTCAGCTTACGAGACAGCACGCTAGTTGAAAGCTTGGCGCTATGACAGACAAACGAATGATATCCAATGATCATCACATATCAATGGCAAGCAAACAAACAATGACCTCAGCTATTATGGGTAGATAATTGACTGTGCTTGACCAGAATCAGCATGGATGGCAAAATGTTTGGACAG
This sequence comes from Allantophomopsis lycopodina, assembly GCA_024752465.1. Classification (NCBI taxonomy): domain Eukaryota; kingdom Fungi; phylum Ascomycota; class Leotiomycetes; order Phacidiales; family Phacidiaceae; genus Allantophomopsis; species Allantophomopsis lycopodina. The sequence continues at coordinate 1,836,996 of CP103006.1, read as the reverse complement.
ATGGATCAGGCGGCATATACAAAAGCGCGCAAGACAAGTCTCAAAAGCCTGTAAGCTATTCTCCTAAGTGTCTATTTTTTCCATCTTCATACTTATATTAATATCGTAGTTCTCAAAATTTAATGTGGGAGACCAAGTGAAACTCAAAGATGGTCTGGCGGTCCCACCTCTCACCATTTCAAATAAAACGTACGATCCTATTAGGAAAGAATTTGTATGTCGATTAGAGATCAGTGGGTCGGTACCCGAAGAATATTTGGACCTTGTGCCAAAGCATTCAAGTTAGAAGGTTTAGTGGTGCAGAAAACTAGACAATGAAATGAACAGATGATTTTCAAAGAGAGACTCAAGAGCGCATGTGAATGTAAATAGCCAAGATAATCTAGTTATTTACCTCCTTATGATCAGATATTATCCGAACTAAGGCTTATCTGAGAGATCCATACGCTGTCGGCTTCCGCTATGAGCTATACGCATACGTTAATTTTATGCGAAACTATGCTGTATTAACAGACCCTTAGGAAATTTAAAAATGACTCTTGCGTGAATGCACAACTGTTTTGTCTATATTGTTTCTCTTTTCAAGATTGTCCTCCTACAGTTCGTAGATGCTGTTGTTCATATATGGCAATTCCAGTGCATGGTATCAATCATGGAACGATTACAGAGTGAAGATTATGCGATGGAGGAAGGTATTCTCGGTGATAGAGCGGCAAGAAACATAGGGAATATGGTGACAGGCAACGAGATAAACAATCCTACCAGGAGCCAGATATTACCAAAAGTCTTTAATGGTAAGTACGCATGGTGTCCATGAAGTCCATTACGGTATCTATAGCTAAAACAGATCACTCAGTTCTGAAAAAGTTGTCAAGTTTGTTCTGGAATTCGGGGTCTAACCATTCTGTAGCCTCAGGTCCATCTGTTTCTGTGCGAAAGTGTAAATTCTTGCTAAAAGTCACTTCTTGATTGAGGCTTACGAAGTGTAGGGAATGATTCTCCAAGGGGATATCCCGGTCTTGCATGCTTTCTCAGCAGCAGTGAAGATTTCATGATCTTCCGTCGATTCAGCTTCTTGCAAGCACGCCTCATTATGTACAGACAAGAAGAATTGCAAGAATTAGAGAAGGCTTTGGACAAGATAGATTCTTTTGATTCAAGTCATTCAGAGATGGAAGCGTTTCTTTACAATAATACCAAGTGGAGATATGATGATAGTAGAAGGGAGCTTATGGATAAGATTACAAAAGCTTTCAAAGGATATGGTAAGTTTAACTCCCTTTTATTGGAAATTAGAGCACTTGAGACTATCGGTTCATTGGCTGCATATTTATACACAACAGACTAACGGTCATCACTCAGTGGAATTAATCTGCGCAGCCAACACTATGATTGCCTTCGAAGAACCTACGAAAAGAGATCATGAAAGCGTCATGAGTTACTTTAGCGATCAACAACCGGTTACTTCAGATGAATTTTATCTCAATCATAAAGACGATATTCTTACACTAAAGCCTAGTCACGAATTCGCTTGGCTTGATAGCGTCATTGAGGCTTGTCTTAAGAGATTCACATGTGCTCTGACTAGATGGATATTTTGTTCAAAGGTATCTATGACATATAATGCTCAGTATCTCTGACTGATAGAAAGCAGGAACAAAAATTGAAAACTAAAGGCAACGACGAAACAATGATCTACAAGAAGGAACGCGTCCATTATCTTGTCACATTTATAATCACAACCATGATTCTTACTCTCTTGATAGTGCCAATATATACTATGTGGCAACTGAGTGGTGACACTCAAGATGAAGCGACAACTGCTAAAACTATAGGGGTGCTGGTCGTCTTCACATTTGTCTTTTCGCTCGTGCTCTCACTCTTTACCAAAGCTAAGAGACATGAGCTTTTGGGTTGTGCGGCTGCGTAAGTCTATGGTTCATGTCATATATATACCACATATGCGTTAAGTACTGATAATATATTGGATTATAGATATGCTGCCGTGTTGGTAGTTTTCATCAGTAATGTTGGCTCATCTTCGACTGTAGTTTCAAGACGGCTTTGATCATTGCACTCTGGGCAATAGGGAGCGCCGTTGACGGGAAATAGTATTTCAGTATCTCTAGAGGTATGTTTTAATTTTGTCATACAAATATGGCAGCTGATTGATATATTAAGAAAACCAACATATTCTTCTTCTCTGCGCTCTTTCTCGGTTTTAGTATTTTGCTTGACTTATGTATTATTGCAGAAACCAAAGAGGCTTGGGTTTAGGATTTTGACAAACGAAGAGAAGCATTAATGAAAATGATACAAACTTCTTATTAATTGAACTATGCTTTCTTATTCGTTTTATTTTGATAGTAAATTAGCACATCGTTATTCACCCAAGGGTGAAATAAAATCTTTAGTTTCATGATTATGATAATTGTGCGCCTGAGGATTTCTTCGAGTATTAGTATCCCAACACGCTCCTTTGGCTTAGTTTACCATGAACCGATTAAGATTCTATCGACAACACCACAAATATCAATGATACGATGGAAATTCATCAAAGATTATTTGTAAACAGTTTAGATGGAAGATGGAAATGTGTTAGGATTACACATATTTATGTCCGCGCCGCGCGCCCTGGGTTTCGCGCTTTCCAGCAGGCATGTTGATAAGGAAATGGCGACACCCTTACCCCACACACAGACCCAGCCAGCTCGATAAGAAGTCAGATAGCCCATGACTTGCCCACGGCAGGATAAAAAGATAAAAAGCAGCTATGATAGCATAGGAACTCCGAAGGAAAGTTGCCATCAGCTGTATGTGCACGAATCATGTATTTGATACCTATCTCATACTCTAGTGTTAGCCTCTTTGGGAGATATGAATGAGGCTGACAGCCTTGCGTGTATGTTTCTTTTGTACCGTAAGTACTTGTTGAGGTCGAATCTTCTGGGAATTTCTTGTGTTCTCTCTTCTCTTGCTTCATTGTTCTTTTTCACACGATTTATGACAATCAACCCTTGAATGATGGGTATCCAACACGAGGCAAAGTCGGCCAGTGACTATGTGGTGGACTCGATCCCACAGTCGGATTCAACCGAAGAATACCGTCTGGGAGTAGATGTTGGAGTAAGCACTCATTAACTATGATTCAAAGGAGTGAAAGCTAAGATATTGAAATAGGGAACATTCACAGATGTCTGCGTATTCACACCGAGTGGAGTAGCTGTAAGAGCCAAGGTGCCATCAACTGTTCATGACCAGAGTATTGGTGTCAAAAACGGTATTACCAAAGTCCGGGAGATTCTGAAGTCTACATATGGATGGGAGGGTAAATTTAGTTTCATCCACCATGGAACAACTGTTGGTAAGCTTATTATGGCTTCGTGAAATGGAACCAAGCTGACATATTCCTTTAGCAACAAATGCCATTCTCGAGGGCAAGGGTGCTAAGGCTGCCCTTATTGTATCACATGGGCACAAGGATGTTCTTGCGGTTCGACGGTCACAGATTCCAGGTGGCCTTGGTGCGTGGATCAACTTTAAGCCACCGCCTCCCATTGTTCCTCTGGAGCGAACTATTCAGTGTATCGAGCGCATTTCAATTGAAGGCGAGACAGTCACTCCTGTTGATAAAGACGCATTGGTGAAAGACCTTTTGGAACTTCAGAAGCAGGGACCAGATGCTGTTACCATCAGCTTGCTAAACTCTTACCAAAGTGATAAGCATGAACGGGAGGTTGCTGCCATCGTTAAAGAGGTTTTAGGACCCGATGTTGAAGTAATCTGTTCTGCGGATGTCCTCCCAGAAATAGGAGAGTATGAGAGAACAGTGACAGCAAGTGCAAACGCTGTGGTGAAACCAGTTGTGAAGCATTATCTTGCAGGTCTCGAAAAGCTGTTGGCAGAAGATTCATCCAATATCCGAATTTTGAAGAGTGATGGTGGATTGACGAGTCTGGAACTTGCTGGGCAGCTTCCGGTTAACATTTTGATGTCCGGTCCTGCTGGTGGTGTGCGAGGTGTTGCCGATGTTGTTGCAAAACATACACCTTACAAAAACTTGATCACACTAGACATGGGTGGCACATCGACTGACTGTGCTCTCATTGCTGATGCAGCTCCCTCCTTACGTAGAGAGACTGTTGTAGACACTCTCACTGTTCGAGCACCATCTGTTGACGTCAGAACAGTAGGAGCGGGAGGTGGAAGTATTGCTCAGTTTATTCCTTTAACCTCAACTATGAGAGTTGGGCCAGAGAGTGCTGGAGCAACCCCGGGCCCAGCATGTTATGGTAAAGGAGGGAAAATGCCAACTGTCACAGACGCAAATCTTGTTCTTGGATATCTTCCATCAAGTTTGTTGGGTGGGAAGTTTAATCTAGATGTTGCAGCTGCTACTGAGTCTGTCAACAGCCTTGCGTCTCAAGTTGGAATGGACACAACACAAACCGCAGAAGGAATCATAAACCTTGTGAATGAGACTATGTACAGTGCCCTCAGATTGGTATCTGTGGAACAAGGCTATGACCCAAGAGATTTTGCTCTTGTTGCATTTGGTGGAGCAGGTCCCCTCCATGCCAATGCTGTTGGTAAACTCCTTGGAGCCTGGCCAGTCATCATTCCACCATCTCCAGGAGTTCTCTGTGCACAAGGTGATGCCACTACTAAGCTCAGCCACGAGCAGTCTGCATCTTATATCAAGCTACTTCCTGAGGTTGAGGTAGGAGAAATCGGCGCTGCATTGGCTGAACTTGAAGAGAAGTGCTCTGCTATCATGACCAAAGCTCTTCCTGGACCTGGTCAACTCTTTAAAACTGCATATGAGGCAGATCTACGATACAAGGGCCAAGCTCTTACTATGAGCATCCCTTTGACTCGAGACGAGATTGACTCTGATGTCCCAACTTTCCTGAAGTCTGTTCAGGCCAAGTTTGATGCTGCTCATGAACAGCAATTCAGCTTTTCTCTCCCATCCTTCTCTCTTGAGCTGATGAGACTAGGAGTTATCATCACTGACGGCTCTCCTGATATTGAATTGTCTAAAATCAATGAAGCAACTAAGGATACAGGTACTGAGCCCCCAGCAAGTGCCTTGGTAGCCACAAAGGAGGTAGTCTTTGAGGGTAAGACTCTCGAAGCCAAATTCTGGGAGAGATCTGCCGTATCTGTTCCTGGATATAAGATGATGGGACCATGTGTCATTTCTGAGATGGATTCCAACACTCTCATTTTGCCAGGTTATTATGGAGAGATTGATGCTATTGGTAATATCTTGATTCATCCCACAGAATCAGAGGCGAAGGAAAATAAAGCAGTTAAGCACACTTTGGAATCAGCAAAGGAGCTTGTTGAAAAATCGCCCTTCATTCCAACCTTGATCTCCTCCACTCTTGCATCTATCAGGAATGAGATGGATACTCTTATGTTAAGATGCAGCATGAGTCCTGCTATCAGAGATCAACAGGACGAATTTAATGTTATTACCAATTTGCGAGGGCAAATGCTTGTAGGACAATTTGGAAGCTTTATCCCTAGTTTCTTGGAGGGATGGAAGGGAACTATCGAAGAGGGCGATGTGTTTGTCACCAACGACGTTTATCAAGTTCAGGGAGCTGTCACACATTTGAACGATGTTATCGTGCTTCTTCCTATCTTCTATGACCACAAACTTGTCGGATGGGCTGCAAACTTTGGACATATGACGTAAGTGTCACCTTTATATGATAAATTTACGTTTACTAACATCCACAGTGATGTAGGTGGAAAGGTTCCAGGTAGCATGTCCATCAACGCCACAACAATTTTTGATGATGGACTTCAAATTCCTACTGTGAAGCTCTACTCAAAGGGCGAGTACAACACACATCTTGTTGAAGTTTTCTGCCGCAACTCCAGACAACCAGACTGGTTCCGTAGTGACCTTATGGCCCTTGTTGCTGCTTGTAAAACAGCTGCCACCAGAATTTGTGAACTTCATGATAGATTCGGTCCTGAGTGAGTTGATACATCTGAAATGTAGATGTACTTCACTAATGCGATTTAGGGTATATATTGCTGCTTGTGATGAGCTCCTAAACCGAAATCGCACCGCTGTTGGCAAGCTGATCGAAACACAACTCAATGACCAGCCAAGCACATTTACCGACTTTGTGGATGATGATGGACATGGAATTGGTCCATTCGCCATCAAATGCACTATGCAAAAGAAGAATGGAAAGTTGTACTTCGACTGGGATGGTACTAGCCCTCAAAGTCAACAGTCTATTAACTATTATCTCAACGAGACGATGTAAGTATATGCATTGAAGGACGTTGAAAACATTGCTGATTGATCCAGGTTCAAAATGTTTGTAGGATACTACCTGTTGGCTGTCTTTGATCCTCATTGTGTTGTAAATGATGGGTTCCATGACCTTGTTGAGATTTCTATACCCCTCGGCTCTATCCTCAAGCCTGTTCGACCTGCAGCATTAAGTTGTCGTACCCACTTCCTCGGCAGAACAATGGATATCATCCAAGCATTAATGGGGCAACGAAACCAGACCTACATGGCTGCTGCCGGATTTTCTGATTCTCCACATTTCTTCTACTCTGGATTTAAGCCAAACGGAGAATGGTACCAGCTCTACCAGATCGGATTTGGCGGTGTTCCCGCACGACCAGCAGGAGATGGACCCGATTGCCACTGTCTGTTCCCAGCCATCAAGTCTGTTCCTACGGAAAACATTGAGCTTAACTTCCCTCTCCGCATTGAAGCAAATGAGGCTCTAGCAGACACCGGCGGTGCAGGTTATTATCGGGGTGGAAATGCTCAACGGACGCTTTACCGTTTCTTGTCTTCTGGCGAATTCAGTATTCACGATGACCGATGGTTCACCAAGCCATGGGGTGTCAAGGGTGGTAAGCCTGGTGCAAGATCCCGCAAGATTCTGTACAGATACAGCGAGGGCACAGAGAATGTCCGCACTGAAATCTTGCCTTCCAAGTGTGATCACATCTTCGTTCATCCCAACGATCTTCTTGAGTGGATTACCTGGGGTGGAGGCGGTCTTGGAGACCCCCTTACTCGTCCTGCAGAAGTTGTTGCCCTCGAGGCTCATCGCAAACTTGTCACCATCGAGGGCGCGAAGAAGAATTATGGTGTCGTTGTAAACCCTACTGACTACTCAGTTATGGAAGAAGAGACAAAAGCTCTGAGAATTGAGATGACGAAGTTGAATATCGAAGGAGGAAGTGTCTATGATAGAGGAGGTACCTTGAAGGAGTTGACTATGAGCTGTGTTGAGGAAACAGGCTTGGAACCACCAAAGCCTCAATGGGTTAAGGATCCATATGGTCCTCATGTCGCTTTGCCTTATGTTCAAAACTGGTTCAAGAAGATGAGAGTTGACGAAGACTGGGAATTACCATGATATATTTGCTCTAGATAGAATTTATACTACTTACCCATATTTTTGTGACGGACTACCTTGAATACATGTTATTCAAATTGATTCTATTGCTTTCAATATCTAAACACTCTAAATATTATACAATTTTATATATTTATAATTTTCTAAATAGTTGCATTGCTTTGAAGAATTGTATAAATCTCAACGTGTGATCATCTTCAACATCGCCAAAAATGTCGGATATATGACATCGAGACTCGCTAAACACCGACATGGAGTGAGTTTCCGATGAGCGCATCGTCAACATCCTCGAGGTTCTATCTTTAACATTATTTGCGACATGTCTTTACCAAAAACCCTCCCCCAGCTCGTAAAGACCAAATACAATGCAGCGAAGGCAGCGGGAGATCTTATCTTCTCGCCCACAGAGCTGAGTATTATTCATGCAAATGGTGTTCCCGTACATATTTACTTTATCCTCACTGGAAACTCGTCACTAACTCTCCCAGTTCCAATTGCGATTCTGTCCCTCTCTCAAAAAGAAACCAAAAGACGATAATAAGCCAGCCGGTCCTAAGAAACCCATTGATCCCTTCGAGGATCCTCCTGAATCCCTCTTAATCGCGCAGCTACCACAAACCGACCCGACACATCTACTCGTACTGAATAAATTCCCTATCATCGCTGAGCATTTCATCGTCGCAACGAAAGGATTCAAGGAGCAAACACATTTGCTGGAAGAAGATGATATTGGGGTAACCTATGCGTGTCTGAAGGCATGGCGGGAACATGGCACTGAGTTGTTTGCCTTCTTCAACTCTGGAGAACACTCTGGTGCCAGCCAGCCTCATCGTCACCTGCAGTTGTTGCCGGTCGAGTCAATGGCTGCAGGTGCAGATATTCAAGATTGGAGGGTGCTCGCTGATAGTCTAGCTGGGGAAGATACGAATGTTCCTTTCACATACTTTGCGAGCGAAATCCCCCAAGATGCTTCGAATAGACAGTTGCACGGAATCTATAAGTCACTATACGACCGTGCCGTTAAGGCTGTAACCGCTTATGTTGAAGAAACAAAGGACGGAAGCATAGAGCTTCATGGAGCAAATGATGGGGCATCTGCTATCAGCTACAATCTTGGGTTAACTCATAAATCCATGGTTTTGTGTCCACGAAGATCCGAAGGTCTGGGTAATGTGCAGATGAACGGTACAATTTTGGCAGGAACCTTAATGGTAAAGAGTGAAGAAGAGTACCAAAATCTCCAGAAGGAAGAGTCTCCATTGCTCGAAGTGCTGCAAGCCATAGGGCTACCGCGATCTAAAACCAATGAAAAACTATGATCCATAGCCTATGTTTCGATTGTGACTATGATTAACATAACCTAAACTCTAGATCTACGACTGCAATTACTCTTACAAATCAAACGCTAGTCCAGAAACCCAACTTCGTGTACCTCTGACGACCATCATCTCGGCGACCTCGCCATCAACTCATCATATTTCTTCCGACAAGTAGCATTCCCAAAATGATATGATCCGCCTTTATCATATATATAGTCTGCTACTTGTTTCCATGGAATTTTCAACTTCCCAGAGCCCGATGGTGTCTTCCGAGTGTATTTACGGACAGCTTTCCTAAGGAGGCGGATCTTCTGATGTCAGCATGTACATAAATAAACGCATAGATATCCACTTACATCGTCATCTTCCCATTCAGGTTTTCTCACACGTTCAGCCTTATCTTTTGTTAAAGTCCGGTATCGACCTCTCAATGTTGACTCTGCCTCTGTGAATCCACCTTCGCGTCGAATGTCCTTGTACGACATGCCCGCGAGCTTTGAACGCACGAGAAAGGCATCCTTGGACTCACGTCGATGAATTGATTTATCTTTCGTCGTCTTGCTGGTTGGGGTAGTTGTTCTGTCGGAGTCTATATCGCTGTCTCTACATTGTACACTGCTGACCTGCTTGGATTCGATTTTCTTAGCTGATCGTGAAGGTATCTTATTCTGTGGTAAGATATACATAGATTCATTCTTGTGATCTGTGGGTATTTCGGGCATCTTCGGGAGAATGGCGCGGCTTGACTTGACTGACGTGTTTTCGTTGGCCAAGAAGCGAGGAGATGGCAGAATTGGACCGGTATTTGGCATCCCAAACTTCACCTCAGGGTGCTCAGGCCGCGGAACGATAGTATTAATTGCCGGCTCTATTTCTAAGGTAGTGATGGGGAGCAGAGGGGATTCTTCCGCTGAGAGCGCAACTTCACTACCTTGGCTTGATCCAGAAGATGACATCGCTGCAGATGACTTGGATATTGTTAAGGCCTTTGGGGAAATAGTCATTGGAGCTGCTGTTGCTTGCGCCCATTCTGAGCTGAGGTCAGAGTTTGCTGTCCAAGGGCTGGTTTTGGCCACTCTTGGAAGGCCATCGTTGGAGTATAGAGTTAGATTTGGAATGTATAGCTTTTGAGGGCTGTTGTCACTTGGTATCCAGTTTGAGGATCCATTAGATGGACTTAATTCGTTTCTAGGAGGTCCCATCAGCTCTAAGTAACCTTCTGAAGTGGCACACTCGACGTCAACATACTCCAATGAGAATTGTGTTCCTGCGATTGTAGAAGCAGAGTGAGCCCCGACGTGATTGACTTGATCCAAGTGTTGTTGCGGGAAGACCTTCGCAAGATCTGTGGGTTCTTGATACTGCGCTGACCCAGTCCAGGTGACATTGTTCGTCCAATGTACCTCATCATCAAAGAGCATAGCCTGGTCCTCGCTGCTTGAGATATGAAGATTCTCATGCCAATTCTTCGATGTTGCATCAGTTGGATAAACGTGTTGATTTTGATGAGAAGTAATAGGGTGAGCATTGTTCATGCTCTGGTCAAAGGTGACATTCTGTCCAATGTTATTCGAACGCTGGAAGAAGCTGCCTTGTAACGGAAAGTAACCCTATAGCCGTCAGTAATGTTCCTTTATTCTAGGGGTATTCTTCGCACCGTGAGGGGCGTCTCTGCTTGGCGCACAGGTTGGTCCCAGCAGTCTGCAGCGCCAAAGACTTCCCAAATATTCAAGTGCTCGTTGTTCGTCATATCGAATTTCAATATCCAAGGTCGACACACAAAGGTTTCGAACCTTTCAGAGACATGCCGGGGAGGCACGTTCATAAGCATCGTGGGGGATCACACCGCTTGCCTGTCTCACTTCCAAGTTTGCAATGGATAGCGAAGGTGATTTTGCTGCAATAGAAACCGATAGATGTATACTAGAATGCACGTTCTTGGAAATGTGCAGATACTGCAATACAGCCCTACAACATGCAACTCCGCGAAGGAGCGGTCTGTACTGGCGAAGCGTTCAGTGCCAATGACAGGAGTCTGGGTATGGCTCGTGTTAGATATTCTTAGCTTTTGCTCATGATAGTAATTGTTTTGAAAATGCGTATCTCTAGGCTCCAGCAACGTCTGTGGTGACTTCGAATTTCTTGTAGTTCTCGGCCGAAATCAAGATGTGAAATCCGACATAGTCTTAGTCCCAGGATTGTCAGAATTGCTCATACTAAGTCTTAGATCTGTTGATTGTTTCTTTGATATCTTCTTGCTTTCTGCTATAACACCTAAATATACGTTACTATACACCATCAACAGTACACCGCCTGGGGAATTGCTTCTTGCCAGTATCATGCACAGATTGACACCTCATGAAACAGCGACGAACGCATTATACATACACTTTTGTGGTACAGATCAGTCATTCGGTAGTTTTGTGGCGTCTCTCAAGTATAGTATGGTACAATCAAGTTGTTGAACGACTTCAGGGATGAGGATGCTCAAGGTGTAGCACTTGGTAATTCACTGCTAACTATAGGATTCCCGAAGTATGCCTGCTATGCGGTTGATATATACTAATAGATCGCGCCCAGTCACAGAAAGAAGGTAGAAGTATCGAAGTACAGATATCTTGCTATGTGCCGTCCCTGAGTCAACCAGCTCAGTTAAATCATTTGGCATGAGGAGAATTTTAATCTACGGCACATCTTCCACGCGACGCTTCTCGGATCAACCCACTCATGATGTACAAAATATAAACTCTTGACCAGGGCCAAGCCCCTCCTTATCAGAGTGTTAAGTGCCGGCTCACAAACCCATCTCTCCCCGAGAGTATGCTAGAAAATCACTGGTTGCACACGGTTCACCACGGCATGGCGAACCGTTAAGAGCCGCATGCGCTAGTCGAGATGCCGTGTGTGCATGCAACCGAATCAAACACAGAATCACTTGCAGAACTGCTACGTTTCGCTATGTCTCAATGGTAGGGACTGATCCCGTTAATCTATGATCGAACCATAGAAGAACTGGGTCGTCATGCACCTATACGCTCTTGCTAGTAAGTGATGCAGTTCATTTATTCCCCCACCTGGGTGCATGCAAACGATGGGCTAGCAATAATAGTATTGCGCGTTTGTGCTACAATCACTTTGCGATGAGCTGCCAGGTCATCAATTCTACAAGGAAGATTGTTGATAATTATAGATGACGTCGATCTGATTAATCGAAGAATTGACAATAAATTCGCTTGTCTCGTTCCTTTCAATATGAGTGCCTCTTTCATGGTGGGAATATCTGGTCATATAGTAATTCAAATTCAATGACACTCAATTGGTTGGTTAGTTCCGCTCATAACGAACGGATATATCTCCTTAATCCACTCGTAGCACCCAAACTTGTCCTCCAAAAAAAGCACCACATCTATTTCGATAAACAAAAACGATGATGAACCGTGTTTCCCATGCACCCAACGCTGCCATGTGCCGAGAGTTCAGATCTTCATGCACAGCATGTCTTAACGTCATGTCGCAAATATGATAGTTTTCCCTCCCGCATCCTCCCGCTCCTCATATGAAGAGAGAACTAAACCCTGTCTCCCGGCACTGCTCCCAATTCAGAGGTGGAATTTTATGAATCTCAGACGATTGATAATATCAACGGGAGCTTGGAGGAAGTCCTCAAATGTCACCTATATTTCTTTTCCATGCGTCCGCTTGCGGCTGTAAAGTTCACAAGATGTAGATCTTCGTCTTCGGGTATGTGCAATCATGTAGTGAACCGATATGCATCTGAATTTTTAAGAGGATCTCAATTCACCATACACAGTTTCACAAATTATGACTAGATCCCTGCGTGAATCTTGAACGAGAGAGCTACAAATTCACTTCCTTATAGTATTGTGTCTTGGATGATATATCTGACATATGGGACTGAGGCTCACTGTGTGAAGCTCTAAATTTTACAGTCTGTGGTCTTGGTTAAAGTTATACTTTCCAACAGCATAGATATCGACCGAATATCGCTTCATATTTTCGAGATTGTCGTCAGAGGTAAGGGTTCAGGTTGCACCCAGTGAACAGGATATGACCAACTCATCATTCCCCATCACTTGGAATTACAACCCGACAAAACTGCCAAAATTATACAATATTAGAGGTTTGTTGACGGCCACCTGTCCAACTATTCATCTACAGGTCCGAGCAGATCCTTTAACAGAGGCATCTGAATATTGCTCTCGGATTAGTGGCTCAGCATCGTTCCCATAACAATATCGAAACCCTCAAGATTTTGATGCTTACTTAATGCCACGCGAGAGCCTTCAACATTGTGATGAGTTGCATTACTGCAATTCTCTGTTGACATTAAATCGCAATATACAAAGACGGTAACATTACAATAGGACTATGGCAGGGTATAGAACTGTTAAGTATGACGAGTGAATAAGGCGAATAAGATTGACTTAGATTATAAATCTACAATCTTCATATAAATAAGATCAAGATTTTGCTATTCTTATACGCAGGGGCTGATGCATAGTGACAGAGAGGAGAATACTACACAACTCGGAGGTTGATGTTAGATAATTTATTCTACTTGATCTCTACTTGGGAAATCTTCGGAGCTAGCTCAGTGCCTTGCCATACCGGCCTCCTTACTGTGTATTCTTACTCAGACTCGGGTATATTGTGGGGGGAAGGCTAAGCTACAAGAGCGGTGGGCTCACAGAAGCTTATACTTGCCCAGAAGAGCCATCGAGCAGGCCTTCGGTTGTGGCTGAGAAATGCGGGGACTTCTGTTCCTCGACTATTTCCACATATAAACTAACATCGTGTGTAGTGAAACAAGAATTTACGTACATGACATGCATACCTATGTATTATTTAGGCATCAGCTAGAGGGGAAAATCTTTTTTCAAGCTCCTTACTATTAAGGGATTGAAAGCATTTTCATGTGTATTTTTGTTGTTTCGTGCAATGAATTCATTTCAACGCAATTGAGCACATTAATTTACTTCGGGCTGTATAACTCAGTAAAATGGAGCGGAAATGTGCTTATGATCCCAGTGCGTTAGTGTCTCTTAAGAATCACGTTTCCTGTTTTTATGCTTAGCATGAGCATGGTTGGGGGAGCATGGTTGAACAGGAGTGATGAGAGCCCCAGAATACTATGTAAGACCTCTCCCCTACGTAGGTGGATTTTACGCCCCACCTTGAGTTGTCTGCACAGCTGTCAATATCGTCAATGTATGTCAATATGAAAGTTGGCATAACCCCTTCATCTGCAGGAAGTAGTTCAGCCACTTTCCCTGTCATTCTATTGCACAACGGTTGTACATTTCTATGTCATTACGTGAGGTTAATGATGCCCCACAATGTGATTTTAAGTGTGACCGGTGGCGAAGAAATGGGAGCCAACAACATCTCTTAAGAGTCATCATATACATATGAATTCTAAAACAATATACAATGATTAAGTTATAACATTCCTAGCTTTGATCTTTCAATGCTACTTCTAGAGTTTTGTGAGTTCTTGTCATTGAAATAATGATCAAATCTTTTTAGTGAGGCAAACATTTCAACTTGCGCCCGCCGTCGATCTGTGCTCAGAACAAGCATCAATGGAGACCCACTCCAAACACAAGATTTACATAAGCTACAGATTGGCGCCAGTAGTATAATTACTGCCAAAGGAACAGTACTGACAGGAAATCCTTCAAGCTCAGCCTTTGTCCGCCCCCAATTCATGTTCTTCCAAACAAGCCTCCTATGATACCAAAATCTGCCTTACAGGATAGACGTTAATCTGACAGACCGAATATAATCCTAGAATGAAACAATGATGATCATAGTAAAGGGGCAGTAACAATGAGTAGAGTATGAGAATGAATCAACGTCATTATGAATGCCTAGCTACATTGAAGAGACTTTGTTTTCTATAAGTATCATGGCTTGTTCTCGTTGATTCTTCTTTTTCATCAACAAGACACTCAGCATCCTTTAAAGCAACTCTACCATCTTCTACCTACATTCACATCTACAAGACACTCATCTTCTACCTACGTTTACATCTTAAAATGCGTTTCCTCTCCTACGTACCAGCCATTGCAGTCTTTGCAGCTACAGCAATTGCTGAAGACTATGATCCCTCTTATACGGGCTCTTGGTGTTATGGCCACCCATATCAGGTCAGCGGCGTGGATCTTACATGCCCACCTGCAGCCTTCTCATGGGAGGTATATCTCCCTGGTTGGGGAGGACCAAGCAGTGCAAAGGACCCTCAGACATGTGGTGAGGGATTCCTCGACAACCTTCGTGGCCGCTGTGGTGTGATCTCTGCTTGGGGATGTGCTCCAAAGAACAATGACCAAGACACATACTACACCTTCAATACCGACATTGAGTAAGTGGTTTAGATTTTAAATAGAGAAACTATTACTAACTGATCTCAAGGTGTCAATACTGGGACGTTCAAGATGCCTTCCAGGCTGCGAATGGTGGTGATGGAGGGTTGTGGTGCATTCGTGATGCATGCGAAAGTTCGAATCCGCTAGAGGGCGGCAGTGAGGGCGCCCTTGAGGGCCTTGAAGGCATTATCGAGGGCTTTGGTGCGGCGATTGAGTAATTTTCTGGGTTGTGGAATTATGTGCATATCGGTCAGGTAGTAGTCATATCATTGCGGCTCTCACACTTGAATGTGAGCAGTTCCTAATTGGGAAGCGCACTCCACATTCGCACATCATGTAGTATGGATTTGGAGTAACACCAAAGAGCTTCTCTCTGTTAATCAATCATGTACGAGTCGAATAAAAATTCTAATTTATGCACTCCCAAATCCCGTTGTGAAATATGATGGTATGGAAATCTTATTGGTAGCATATCCCAGAGAGCTACTTTCTCTAAGTTTAATCAACCTACGAGTAGTATTTACGTTCCGCCAAAGGAGAATCTCCGGATATCTTTTTGGTGAAACCAAGTTATTGAGACTAGGTTGAGCCGGCATTCAAGATTTTGTTCAAAAGCAGTTAGAGAGAATATGATCCCACTCACGGCACGACCAAACATACTCGGATCAGGAAGCTTATATAATATGTTTATGCTGTTTATTTCTTTCTTTGTATGATACCCTATATAAATTTTGAGTACCCGAATATAATCCAATTTCCCATGACCTGGTCACAGCACTTGCTCCCAGGTCTTTTTTTATCCAATGCATACCCAAATTTCAAACTCCGGGACCTCTGTAGTACATGTACTATTCAGCAAGTCTGCACCTCAGCAACTCTTCCCTTCCACCCCTCCCCAACCATCAAAAAGCACCACTCGCCTCTAGTGACCGGCGTTATATCCTCGAAGCCATTTGGCGTTCTCTTGCCTCGTCTATGCGGTCCACGATCCAACTTCTCAGTGGGCGCGAATGTGGTCTTTAATGGTGGTGGGCTAGCCCTACTCTCGACCTCCATAACGATCCCCACAGCTCTCTTCTCACCTCCATATGCCGTACGATAGAAATCATTGACATCCATCAATGCACTAAGAGAAACAGGAATATTTTCATAAACACGCACAAGATATCCCTTAGAAACACTGCGCCCCGACTGCGCAAGTACGAGTCGTCGCAGTTCATCTACCGCTTCCTGGAGCTTCTTGGGGTTTCGCACATCCGCGCTGTAGCGTAATAGTGAAGTCTTGAAACTGTAAACGTGGTCGACGCTCAATAGCGTCATACCAGCACCGGCAAAAACAACTTCATTTTGTGCCAAGGAGCGGCGGACGAGGTCATTGGTGAAGGGGCTGACGATGCTGTTCAGAGGCTGAGATGTCAACCAACCGCCACCGATGTTGAACTTTGCGCTTGCTTTGGAGATAGCGCGGCGAAGATGAGACTCAGCACGGGAGTTGAGATTGGTAGAGTGGATGAGAGTGAGGTTGTAGGGGTTTGGTGCGAGATTGAGGGAGGAGGGCATGTTTGTTGGGGTTGATGGTGGGGAAGGGCGAGGAGTGGGTGCGTTGGCGATGTCGCGTGGAGAAGAAGGGAGCGTTGGCCAGTGAGTTCGGGAAAGGGAAGCTGTGGATGTTTGAGATGTGGTAGAAGTGTGTTTATAGCGGTTTGGGCTGTTGAGAGGAGAGCCAAAAAGGGATGTTGTTGGTGAGGATAGAGGGTTTGATGTAGTGAGTGGTATATCATGTCGGACGACGATGAGTGTGAGGTGAAGGTGTTTGCGGGTTAGACGGTCTGAAACGTAGTCCAGCGCTGCGGTGACTTGTGGAGGAATGTTCTGTGCAAGCAGAAGAGAGGATCCTGCTTCAAGAGGAGAGGAGATGCGATCTTTGGAAATACCCATGATGACTAATGAGATAGATAGATTGAGTATATTCGTACTGAGGTTGATTCTACACTCTAAGAAACAATGATGACTTGAGAGGAAACATCGTGCAAACATATACAAAATCTGCCCACTATGTGTTCAAGGGTAGTCAGTGAAATGCACGGTAAGCGCTGAATGAACCAACTCCTCTGTGATAAACTTAGCTCTACAGCATCCACGACATGCAGCTTCCTCATGTATTTCACCTGGCAGATATACTTCTAAAAGGCGGGGAAGATTTAAGAATAGGTACTTGCGTGTCTCGTAAGCGCTGGATGTGCAGGACCTGCATAAATGGACAAGGGCCAAAGAGAGTCATTCTCATGATGATTGGAAGATGGGTGGAACGAAGTGTCAGAAATAGATGGCTGGACAACCACTTTGTCAAGGATTCTGCCTCTTATCTCAGATCTCCCGCTCTATCAATTAAGCGACAATGATTTCCTGCAGATATGGTGTGAGAGATTGATTCTGGTCTTGATGAAGTTGAAAAGTATGGCAACTGTTGGCGCTTCTGATATTGCTTCATCACACAACCGCTGAGATCAAGCTTGGGACTTGCTTGAATAATTGATTTTGATGCACAACAGATAAATTTGGGGACACAGAAGAATATTCATATGCTTTCTTTCACTTCTCGCCTCAATGCCCTAGTCTGGCAGGTGGGAACTCAATGCGATGCGCCCAAAGAATCTTGTGACGCTGAAGATCAAATATGTAGTGACTGGTACAGCTATTATTATTTGAGATCTGAAAGTACCAGATCTAAGAGTATCAACCGTCTATCCTAACCATGCAATCCCACCGGGTATAAGTTTTTGTACGTTAAATGAGCTCTACACGACCAACTCGTCCCAACCTTTTGGTACATTACCGCCTGCCTCGCTAACTCTCCTCCATGAGCACAGCCTAAGCTGCCGATATCTCCTCAAGGCCACCCGTGGCATTCTGGTGCTGAGGTAGGTTACCAAGTTGCTGCTGCTGAAGCGCCATCACCTGCTTCTGCAACTCCAATTGGCCTTTTCTCAGCTCCTCATTCTCGCGTGCCATCTCTGCCACTGAAGAGATTGAAACTGGAGGAGCACTTCCAGGCTTGTTGTGGCCGCCACCAGCTCGGTGACGGGCGATGAAGACTGAGACAACGATAAGGGAGACAGCAGAGAGAACCCTATGACGAATTAGTCTGGATGTATGAAAGAAAATCAACTATCAAAGGAGAGAGCAGAGCTAACATACATTTCAGCAGCAGAAAACGCAGCAGCAGCGATAGCTGCATTTTGGAGCGTACGGTATCTCGAAGGATTTGATCCGCAGTTGTATGAATAACCACTGGTTGAATCATATGTGTAGTAACAGCCGACTAAATAGTAATCATCGAAGGAGCTGGACAAGAGCCAGATGAAGCCGTCGATCCACAGGCCTAAGCTGAAAATTTCGAATGCAAGAACAGCCCAATAGTTGTAAAGAGATGGTACCCAGTAGGTCAACATGATCCATCCGTAGATGACGGTTCCGACGACAGCGGTGATCATACCAACGAACGATTCAGTGCTGCCACCATTTGCGAAATCAAAAGCTGAGAGTCCCAGGATGATTATCGTAAACAGCAGTTGCATAATTCGTACTATGATGAATCCCTTTGGGAGCGCTGTGACGTGCGATCGTTTGTCCTGGTTCTTCTCCATAGCGACTTCGGGGTCTTGAATGTAGTGAATTACTGGAGTCTCCATTGTAGGATTATTCTGTGATCGAGAAATCTTATATCGTATAAGAGGATGCTGCCTGAACTCAAAATAAGTGGCCTTTTGGAAATAGACTGATGGTTTTCTGAGACGTTCAACGGAAACGACAGAGACTGATAATATGGTAAAATCAGAAACGGCGTGAAGAGAAAACAATAAAATTATATAGAAAAGTGAATGAAGACATCACAAAACAGTCTCTACTTAGTCTTTGTATCCGCAAGGGAAATCCTCCTACCGTCTTTACGTATATTTCAATCAGTTAGCTTGTCGTGAAATTGCGCCAGGGACTTTAGGACCCGGCTGTGTAGGGAATTCTAGTGGTTGTTCAGTGCCATGACAGGGATAGGATTTACGCTTAGTGCACAGAAAATGGTTAATTTAAGCATAAGGGGTCTATAGCGCAGTGCAGCCTAGCTGCTGGCGAACTTAACTCAGCCAAGGTTGACACCAGATCAATTTCCATGAGCCACAACGCTCATCCTTCGATTGCTCCCACAAGAATCTCGCCTGGTGTTTGTTCTTTTTCGAAGGATTTGTGTTCAAGACTTTCGATCTACTCGGAACAGGCTCGCGCTAACAACATAGTTTCGGAAAAATGAGACTACGTGTTTTTCTGGCTGTTTTCTAGGTTGATTCACCCTATGGGTGGGACTTTAGAGGATGTGCTGTACCCATTTGCCGGCACGAGCCTTACGAGGAGATACCGGAAATGGTCGATGAAACGTCATGATCTACCTGTCACGAGTCCAACTCACGAGTCACATCTATACTCAAGCTCAAAACTACCTCTGTACTCTGCTAAGAAAGACCGCTAGATTTCCACGGCGTATATATGGAAAAGTTTTTCTTCAAAGTTCAGCGCACAGGCACGTGAACGTGTATCACTACTTCATTCAGATCAAAGAGGAATATCCATCAATGTCAACAGTCGCTGTCTGAAATGTTTCTAACTTTTCTATCTTTATGTTTTTACAAGTTGGTAAACCCCAAAATCACATATCAGTCTTTCTTTGTCATTCCCTTCCACTTCCTTGCGGCCCATATCTTGATTCCCGGCCACGCCCAGCCTAGCCACAAGAAAATCCATGGCAGTAGATTCATAGTATCCACCGAAATAAGTGGCCCTTTATTTCCATTTATGTTGTAATAGAAATCTTTTGCGGTGTTGTTGGCTTCAAAAGCTGCTTCCTCAGGCGTTTCTCCTTGTTCGAGCCAATATTCGATTGTTGTTTGATTTTGATGCGAGGCATCATACAAAGAAACTCTTGTTGGCCCATGATAAGAACCAATCTTTATGTTGAAGAAATCTCCCAACATTATGCGAAAAAACATAATGCACCCTATGATAAGCATAAAGAGGATCCGGAGAATCCTTTGTTTCTTGTGCTTAAAGGCTCGAAAGAGCTGGCAAAGGGCCACGAAACAGTAAACTCCTGCTGTAACAACAAAATAAACAAAGTTGTACAATGTAAAGTAGGAGGTACCGTGGATATATACGTTCTCGTCGTAGCTAGGGTAAAATCCGTTTACACGGCCCCAAGAATCTCCCAAAATGGCGTTATAAAACAACCCATAGATTCCAATGACGTAAAATAGGCACAGAACGACGCCTCCAATACGCCAGTATATTCGATATCTGGCTATATTCTGGAAGATGTACCGAATTATGGGACCTGCTAAAATTGGCAGAACAATTGATCCAAAAAGGAGAGGAACTAGAGTGATCCAGTACCATTTGAAGTCCCAGGCATGCCCACCGGAGTTTCCGACTACTGTGAGTATATCATCCACTTGAGAAGGACTCAATTTTGTGAAATCCAAGGTAGCATTGTTAGTTAGGTTGGTGATGTTGGTGTATCTGCTGTCGAGACCTAAGCTGGTATTTGTAATGTTCATGCCAAACAGTCCCTGGCCCGTAGCATTAGAACCAGTTGCTCCTACTTAAAGACGTGAAAGCTTACCGAAACATATGCCAAGGGCAAATAGAGAGCAGCTAAAACAGCCAACACTGATTGGCGTCGAATTTGTGCTAAGTTGAGTTGCTGACCAATCTTGAAACAAAAAGTCAGCTGAAAAGTCTCTCAAAAGTTTCCTAGACCGTACCATTATGCGAATTTTTTCTATACGAGAATCGGCACCTTCAAGGGCTGTGATCAATGCCGCGAAGTCTCTTCCGCAAACTTCCAATTCTTCGTGAATTCTTGATTTCAGGCCATCTTCAAGTGCAGTATATGTAGTAAGAGATTTACTAGTGTCGCTAAGAAGGATCAAACACTCTTTAAGGCAGCGTAGAGCATCAATTCGACAATCATTCAGGTGGAGTAAAAACTGGACCTTGCTCCCACTTGGACTCTTGCGCCCCTCGTATTTCTGCAACAGATGTTAACAAAATTTTGTGCATATTAAGCAGCTCTATTTACTTACCAGCTCTTCAAGTTGATCTCTTAAACCATTGATGTAATTTTCACTTCCATTAGTGATGAGCCTGAATAGAGATATAACAGTATCGACCAACTCCAACGCAGGTTCCCGACCCTTCATCATCGTTAGATACGATTTGTCCTTGGCAGAAGACGACAAGAGCCTCGAAAAATCATCCGATAGCTGTTTAGTCTTAAAAATGACGATAGCACGATAAACATTACTATCTTCACCATTTGCCAAGAAGAGCCTAAGATAATCGGGTTTTGGAGGTCGACCATAAGTTTGCCATACATATGTGTCCAGATCTCCTATATATTTTTCACACTTCGAGTACCATTGCAAAGCCATGCAGTGTACTAGAGAGTTATTTCTTTGGAAGACATCTACCGAAGTTCGAGGACGAACTACAAAATCGGTTAAATCAGGAGCATTTATATTAGAATGGTACTTTACTTTTTGACGGAAGTATAGTTTGTTTACTAATCGGCTGCCGGAGGGGCTCTGGTTTTAACATACTATGCAGTACATTATAATCAAATTGCCAATGCATCCTTAGGACACATAATACAGCTAATGTTGGAATCTCATACAATTCAGTCAAGTTATCCGAAACAGATGCCCTTAATTTCTGAGAAAAACCGAATGCTTGCTGAGATAGTGGGACATCAGCGGTAATAGCACTACATATTTATTAAACAAATTTTTAGAAAGTTTGTGGAATACTAACCATAGTTCAAAGCAGTCTCTCTGAGCAGAACATATCTTAGTCGAAAGTTCTTCTAGGAGGGAACCAAAGGTTGATTTCTTGACCCCCTTTTCGCTTTTCTTGTCCTTGCAACCTAGCTGGAGTCGTGTAAACAATCCACTTGCAATTCTATCGTCTTCGTGCCGTAATAAATTCTCAGGAAAACTTTCTGCTTGTTGCCCACGTTCTGGCGACGAAAACCTGTGATACCATATTATGCTTTCTAGGAGTTCGCTTATGGGCTTGCTTGCAAAGTCGCGGTAAGCTCGCTGAAACAATTCCCTCTTTTTCGCATTCTCGGCTTTGCTTTTTTCTGAGTTCTCAAGTTGATCTCTGAGGTGCTGTTCAAATTCGGGAAGTTTAGTCTTAAACAAACGGGTAAATATCTGACTATCATTCTTAAATGTCGATGTGTTGCTTTGTGCTTCCGAATCTGCCGCGTCCACAGAGAAGGTCCTAACAGAATACGGACGCAAAAGAATCGATTCTGAGTCCGCCATTGTTTCGAGATGATGGTTTAGAACAAAGAATTAGCTTACCTATCTCAAAGGAAATTGGTAATTGGACCTCCCCTTTCAGTCTAACCATAAGGAACTTTTTGACATAAATTAACGAACGGGTGGATGCTTAGCGTAGGGCGGTAACATACGGCAGAATGTGGATATCTGTACTGGTGCGGGCAGTCGTCAATTGTTTTAGTTCATCTAGAATTACAAGGCTTTCCCAACTTGATAATTATACTATTCAAACTATAATGTATAACTATATATCATATTTAGATTTTTTGTTCATTATTTAAGGTAAAGGCTAAGAGATAGCTACAATACTTTATAAGTAATAAGAATCTATCTTAAGACGCTATTTTCACCGAAGTTGTCAATATCTTAAGTGGTTTTCGACTTTCACTACATCATCTACTTCTAGTTAATAGAAAATGCTTTAAATTATATGTTTTCAAGATAGACGATCAATTACTGTGTTCATACTACATATAATAGACCGTCACGTGAGGCCCATATATATGTCTTACGACGCTCCCACTTATGACCACATGTATATACTGTTTCAACAGAGTAGTTCCTATTCTTTACGTTCAATAAAGTCGATATCTGTGTGCATTTGCTACATCTGGTGTGAGAATTCTAAGTACTGTGACATATAAACATAGATTTATTAAACTTTTTTTTTTGTAGCTTGAGCTATCGATAAATGTTGTGAGTTGACGAATAGCCTAGAACATATTAGCCCTAAGAGCCTCAGATCCTCCACATCTCGTACCGTGTAGATACAATACCCTACGTTATTTTCTTCGGTGATTTGGATCGTTCGGTGATCCTTATTTTCAAGCGGCTTGTTATTTTCTACTCAGGTCCATGCAAATTCATGAGACGCCCATCTAATTAAAGGTTCAATTTACGCAATTTATGTATGCAATGGTCACGTAAGATATTAATATACTAAGATAGATAGTATTTAGAATGTTATAGTGCGAAATACAAGGTGTAGATACGTCGTATGGCGTAAGTGGGAAAGCGTGGTCACCAATTGTATAAGCGATTGTGTAGAATAATAAAGGCAGTCAGTATTTTAGGCTGACAATCGTTGCACTACCCATTATAATTCAGATAGGTCTTAACTTAAATGACAGTTACATTCCGCAGGGGTGTTTCATACATAGTAGCTTGCGTTCTTAGTCGTCAAATATCTTTGAAATGAATATGAAATATTGAAGTAATCATTATAAAGAGCGAACATCAGTTCATTTGGAGGCCTCAAGGGAAATAGCCATGAGTTCGAGTAGGTGTAGAATTTCAGTTGCGTAGCAATTTTATGTTGGAAACATTAGATAGCTAATTATTATTAAAAAACAATCGGAGCATCTTGATCATTAACCAGTTTCGCAGTTCAAGTGGCTTGTGGGAATGACCTCAAGCAACCCTAATGACCGATAATCTTACTATATATTATCAGATTTCTTTCGATACAACAGACTAATTGACTAGAGGATCTCATAATGATATCTTCATTTTCAATTTATTCGTACAGTGTGCGAATGAATGGCTCTAGTAAGGAAAGTGCAATGTTGTGCTTCCTTTTTGTAACATACAAATAAGCAGTGTCATTGAATCTATGATGAGTTTTCAAAGGCTGCCAATTTTTCTGTAAGAAAATACCTGTTAGTTACAAAATTTTCACGGACAACAATAAGAATATCATGAGAAAGGAAACCTTTTATGATGATTGAATGTGATGAAGTCTTTCTATCAACATAACATCGCACGACGCTTCAACTATCATATAACCATGTACTAAGATCAGATTTTCGGGCTTGATTTATGCATTACTAACAGTATCACAAAAATTGGGAAAGATATTCATAACGTGAAAACAGACAATCGATCAGTAAAGACAGTATAATACATGTAGTACCTTTAGAGGCACCAACTTCCAAATATCAAAAGCACCAAATCAAAAGCAATATACGATCTTGCAGATCTCTAAGAATCTGGCAAAATTCAACCAAAACATAACCAATCACTCGCGTTCATCGCCCATACTCATAGTCCCCGTACCATCAGCATAAATGTGATGCGTCTTAGGGTTTCCATTCTTTGGCTTGATTCTCACACTGAGGATGTCATTCTTATCTTTCTTATTGTAAGAAGATTGATGAACAGGATTTTTGCCGTGACGCTCACTACATTACCACATATGTTAGAAAATTCATAAAAAGGATTGTGGGTTTCAAACAGAATTTCAGCACTCTCGATTTCTCCAACTTTCTAATCAACCAAACAAAAAATATTAGTGTTGTTCACAAAGCATAGTATAGCAAAAAGAGGGAAACATACCTTAACTGCTCCATTTGCCAAGTATTTTTCTGAAGCAGCTGACCAATTTTTGTTGAGTTTAGACTTATCATAGCCTAGCCATCGAAGAAGGGTTCTAGCAGATGAAGAAAAGGCGCGAGACATGATGTTCTAATCTAACAAAATATGTATAATGTAATCTTTGGTAGGTAGGATGCTGTGTGATAAATTATTTGTTTGAAAAGGAGAATAAGTCTCTGAATTTATAACCAAAAGTCATCAGAAAGATCTGTATTCATTCTTTTGTTACACCGAAGGCTTCGATACAGGATGTTCATCGCTGCAAAAAATATCATGAGCGTACTATATTTATTAGAATTCTCAATCCTGTATATCGTTGCTTACATCCATCTTGGAATATATATTCCTAAAGGCATATAGAGGATCTGTACTCATCCTCTACCCATCCTGAAGCCCCCTCCGATATAGGCAATTCATCTCTATTAAAATCCCAAATTCATAAGTGAGCTGTTTATTGCCCCCCTCAATCCTTTATACCGTCGCTTACATAAGTCCTGGGGTAACACCCGTTTAATCCATGCAATAGTACAAGAATACCTCAAATTTATACAAATATGTACGAGGTGACAGGGACTCTTGATCCTATATATTTAAATAAGTTTTGTGACGTAGATAGTGTTGTGGATCTATTAACACATACTCTACAAATGTATAGTTGAGTAAAAAAATTGGCTACTTTTATAGAGTCGCCGCTCCCCCAGATTTCATTCACTTAATGATCGCGATCCGCTTCCGCGTATTTAGCGGCCCGGATAATCCCAATTTCAGCTTGTTTACTCATTATCTTATCTCGTGTCGTGTCGTAGAGGCATCGCTTCTGCCTTTAACACTACGATCCGATTTCACCAACCCTGATACAAACAATGTCTTCCATCTTGAGATGGGCTTCCAGGCTAGGGTCCAAGGCCCCGTTGTCGCCTCGAAAATTTACAAACACAAATTTCGTGACCATTGGCGCAACAGAGGCTATTGAAGAGGAGACTATTCCTGGCTACGTTGCCGCCCGATATTACCCTGTTCATATTGGAGAAATATTTCAACGTCGCTATCAAATTGTAGGAAAACTTGGCTTTGGATCGTTCTCTACTGTGTGGCTAGCCAGAGATCTGAAGTATATCTAGCAATAACACATCAATGAGTCCGGTATAACTAATCGTGGCATACAGTCTACATAGCCATGTGACTCTAAAGGTTTTCATCCGATCAGAGGCAATTGGCCCTAATGTCGACAATGAGATCAAGATGTACGAGAAACTCAACCAGGGCAGCAAATCCCACCCAGGTCGAGAGTCTGTACGGACAGCTCTAGACAATTTTAAGATCTCTGGTCCTGATGGAGAGCATCAGTGTCTGGTTCATACGCCACTGTGGGATAGTTTGCGCACATTCCTGGCACGCAACCCCACAAATAGACTACCTGTGGAGATGTTGCGTGGTGTCATGATTCACCTTTTCCAAGCTCTTGACTATATTCACACTGAGTGTCACATTGTCCACACAGGTAAGAACTGTGATTGACCAACCGCTTTAAGGTTTTACTGTCGCTGACAACTCAATAGATATAAAGGCGGACAATATATTGTTGGGGATTGACGATGACTCTATATTCGAGGCTTTTGAAGCCGACGAATTGGAAAATCCTAGTCCGCGCAAGATTGAAAAGGAAAGGACAATTTACACTTCTCGCGATTTAGGAAAACCCGCTCAAATTGGCTATCCAGTTTTGTGCGATTTTGGAGTCGCAGTATCTGGAGAGGTGCCACATATCGAAGATGTGCAGCCGGACATCTACAGATCACCTGAAGTGATCTTGAAGGTTCCATGGAGTTATGGAATTGATGTTTGGAATGTTGGAGTAATGGTCAGTGCATTATTTTGGATTCTAGAAACATGATGGCCTTTACTAATTATCAGTCAGTAGATATGGGACATATTTGAGGATAAACATATGTTCAACACTATCGACCCTGAACATCACACTTACCGGAGCCGTGCTCACCTCGCTGATATAATCTCTCTTCTGGGACCCCCTCCGATGGAGCTGATAAAGCGTGGGAAACTGGGTCCTAAGTTCTTTGATTCAGATGGTGAGTGTAGATTGCTTTTTTCATAGTTTATTACTGCTAATATTACATTTCAGGAAATTTCATAGGTGGGATAGAATTGCCACCAGCATCTTCACTGGAGGAGTCTGAAGAAAACCTGGAAGGAGAAGACAAGAGGCTTTTCATCGAATTTATGAAGTCTATGCTACAGTGGCTGCCAGAGGCACGGAAGTCTCCGAAGGAGCTTCTTAGAGATCCTTGGCTCACAAATTTTTGAAGATTTCCCTCTAGTGATAGTTATCAGGGCAAGCTCTACCATTATATGGATTTGAGTTGAATCTCGCGAGTGGGCATATTTTGCATGATACGAATCACCTCTAAATTCAATTTCTTAAGGCATTTTGAATTAGAAAGGCCTGGGGGGGGGGGGGGTTCTTTGAATATCATCCCTTAATGGCCATTTGTGGGTACTAGACTCCATATAAAGATTATAAATCATCTCTATATGCAAATGGCAAGGTATATTTAGAATTTTACTTACACGAACTCCCATATTTACCAAAATACCATCTATTGGCCTTCCACGACGCTTTTAATATCAGGAGTTCTCAATCATCAATGTCGTAGATCTACTACAAAATAGAGTACTGATTATCAAATGACCGCCTTTAATTGTAATTTCATAGACATTCTGTAGGTAGTGTCTACAGAGCACTAAAGTGTCTTGGATGATCCAGCTGAATTGGTATTAGACGTGGCAGAGGCGATGCTAGCGGTGGTTGATTAAGTACATAATATTAAAGATACAAGCATGACAAGGCAGAATATCTCAGCCTTTACGTTCGTATTTGTTTTTTACTAAGGTAGATTGTGTGTGGTATATCACCATATGTTGTGAGTTGATGACATCAGCGACATGGATTATCCATGCTTTGATAGACGCCTTTTGTACGTGAAGTACGAGAGGAGTATGAGAGAGGCTACATTCCTTCTACTCTAGTGCATTTTTAAGGATATAAAACCAGTCGTTGACGTAGTATTTGCGAAGATCATTGGAAATATTGAGATATTAAGGGTCTATCTCCTGGATCCTGCAAAAAACGGTCGACCTTGGCCCCAAGGCTAGGGTGCTTATTTTCCAGGATTGTAAAGGTCCTCTCTACTGTACTATGCAGGATTTCCCAGGTTACCATGACGATGCTTTTGCGCAAGCGATACTCTGTATGCTGAAGGATCGCGACGAGCAAAGTTATTCGTGTCGATAAATAACCTTGATCTCAGCAGTACAAATATTCCGTCCATAATATATATTATTTTATGTTTATTTATGTTCATGAATTCTGTCTGATCATACAGAATACAATTGGTTCATTATTTTACTCGTCGTGATATTTTGCAATGCCAGGGTCTGGCGAGACAAGGTGATTGGGTTCCTAAATGGTGCTAGACTTATTCAAAACCACCAGCACTCTTCAAAGACGACAACTAACAACCGCAGCCCTCGACACATTCGACCTCTCAAAAATACTGAAATATGAAGAATTGTTACAGGTTATGCAGTCCCACCGCAAACTCTTTGCCATGGCTTGATAACAACGGTAATGGATACATCATTGTACGCGTAGGAAGTTCCATTTGAGATGAGAATGAGTGAGCACAGTCTCCCTCCAATAGTAATGAATTTTTATATACAGAGAAAATCGGAGCAAATAAGTACATTTGTATATCTCCCGTGCCTTAATAACTCTACGGTTTCGTTCCACTTTCATTATTGTGACCTCAAAGTCCGGAAGAAAGAAGAAATAATCAATAATTCCTGTGTTCTATCCCATTCGTAATATCTGACGATGTCTCGGCATCACCTAAATATCCATCATTCACGAAGACTTGGCATAACAACATACCCCGCAATCAACCCTACGAGATCGGAGCTCTCAATAGCGGGGAAGAACGTTGCAATAACCGGAGGAGTAGCAGAGATCTCTATTTCTTTCGGGAAAGCCGGAGTTCTAACCATGACCTCCATTCTTGGCCGTCGAGAAGAAGTCCTGGTGGAAAACTGAAAGGCAAGATTCAATGTCTTTCCCCCGGAGTTGACGTCCATGTCTATGTCTATGTCATGGACGTCATAGTTGAGTATAGTGTCCAAACGGCATTTACAGACATCCAAACCCAGGTAGGGAATATCGATATATATTTTGACGGTACCAGTTACAAATAAGAGCTAAGGCTTCAGATTAAATCGCATTCATTCGATGAGTGGTGGCGCGGGTTCGAGGTCAATATCAAAGGGGGTTTTATCACTACACACGCTTTTCTTCAACACCCAGCCTCAAATGCGAGCTTTATCAGCGTCTCAACTGCCGTGATTCATTTATCCCTCTTTTGTACCCATATCCTCCGCATACGGTACATCCAAGCTCGCAGCGGCGAACTTCTTTGTCTCAGTCTAGCGGTCTGAAAGTTGTCAGTCTCCAATCAGGGCGCAAAACACAGATATGTGTCGAAATTCAGGTAGTCCTCTAATTGATGATAATATGTTTTTATCCAAGAAAAGGAAGGGATTGCTTTGGAAAGGTCTTTAAGTACTAATAATTTACGGTTTCTCTGCCAGCTTTTGTTATGGTCTTCTCGTAAGTCCGGAAGCTGAACTCCTGGAGGGATATTTTATCTAGTGCTAATGGGATATTGCGGAGGTTAAGAGCAGAACAAATGAGCTCAAGGCTAGAAATTCGCCGACTATCTACTACGTATGGGTCTCGCGGGATGGCCCTTTGTGGCTATTCCGCAAGGTGCAGGCATTAGAATAGGTGCACCACCATACCAGTGTGAATTCAATCCGCCCACCAATCCGAACGAAGGGATCACTCCTGAACTCTTGGCTTCTCGGTTTAATATTATCTGCAACTGCGAGACAGGTCCGAGTACCGGGCAATTGCCGGTATATGAAAGATTGTTGCTTGATAGAGTTGTTTTTAAGAATTCTACGCAGATAACGAGTGCATGAAATGATTTCCACGTCAGTGGCACCTGGAATGTGTGCCCCACAATATTCACACCCCGCAATCATACCTCCGCAATTCCAATGCAAACGTCAATTCGTCATTGCGTGCTCTAATGTGTTGACAACACTCGATATAATCATCACCGAATACTCATAATATACTGTCATTGGAACCCCACAATTTACGCACCCCGCAATGTTTCTTCAAGGCTATTGGGATTTAGCATGTATATGTGCTGCATATCTAGCTAACATCGGCAAATATCCAATTCCACGATATGAAGAGCTCATGAATCATGCTCAGCACTGTATAAACTATGGTGAACAGGCATATGATCTCATGGATTATACTCAGAATTGTATAAATGATGGTGGACAAGGGTATAAATTCATCTTCTCCGGAAGGACACATTAAGACTTTTGGTTTAGTGGCCCTATTCATCTGGTATAAATACTTACGATAAACTGCTGTTTTGTGTTAGATGCTCGTATTGGTTCAATCTGTTTCGACTTCATACCTTTCAGCCAGCATTCATCATGAAGTCTCAATATTTGAGTACAGCACTCTCATTCGCATCTCTGGCCGTCTCTTCGCCCACCATCTCGGCGTCCTCGCTATCAAGCAAAGATCCCACTCTTGAAGCCAAACCACGTATCTTCATCTTATCCGACATCAGCAACGAGCCCGACGACACCGAATCCTTGGTACGCCTTCTATTACATAGCGATATTGTTGATATAAAGGGCTTTGCGGCTGTTACCTCAGTGTGGCTCAATAACAATACACGCGCCGACGAAGTTCATAAAGCCATAGACGCCTACTCCGAAGTATATGACAATCTTCAAGCACATAGTACTAGCGAATATCCTACAGTAGACTATCTCCACTCTATTGTCCATAGTGGTCCGTCAGTATATGGAACTGCGGCTCTGTCCAGCAATAATTCCTTCGCTGCCGCCCAAGCTGTCCTTGACGCTGCTTTCTCTTCTACTGAACCCTTATATCTTCAAGCATGGGGAGGTACCAACGTCTTAGCGCAAGCTCTTTTGCTTGCTCAAAACACAAACGAAACTTATCTCTCCACATTCGTGTCCAGAATACGCATGTACGCAATTTCAGATCAAGATGATACTGGAGTCTGGATACGAACGAACTTTCCAGAAGTTAGATATGTCAATTCCATTCATGGTTGGAACAATTATGGCCTCTCTGCTTGGTGCGGTATTTCTGGCGAGTCATATTATTTCTTTGACCATGGCGGCCCGGATAGCTCTCTTGTGAATGATTCTTGGATCAAAGAAAATATTCAACTTGGTCCTCTTGGTTCCTACTACCCTACCCCAGCATTTATCATGGAGGGAGATACACCATCTATGTTGTTTCATCTTCCTGTCGGACTTGGTTCTCCAGAACATCCTGACTGGGGTTCATGGGGTGGTCGATATTATCCCTCAGACATAACATTGAAAGTTAATCACTGGGGGGATGTTGCTGACCAAGTCATTGGTCTGAATGGAGAGACTTTTCAGAGTAATCAAGCTACCATTTGGCGTTGGAGACCCGCCTTCCAGGCAGAAATAGCAGCGAGAATCCAATGGAGCCTTAATGCAACTTATTCTAGTGCCCCACATCCGCCGGTAGTAGTCATGAATGGTTCTGCCACTTCAGACGCAATCGAATTGACAGCTTCTGTGGGGTCTGTAGTATCATTCAACGCTACTGGGACATACGACCGGGATGCAGACGGTTTGGAGAATC
Organism: Allantophomopsis lycopodina; assembly: GCA_024752465.1. Taxonomy (NCBI): domain Eukaryota; kingdom Fungi; phylum Ascomycota; class Leotiomycetes; order Phacidiales; family Phacidiaceae; genus Allantophomopsis; species Allantophomopsis lycopodina. The sequence continues at coordinate 1,805,301 of CP103006.1, read as the reverse complement.
TCGATATCAAATGGTGGCAGTACCGTGATGCGTCAGCTATTCAGTGGAATATTGATATGGACGTTCCTGCTCTCAATATCAGCGTTGATGCCACAGGGCTTATTGCACAAGTTGCGATTCCGGACGAAGATACTGCATGCACCGGTGATGTTTGCCAAGAATATCATATAATTCTGGAAGTGACAAAGAAAACGGGTCTACCTATAACAAGGTACAAGAGAGCTGTTATTCAGACTACAAAAAATTAGATTGATATATGTAATGTTTAGACATTATCGGAAAGTCCATTATCTAATAGATATTTGGTTCGAAGATATATATACATTGTGGATGTGGAGAGCAATTGGTCACTACCTGAGTATATAAGAGGCATGGACTACTGTCCCAATAAAGTGTATATGCATTTATTTTCCAGATAATAGCCGTCTTTGCACCTAGAGTGTTTGTTGCAGTTCTAGTTAATGTCCAATGTAATCATATTCAAAAGAGTAATAATGATAATTTACTCTTGTACCGATCTAACTAATATGAGGTAAGTCTTATAGATATTAATATCTAAAGATGGAATTTATTGCAAGCTAAATGTCCAAAAAATAAAGCATTTGAAGCACAATTATACAAGCTATAGTATAAAATTTCCCCGTGCTAACTCTTTTAAATGAGAATTTCTTCAAAATATCAGCCTCAACAACTACTACAACAACTACTAGAACAACAGAACATTAGTACCTTCTCTAATCTCAGTCGCTCACCTTTTTCTACACTGCCTTTTTCCTTCCGATCAAGTGGGGGTGGGTCCAGGTCATTCACCTATTGGAACCCACCATCCAACTTGCAACCCTCAAATTTCTTCAACATGACCCACTCTAATTCTTTTATAGCCTGAAATAGAGTCATTCAATATATAACAAGCATTGGCCGGGTAGCTCAGTTGGTAGAGCGTCTGCCTAACACGCAGAAGGTCGCGGGTTCAAGCCCCGTCTCGACTACTTCGTAGGAAGTTTCCTTTTTGCTCTCCGACCCCATGGGCGAAATCTTACAGCATCTTTAGCGCTTCTCTTTTTTTTTTCTCTTTCTGAATATAAAGATCATGTATTTCTAAAAAAGATTTCAGCTGGTGTATTGAGCAAAGCAGTAATATGAAAATATTCTATCAATACTTATGAAGGCAGTAACAAATAAACCCCCCAAGCTGGTTTTTGCCGATCATCATTGTCCAACAATGAATTCGAAAAATAGGAATTGCGTTACCTTTAAAGAACTATATACTTTATAGCTAGCAGGGAATACAAAATCCTCTGAGAATGCCGATGACAAATCATAGAATTATAAATAATTGGCGCTAATGATATTATCAAGAAGTACAGCATGTGTAGATAGACCATGGCTAACTTCACTTGATAATCATAGCATGAGCAGTTTCTTATATTCTGCAATTCCTGGAAGAAATTACGATACTAGGTACAAAAGCCAGGTATTTATGTAGCTATAGAATATGTTCTGATTCTTCTCTCTTCATTACATGTGGCTTCCAAATCTCCGTAGTGCATACTGGCTTACATTGTGGCGCAATATCTATAAAAGATGTTCGGATGTCATCGGCCCTCTATTGCGTGACCGCTGCCAATACAATCAAACCCACAAGGAAAAACATAGCCATGATAGCGATTCGTAGAGCCATTCTTCTTGCATACGATAACAACTCAATGATCTCGGCTTTTTCTAAATCGATAACATCTTCGCCAGCATAATAGGCCTTGCTATTCTTCCATATGTTTCGGAAGAGCGATGGATGACGAAATCCATGAAAGCAATCTTTATAGAAGCCTCTTTCGAGCTCTAGCTCGTGACGTGGAGTGTACATAATCTGTTGTAGGTAGTATAACACCCAAAACACTGTTATACAATATCCAAGACACTTTTACAAAAGAAAGCGAAACAGGTTGCGGATCGACTTCAAACGCTTGACTTCTAATTAGCTACTCTGCTATTTGGTTGGATTTCCGAGTCCTATTGAACCTTACAATTTTCGACTCTGTAGCAGAATCCGTCGAGCGAGTTTGGATGATTGAACAAAATCAGTCAAATAAAGAAGCGTAGTCTGAAGTACGAACAAACTCAAACCAATTTGATCAAGGGAGGAACAGCAAATTGTCCTGAGCATGAGCTTGTTCATCATAAGTACAACATGTTGAAGTTCCAAACTTCCAAAAAGTGGATTAGGTAAGTCTGTACGTAAAATGAGGTCGGTGAGCTTTGTTTTTTCTGGGCTCGCTAACCTGTTGAAACCAGAGAAAGTAATGATCGGAGCTGTACCTCATATCATCACAGTACTCCGTATTTCCTGAATTTTCAGAAATTTCAGCCTCACTAGCTCTTGTCATGCTGTTAGATAATAAGAGTTGACTCCTAAGGCTACCTATGCCTTCGAAGCACTCGGAAAGTACTTGGATCTTGTGAATTTCTACTCTCTGCAATCCTCTTCTCTTCTCTTCCCTGGTCACCACCAGCCTTTATCTGATATCGGTATGATGCAATCATCAATAAGTGCATGATATTCAAGGCACTCTTATGGAAAGCCTGGAGAACTGCCTCAGCGCGTACGAGCCTTGGCATAAAAAAGCTGGGGAAACCTTAGCCAGCAACGCCGTCTTCATCTGATGAATTGCCAATCATTATCGTAATCAACACAGACATTGAACCGTAATTTAACAACCAGCAATGGCTGTATGCGCACAAATCAGAAGCTTAAGTGTATCGTACCAGCTGACCACTTATTGGATTTTCTTTCTGGCTAATATCAAGATATGCTTACTCTGTCACACGGATTGTACAGCTTGACTCGTTTTGACCAGGGTCGTTCCGTGCCGAATATCGACAGCTCAACTTTCGTAATGTGCCAGGAGCTGTTGACGAATGGCACTCTGTGCACAGGGAGGTGAAAAGAATTCCTTTGAGAAAAAAGGGCCTGCAAATTTGGGCCATGTTTCCATGTTTTCTTTAAACCCGCAATGCAACTATATGCAAAGGAGCATCTCTATAATGCACATGCATCATATGTACATATGTATGTATATAATGTGTATAGCACTCAGATTGTTTTGGTGCAAACGAGGTTGCGAGGGTCCCTCGACCGTCCCCGCAATAATGCAGGCTCGGCAGCTAGACTACAAGCAGTTGCGAGAGATGTCGTAGTGGCTGACCAACTACCCTACCAAACGTGTCGACCCAAACGAGAGTCCCTGTAAACCCCTTGGAAAAGCCAGTATCCACCAGGAAACATCCTCTCACAAACCACATAAAACATGGCCTGAGAACTGCTGACGACTTTGAGCCATATTCTGGTCGTCACCCACGGACGTATTCCCATAAATACGCTACTTAATGGAGCATTATTAAGGTGCCCGACATGAGATTGCGTCACAATGGGCCAGCAGACCATCGCCAGATGAGGACATGTAAGGCCACCAAAAAGAGATCAAAGCACTCCAGTTTCATATATATTATATACAGAATTTCCTCACACCCTAAATATATTCTTTTCTTCCACAAGGCCTGCGGTCGGACTGCAAATATGTACGACACTATCCTAATCCTGGATAAAATCCTCGGGAACAAGGAAAATAACGTACATATTGTCTTATTCGCCGGAGGGCCCTGTGAGCGTGGTAGAAAGCGCTGGAGGGGGTGTGAAATCAGGAGTTCCATCGGAGTTCCAATTCACTATTTCGGCCATCGTGTATCTGGTTGAATCACAGGCTCCTGCAGAATTTGCATCTGCATTGTAGACAATCCAAATCTCCGTTTCATCGGGACTCGTAAAGAATCTAAAATACGTAAGTACGTTTGGGCAACCATAAATTATATTTGATCAATCTATAAAGAAGGAAAGTCAAAAGAAATTTTGCTTACCCGTTGCTTCCAGGTCCATAGTTACCGTTGGCCGAAGTGAGAACAGGTCCTGATTTCGACCATGAGCTGGCGCTAAGAGGATCCCCCGAACCATCCCAGGTGAGCAAACCCAGTTCATAGCTGGCAGTCCAGCAGTAAGATGCCGAATATGTTAAGAAAGTGTAGCCTCCATGGTACAGAGCTGCTGGGGCCTCATTGACTGATGCACCGACTTCCTCCCACGAATTCGTTGGACTTGAAATAACACTAGGTGTGCCGATCGTTGTAGGAGTTTCCAACAACGCAATACAAAGACTTTGAACACTATCACTGATACACGACCAAACGAGGTAGTTAGCTGAAGTGAAGCGGAGGACTGTCCCATCAATGCCCCAGTCGGTCGTCATTTGAGCCGTGTAGGTAAAGTCGTCCCATGGAGTTGCGCCACCTGGATTTTTGTTAAAGAGCTCAAATACAAGTTCAAGTAAACTTACCAGTCAAAACATGGACGCGCTGTCCATCGAGATCGGTCGTTTCGCCAGCCGTGTAATAGATGTACCATCTATAATTTGTAAGTTATACAATCTGTTGTTTTCAAATGAAATAAAATACTAACACTCCATCAAAGTAATGCACTTCTGGCGACCAGACATTGCAACAACGAGAAGCTGTACTTGTGCTGTAGACAGTCTTCTCATCACCGGTCTTGAGACCTTCAAGTGTTGTTGCGCGAGTAATGCGAACATCTGTCCAAGTTGTGGTCAACAGATAGTAATAACCACCCGTATATACAACAAACGGGTCACTCCCGTCTACAGCCCGTATTGGATTTGTGTAAGTATCGGCATTGGCAAGGCCCGAGAATCCTACAAAAATCAACAGAACTGTGAAAATATGAACGAAATGCATCTTGAAGAAATGCAGCTGACTGCAGAAAGGGTAAGGCTGCTTGGATACCGTTCAAATTTTCAGTCAGAGGAACTTATGGCTATATGGTAATCTAGTCCCTTGTGATTTTGACCTTTATTGTTCTCTCATATTAACACTAGTTGCTTGAGATCTACCGGCTAAGGGGTCATTATTCCATTAAAATAAATAGACTTGAAATTCCTCCTCCAATCCTATGTCACGATCAGGTAATTCAGGAATAAGCTCTTGAAAGCTTAGATACAAGCACAGACAGGGTGGCCAGGTTATAGCCGTTCAGAAACCAGGGCAAAATCTCTTTCAGTGGTCATGATATACCATGCTGTGATATTTCCATCAACTATAAGTATGACAGCCTCATTACGCCCTCTGGGGCTACTTGAAACATCTGCCTATGATTCGCGCGCATGCTCGGGATGAACAAGATGGTGCCATGGAGTCACGTTGCTTTGACCAGGAACCAAACTTTGGCAAAATCTTCCA